>JANZLB010000012.1:58482673-58492694 GCA_026167865.1 Notarius quadriscutis
ATCTGAAGAAAACAAAGTGTCCATTACAACATGACAGAACAATTCTGGTTTCCACAGAGATGGAGACAGCATGTGGGTCAGGGTCCACAAAGTAAAGTCATTTCCTGTTATCTGGAGGCATATGAACCCTCATATGCTGTTCCAGATCAATCAATCAATCAATCAATCAATCAATTCTATTGCACAGAATGAAAAATGAAATTAGGCTAATCATGCAAATAACGGATGGAACAGAGAGTTACTTGTACATATTACAAATTAACTATTTAGAAACAGAATGATACCAATCCATAGCTATACTTACAAATTATGTATAATCATATAATAATAATGAAATTAAACAAGTCCTAAATTAATTACAATTTACTGCATAATTCTAACAAAACAATAAATTATTCTAATACTTCATTTCTTAGAAAATATTCCCATACAAATTAATATTTCCAAAACATTGAAAAAATGTTGACATAACTTTCAAGAAAACCTCAATAACATCAGGCAATATCTATTCATAGATATAAGGTGGTGCAGTGGTTCGCACTTTTGCGTCACAGCAAGAAGTTTCCGGGTTCAAGCTCAGCGGCTGATGGGGCCTTTCTGTGTGGAGTTTGCATGTTCTCCCCGTGTCTGTGTGGATTTCCTCCAGGTGCTCCGGTATCCCCCACAGTTCAAACATGGGCAGCTATGGCTTGAGCAAGGCTCCTAACCCCCAACTGCTCCCTGGGCACTGTAGCATAGCTGCCCACTGTTCTGGGTATGTGTGTGTGCTCATTGCTCACTTGTGTGTGCACATGTGTGTTCACTGCTTCAGATGGGTTAAATGCAGAGGAGGAATTTCACTGTGTGCTTAAGTCTGTGCTTGAGTGTACATGTGACAAATAAAGGAACTGGAACACCGACCACACACCATGTGACCGTGCCTGACATCAATGTGCAAATCCCAACAGCCACACTCCAAAATCTACTGGAAAGCCTTCCCGGAAGAATGGAGATTATTGTAACAGAAAAGACGGAGTAAACCTAGAATGGGATGTTTAATAAGCATGTATTGAGCATGATGGTCTGGTGTCCACAAACTTTTGTCCATATAGTATTAGTATCATGTAGTATCAGACTCCTACGACAGCATTTTGGGGCCACTGTTTAAAAATAAAAATGCAAGATTTTGAGACTGAGAATGATAATCAAAATTTGCCTGTGATTTCCTCCAAGTTCATGTGGTTCTGTCTTCTAAATTAAAGCAATTTCTTGCACAGGCTCATCAAAGTTCTAATATTACAAATAATCTGGGTCTACTGCACCAGACGATTAAGTATTTTTTATTTGTAAATAATAACTTCATAAAATCTTCAACATCCCTCATTTTAACACATGAACATTGCTTTGATATGTACTATTTTCTCGAAATATTGTGACCTTTTTCCTCATAACAATATGCTTTTTGTCTCCATGGCCTAACAGTTAGAGAAGCAACTTTGGGACCAGAAAGTCACTAGTTTGATTCCCTGGACCACCAGGAATGCCCTTGATCAAGGCACCCAACCTCCAACTGCTCTGGGTACTTTATATATCACTCTGGATAAGAACGTCTGCTAAATGCATGCAATGTAATGTCTGAAAATATTATGACTTCATTCTTAAAATCTTGTATTTTTACTTTTTAAACAGTGGCCTTAAATGCTGCTGTAGGCCCCAGCTTTGACTAGCACCAAATTAAATAATTTACAACATGCAATTTAAATGAAAATGACAAATCAGTGCACGGTTTTGTGAATGTGCATTAGGCAAGTGAGATTTGTCTTCACTCCATTCGTTTGCCCATGATCAGTGAGATCACCACAGTGCAACATACAAGACAGGGTAGGAATACTGTATAGACTAAGGTCTAGTCCTCATTAACATGGATACATTTAGAAACCATTTCTTATTCATTCTGACTTTCCATCCATGCTGAAAGAGCATTTTACATCATGATGTGATCACATGATAAACAGTTCCAAGATGATGGAATTTACCATTTCTGTGTATAGTATTGTGTTTAAATTCATTTACATTTATGGCATTTGGCACATGCCTTTATACAGTGTGACTTACAAAAGTTCCATCGATAAATACATCCTGATACTGGCTCACTAGGTCATTGACTGAGAATACCATCAGTCTAAAACTTTGTTGGGGAAGCAGTTTTGACCAACTAATTGGGGTGGTGTGGTGGTTAGCACTGTCGCCTCACAGTAAGAAGGTTCTGGGATTGAATCTCACAGCTGATGGGGTCCTTTCTGTGTGGAGTTTGCATGTTCTCCCTGCGTCTGCGTAGGGGTGTTCTGGTTTCCTCACAGTTCAAAGACATGCAGATTAGGTATAATGGGGCCAGTGTAATTGGCGCAAGCTGTAGTGATTTCCCAGACATAATGTGTACACACACACAAATTTTATAATTCTGTGTTTGACTGCTTTGTACAGTGTATAAGTGATACTGGGATGCAAAATAAAGCATGTGTTTGTTCATATTGTCAAAAAAAGCTAAAATGGTGGAAATTACATGAAAGTCATGTGTCATGCACCCAGTGCTCATGACCAGCATGCAGCTATGTTTTTGCTTTTTCCTCTCTCCACATTTCATTGTGAATGGGAGGCTTTTGGGAAATGGCCTGAAAACAGTGTGGCCAAAACATAAAAACAACCTTTTCAAAATTACCAATTTCAGTACATGGCATAATATATGAAATAGCACAATTCTAGGACAGTTAGGCCTGCTGCACCATAAATAAACTGCCTGAAGGAGAATTTGTATTGTCACGAGAACAAATATTCTGATTTCTTAAGACACACATTTATTCCGTGTGTTTTTAAAAATGCCTTAGGCTGGTACTGCATTTATGTCTGTACTGCTCCACTTCTGCAGCAGCACACCCTTTAAGTCAAAATCTAAAAATAGATTTGACCTCGTGCCAGAAAACCACAAGCTACCTGCCTACCTGGGATTTAGGTTACACACACACACACACACACACACACACACACACCAAGGGCCATTTCATAATCATGCATTTTCCGATCAGAATCGACCATTAAGACAGTTCTTGCTATTAAGTTTATTCATTCAACATTTCACAATACAAATACTTAAAAATTAGGCATACTGTTATAAATAGCTGGCTGCAAATAATCAAGACATCGGACTCAACTACAACAGCACACTGACTAACCTGACTATAAAACAATGGATTTTTCCCCCACAATTCCATATGGTGGTAAAATATATAAAAAAAGAAAATCTAAACTTATAAATGGCATAGCAAAAAAATTAGACCTCTTATAAAAATCTATTGATAAATACAACCTTCTGATAGTTATAAACTATGTCAATTTAAATTAGCAGTTACACCGAGAATATTCTGATACTTTTCTTATTTTTCTGTAGACATGATGCACAATATTGTGATTAATAAAACTTGAAATTCTAAGTGTATTGTTTTACCAATCGCTAGTTATGTTTGAATGACAAAAGTTCAACATTCCAATTGAAAATATAACGTTTCATATGTTCGTCACTGAATATTTACAGGTTTTAATCACAGTAGCATAAAATTAAGTAGGAAAATATGTGAATACACAAAAAGTAAAAAATAACTTTTTTTTTTTACACATATTAGTGGCATTTTAGTACAAATCAGAGAATGAAGAAAAAGTTATAATGAGAAGAGGTGGGTGTGTGAGCAACTCAAGAAATACACTGCAGAGATTGGTTTTGGAGAGACAACCATATTGCACATAATTTGAGGTTATTTTGCAAGATGTATCACATTCAAGTCTCAGAGGCCCTAATCACTGTGGGCTTTATGAAAAAAAGAAAAAAAAAAAAGACTCTTTGAGGTCCGGGGTTCTGGATGTTGGAGTATATTGGAGAGAGCTAATATTGGAGTTTACCCATCTTGAGAACAAGAAAGCTATAATTCAGTGAGGCTGGAAAATGTTTCATATAATAACTGTAATTTTAATTTTATAATTGTATCATACCATATTAGCTTAAATTTAGCTCATGCATGTTAATATACATATTACCTTTTCTTGCATTCGGGTTTATACTTATTATAATTTATATACACTACCAGTCAAAAGTTTGCACACAGTATGGTGAGTAGATATTTTACATTTGTCTTGAAGACATTTTGATTAAAAAAAAAAAGTTATGGTTGAAAATTGCTTCCAAGTCAAACGTACATATTAAAGTTAGTGATTCAGATATATTTCTGAATCAAAATACACTATTTTAATAAGAGGTTTTTAACTGAAAAATGAGATGATTGTTTCTCCCCCAATAAGTAAGTGTTTATTTTGAACTTTAGAGAAGCAACCAGGAGCTCTAGGAACTTTAAGAAAAGCTCATGAAGCAAGTTGAGATGATTGCGAGTGTGCAAGATCAGGAACAGTGTGTAGAAATTAAAAATATAAAATATTTTTTGATGTTAAAACTTTGTCACTATATAATTCCAAATGTGTCATTTCATTGTGTTAATTATAAAATGTTCTCAGTGTTACTTGAAAATAATAAAGTATATAACAGTCACAATGTATGAGCCGGTGTGTCCACACTTTTGCCTGGTAGTGTACAAGTACACTTACTTCTATCGTGATAAGCATTGATATTTCACTATGAAACATTCCTAATTGTGGTATAAAGTACAGTCTATCATAAACCTTATTTACATGTAATTTTATTTCCACAATCACTAATGAGGAACACAATTTCATTATGGACAGCAGGTTGGTGTTTGATATATTTCTAAAAGTATCACATTTCAAAATTTCCTCCTTTTTAAGTCAATATTTACTTCTGCAATTATTTATAAAAAGCTTAACTGAAAAATAATGACATTTTTTACTTTCTTAATTGCTTACTTGCCATATTTCCAGGTGTCTTCATAACAAAAGGTACAAAATCTCTACCCAACAATTAAAAAGAAAAAAAAAATGAGGTATTGCAAAAAGACATTGTTTGTGGAAAAAAGTGCCTAAATGATTTGAAAAAACAATGTATAGAAAAAGTAGTGCATATGTTCATGTTAATGAGAAAATAACCATCTAGAAAACACAGTACAAAAATCAGCGTACCATGTATAAAACAATATCTGTTTCTCTGTGACAAAATTCTTCAAAATGCGTTCAGCTACTACACTGTTCAATCAGAACGGCAAAAACTCTTAGGGGGGAAAAACATGCAATAAAGCACTATCAATACACCACATGGTAATTCTCATTAGCACTACAATATTTGCACAAATTCCCTGACAAGTGAGCAATGTTACCGCTGTTACCATCACAAGCATTATTATTCTTAAGTAATCTTATTAGATGTGTTTTTTTTTTTTAATCAAATGACATGAACACTAGTCTGTCCTACTTGCTTTGCACAACAGTAATTTCAGGGAGGTCAAGACATTTATCATCTCTAAGGCTTATCTTTGGTCAGTCTGACCTGTGGAACAGGCAACACAAGAGTGTGTGCTTACTCCTTGAGATCTTTAGACATACTGAGCACATCATGCGAGTATAATCCAAGATGATCATGTTAAAGTGATTGCAAGTGCCTGCAGTGAATGAAATTAATATGCATATTTATATAGACTATTAGCAGTATGTCTGCCTCAGTGGCCAATGCAGTTCCACTTAAACATGCCAGTGATGCTCAAACAGCCTTGTAAAAACCTGCATCTTGTTAGTTTTACAGTAGGTTTGGTCTCTTGCTAGTAAGGTCTGAGTGTTTCTTGCTAGAATAGTTACTACATATGTTTATTTGTGCAACTATTTGAGCTTACGGTCTCAAAACTAGTCAATACCATATTTTTTTTAATTACAGTGAAATGTGCACCTTTAATAATCCTGCCGCTTTTCTCTGCCCAGTCAACTACTCTTTTAAAGCGTAGTTCTGTCCATGTCCTAAATGCAATCCATCACAACAAAAAAGGCAAGGTCTCAACAGTAGTATGATAAAAGTAAAACAGAAATTTAGAGTCAAGGTCACTCTAAACACCTATATTGAGAAGTCTAAAGCATTCAAGTTTTCATGCACACCAAATTAAGACATTCATTAAATTAAAACTTCATTAATCTAAGTTAGCCGGACTGCAAATGCAGCCAATAGGCTGATAAATTACTTCCTGGTTAACGCGTGTATGCAGGTTCCAGGTGATCCCCCTCTTCCTCCATGTTGAATGTCAATGAGACAAAGAAACATTTTTCATGCTTTGGGTCAATATCGAAAATGTATGTGATGTGAAATATAGATCATAGAAATACAGATCCTATATTCCTGGTATAGAGCATTTTGTTTGGCCTAATCCAGGTTTCTAGTATTTCTTTAATCAAATAGCTTTCATTGTCTATGTTCAAGTGTATTAGCTAAGTATCATAATGGCTATATAGTGGTGAAAGTATCAAATTTAGATTTGCCCAGATCAAGCTTGAATCTATTTCATAATAGCTAGTGTGACTGAGATATACATGTTGTGTTCACTCCCTAGTTGTAAATAAAGCCCTGTTGGCTATTATTCAACTAACACCAAAGAATATAATCATTCTTGGACATGATTCAAGTGTCTGTATAAGCATCTGTCCATGATTAGCAGAGTACCAATGTGTGGCAGCCATTTATTGCTGCATGCAGTCTTCACTGTTTTTAAACTATTTTTTTTTTTTTGCATGTGAATATTGCAGCCTCAGCAAATAAATAATTGTTCATATTGCCAGTCCAAACCAAAAATCAGGATCTATATTGTATGAGAACCCTTTAAGATCTTTTGCATGTGTGATTCAACAATAAGGAATTAGTCAGTCATTCAGTCAGTTAGGGATATTTACTATTCTTGGCCAATCTACTTGGCAGTCCGGCAAAAAACAAACAAAAAAAAAAGGCAAAAAACAAAAAACCCACAACCCCACCCAACCAACCAAAACAAACAAACAAACAAACAAACAAAAAACTGAGATTACACTTTTTTTTGTCATTTCCAAAAAATTAAAAACTTAAATTAAATTTTAGACTTTAAAAAGAAATCTAAATAAAAATAATGGAACAAACAAAAGGAAAAAAAAAAAGGAAAAGTGCATGTATGCTAGGTCAGTCATCCTGTGTGCTGGGTCAGTTCCAGCGGAAGGAGATATGGCGAGGCCGGTCTCCTCCCTCTTTCACCAGGGGCTTGTGGAACTCTCGCCCTGCACGTGAATGTATGGCTGCCCAGCAGTATTCACAGTAGTACTGCAGACATGTGACATTAGCACAGAAGAAGGGTGCAAACTTGCCCCCACAACGTGTGCCCTGGCACTCATCACACAGCTGGTCATCCAGGACATATGGCTTCACTTCCACCTGAAGAGCAAGAAAGATCATTAGCACCAAATAGAAAGGAATGGAAGATGGCTACAATAACAAATAAATAATTTGATTCTGAAGAGTACAAGATTCTGTCTTCTAGATTACAAGCAATGTTCACTGGTGTGACCAATTTTGTTTGTTCCATTATTTTTATTTAGATTTCTAACCCTGCTAACCCCTGAAATACTTCCTAAAAGTACCCAACCAAAAAAATGAGATAAAAATATCATTTGAAACTCTACTTTAAAAATTTTATTTTTTTTAATTACAGTAAAGGTTCAAATAGATTGGCTGTAATTTTGCTCTGTGGCTATATAATTCAAAAAAAAAAAAAAAAGTAATTGATTATTCTGATATGAGCCACAGTAGGCATATTTTAACGTAGAGACACCAGCAAGACAAAATGTGCGTTTTTGTCAATCAGCTCATGCATTGTATATCCTGACACACCTTTGACTTTTTCACAAAATGCTGTTCTATTTGTTACCGCCTTTGTGTTCATATTTCCTTAAACAAAACCATGGCCTACTAAAATATCACAAATATGATTTGATTGGCACTATTTTTTAAGGTTGTACAAACCGAGTTGCACACGACAAAGACAATTAGTATGCTACTGTGAAATAATACTGTATATTTGAACCAAAACCTACAATTTTTCGGTCCATCAGATGTTTTAGCGTCAACAATTAAGAACACAGTATAATGTTTTCCTTCCATATGCATGACGTAAATTACATTATTATAATGCCATTTGTGTCATGCACGTTCTATCTGGTTTTAGAATTAATAGGAGATAATATAAAAGGTCAGATTTCTACCTTAGCCATGCTCTTTAGCAATTTGAATGCAAGACCATCAGATTTAAAAAAAATAAATAAAATAAATTTATTACAGTAATTATACAAGTTTAACTGACTGTTGTCAGGTACCCCCCGTCCCCCATTATAAAATATTACCTGCACTACTACTGGTTATTTGGTGCATGATTAATTTATTTGCAAACAAATCTTTGCATCAATTATAGGTCCCATTTTCTGAATATCTGACAGAGCAGCTTCTATAATCGGAGTGAAGTCATAGTATAGCCACACTGTAGCTGCCATAGTCCGGTTCTCTCTGATTACCAATGTTAATTATGGTGTTGGAACTGTAATTGCATCTTTCCAGCCTTGTGTGGGCCATGAAGCTATGTGATTGGTTGTGTGAGCCATGAGCTTTAAAATGCTGAGCTGGATCCTCTGATCTAGTTATTTGTTTCTCAACTACACCCCCATCCCCCCACCCCTTTGTGCACCCTCACCAACCCGTTTATCAATCTCGCCATGCTGCAACTGCACAAATCGAGCACTGATAGCAGCTATGTAGCTCTGCTGGTTGGAGAAGGCCACGCGTCCGGCTCCCTTAGGATATTTCAGCTCAGGGTCAGTGTCAATGCCAGCATAACACACCCCTCCATACAGCCTGTCCATAATCATCGCCAGTTCCACTGCCACAGGGAAAAAAAAAAACACACACACACACACACACACACACACACACACACACACACACGTCAGCACAACTGAAACATTTCTGTCCCAGAAGACACGCTATAACCAGTGACTGCAGCACTGCAGTATTAAAACCTTTCATGTCTTAGCATACATTTCTGAGAATGATCATAATCACAAAAAATAGTGCAAAATTAATCTTATTTTGATTCCTTAATTAAATCAATAAGGAGCCACATGACATGAGCAATACTGAGATAAAGTTATCCTACTGACTGAAGTTAGATATGTACTGACTCTTGTGCATTAAATCACTATGGCGCATATCAAAATCTGATGCTGTAACCTTGGCATGCACTACTAGTTCACATATACTAGTTCACATATACTTGCCATATATTAAACATCAGCCAGTGATGGATTCTGGACATCAGTAGTAACTTGTATTACTCATTGGATTAATTATCCAACACAAATGACAGATGACCTTTTCAGAATCAGGAACACGTAGGAATGTAGAGACACTGACAAAACAGTTAAAAAAAAAAAAAAGTACACTGCAGCATAAACCTATAACATACACCAATGAGCCATAACATTAAAACTACTTACACCATCTACACATGATCTGCATTTTTGGCCTATTTATCTTTTGTCGCTATTAACAATGCCAATTGCAACTAATAACCCAAACAGCCCTGTTCAGGGCCAAAGCTCCCGGAACATCGGGAAAGCCCTACGTATCTACCAGCTGAACATTTAAGTACTGTCAAGTGCAAAGAATGACATCTCAAGATCTGCAAAAGATCTTGAAGATGATGTTCTCCTTGTTCAAGAGACACACATCACTGATATGATGTGTGCTAAGTTCCATATCTATTGTTACAAGCTTGTGGCTGCAGTGTGCCATGAAAAATATGGTATTGCCACCTACATAAGGCATGGCATAGAAGACTTCAGCATCCTGAATGAATCTAGCTCAAATGAGATCTTCACCGCTACAATGGGGATTGGGGACATCGTTAGACTTAGACAACCTTTACTGTCATTCAGTATTCAACAAGTATACACCGAAAGAAATTTCATTGCAATTTGGCTCAGCACAGAATTAAATATGAAGTGTATTAAATTAAATTATGCAGCAGCAAAAATA
>JANZLB010000012.1:58516416-58527398 GCA_026167865.1 Notarius quadriscutis
GTTGGGACAGTAAAGCATTTACCACTTTGTAAATGGTCCTTAATTCTTTAGTTGCCAACACTTAAAAGATGTTTAGGGACTGAAGGCACCAAATGATGATGCGTTTCAGGTGTTATTTTGTCCCATTCTTCCTGCAAACAGGTGGTCTTCATTATGGGGTCTTCATTAAATATTTTATTGCACAATTCACCACACACTCTCTACTGGGGACAGGTCAGGACTGCAGGCAGGCCAGTCCAGCACCCACACGCTCTTCTTCCACAAACATGCTTTGCATGTGTGCAGAATGTGATTTTGCAAATGTGTGTTGAAATATACTTGAAAAAAAAAAAAATGTATGCCATCTTGAAGGCAGCATAGGTTGCTCCAAAATCTCAATGTACTTGTCTGCATTAATGTTGCATCACAGACGTAGAAGTTACCATTGCCAAGGGCACTGACACAACCCCATACCATGACAGACCCTGGCTTTTGGACTTGTTGCTGGTAACACTTTGGATGGTCCTTTTTGTCTTTGTTCCAGAGCACACAGTGTCTATTTCTTACAAAAAAAAAGGCCTTAAATACTGATTTGTCTGACCACAATACAAATTTCCACCATGTGATGGTCCATCCCAGATGCCTCAGAGCCCAGAGAAGTCAGTGGTGCTTCTGGACACAGTTAATATAAGGCTTCTTTTTTGCAAAGTAAAATTTTAACTGGCATTTGTGGATGTAACTATTATATTGTAGAGCTTGACAAAGATTTGCCAAAGTAATCCCGAGCCCATGTGGTTATATCAGCTATAGATGAATGACGTTTCTTGATTCAGTGTTGTCTGAAGGATCGGAGATCATGGGTGTTCAGATTAGGCTTGCGCCCTTCACGCACCAAAATTCCTCCAGATTCCTTGAATTGTTTAATGATATTATGCACCATAGTGTAAGAAATATCCAAATCTCTTCCTATCTTTCTTTGGGGAACATTGTTTTGAAATATTTCAACTGCTGACAAACTAGACATCCTTGGCCCATCTTTGCTCCTTAAAGACTAGGCTTTTCCCGGATACTGATTTTATACCAAATGATGATTAAATAATGATGTGATTTGAAAACAGATTGTTTTACCTCATTATTAGCTCCAAATTGCCCTCACCCCTCCTTTTTTGCAATGTGTTGCAGGCCAGAAATGCAGGAATGGATGTTTAGTAACAAATTAATTAACCCTTTGACCATTGCGTAACTTTCCAGAAGGGGTTTCCCTATTACAGGGAGACTGGAATAGCTGTCTGCAGTGGTGAAAGGGTTAAAGTTGACCAAATAAAACATGAAATATCTCAGGTTCGTACTGTCTGCAATGAAATGCAAGTCAAAGTAAATTTAGAAAACCACTGCTTCGTTTTTTATTTGCATTTTCCATACCATCCCAACTTTTTTCTGATTTGGAGTTGTATATGATCATAGAATTATTTCCTTGGTGAAGAAAAACTCCTTCACAGCATCTAGTGAAGTCAAGAACACTCAAGGAGGTAGGCCTATCATTGTCAAAGTCTACAATCAAGAGATGCTTTCATGAACGTAAATACAGAGCGTTTACCTCAAGATGCAAACCACTGGTAACACTCAAGAAAAGAAAAGCCAGATTAGGCTTTGCTAGAAAGTCTGCTAAGTGTGGGAAAAGGATTATTTGGACAGATGAAACCAAGATTATATTATACCAGAACAGTATGGAGAAGGAAAGGAAAGGGCTTATGATCCAAAGCATACCATATCATCTGTCAAACATGGTGGACTTGGGCATGTATGACTGCCAATGGAACTGAGCCACTGTCACTAGTGTTTGTTGATGTGACTGCTGACAGGATGAATTCTGAAGTGCACAGAGCTATAATTCCTGCTCAAATTCAGTCATGTGCTTCAAAACTGATAGGATAGCACTTCACACCACAAGCAGATAATGGCTTAAAACATACCACTAAAACAACCCAAGCAAAGACATATGTGATATTCTTAAATGGCCAAGTCAATTAACCCAACAGAGCATGCTTTTCACTTACGGAAGACAAAACTGAAGCCAGAAAGACCCACAAACAAGCAGCAACTGAAGGCAGCTGCAGTAAAGGCCTGGCAAAGGATCCCAAGGTAGGAAACTCAGCATTTGGTGATGGCCATGGGTTCCAGACTTCAGGTGGTCGTTGACTGAAAAGGATTTGTATCCAGGTATTAAAAATTATGCTTATAATTATTTTAGTTTGTCCAATTACTTTTGAGCCCGTGAAAGTGGAAGGACAATGAAAAAAGGCTCTAATTTCTGAACGCTTAATGCAATAGTTTTATTAAACCGTGTAAATTAAAGCTGAAAGTCCATGTTTCAATCACATCTGGATTGTTTCACGTTCAAATCCATTGTCGTGGTACACAGAGACAATTTACAGAAATTGTGTCAATGTCCAAATACTTATGGACGTGACAGGGACATGAATGTCGTCATGGACATGAATCATGCTAACATTCATATGTGTATGTAAATTTCTGAGGGCATCTGTATTATTTTTTTTTTTTAAACACAATCAAAATTTATTTTACAGGCAGAATGAAGAAATATAATGTTGGGAGACTTAAGTTGGGCACACCAACAGCACTAATTTTCAATTTTCACCTTATTACACTTCTGCTGTTGCAAATCTACTTAAACTTTTACAATGAAAGCTAGTTTCCTAAGTTCCCTAAAAACAAATGGGCTATTGTTGATTTTTCGTAACAATGACTTGTATGGTATTTTGCACTGTCAGACACATTATAATGGCTTATTATTTGTTTAGACTCATATGTTCCTGATATTCTGTTCATGTGCTAAAAAATAAAAGTTGCAAAAATAAATCTTGATGTTATTTCATATGTACAGCTAATTGCAGTTTATTTGCACCATTACCCATCTACACTTATTGCACTATTGCCTTTACTGGATATATTAATTTGTAAACATACTCGTTCCACATGACTACCGAATTAAGTGAACTGGAGCATTTGACAATTTGACATGAGTCCTGATTTGTCTGTATTTGAAGCTGTTATCAGACTTATTACCAAGACAACAAGCTCAAACTCAAACCTACTCAGAAGCAGGTTTACTCACTGGCTATATTTACATTCAGCCTAATAATCCATTAATAATCTGACTGATGCGTGTTCTCAAAGAGAAAACACCCACAAGAAGCTTACAATTGATCATTTCTTTATTTTATTTTTAACTAAATTACCATGGATGTTCCTGTGCAAGGAACATATTTCACTTACAAATTTCTGTGCTCATGCAAGGAAAATATCTAAGAAAGGCATAGGAATATGTCTAAATTGACAAATAAAATGATTAACAGGCATGTAGACACTTCCTTGTCCTGACTGGTTGGACACTGGTGTTTAACATCTGTTTTTTTTCCCCCCTCCCACCCAATTATACAGTCTGGGGCTCTGAATAGGTATTTTCGTGAAAGCTGTCTGAATACAGTATATGGGGAACTTGGAGGGGAACTCCTATTACAAAAATTATGATTTAAATATCACATTACCCCATTACACTCCAAAATACACAGGGCAAAAGGAACCAAAGAACAGTAATCAATTCAGTCAGAAACACGGAATCAAGCATTTATTATTTAAAAAAAATACGCCACACATACACTTCAAAAGTAACTTGTAGGAAACAGCATCTTTTGGCATTCCTGGATTGGTGTGTAGTTTTTCCAAAATTGAGCACCAAGTATTTATATAGCTTTAATTCCCTCAAGAAAATATCCACAGTGTTAGTTTCAGATGCATCGGTTATTGGACAAGTGATAGTTCTTTAGATGGCAGCATATTACATACCTTTCAAAGAATCTTGCTCAGCTCTCATAATGTCAATCAGTGAGTTCTCCAGAGAGTGCATGCTGAAGCCATCAAAGGACCGACTGCGCTCCTGCTGAGAGCCCAGGAAGAACTGTTAGCAATCTTTAGAAATTGAGAGCCCCTTCTTTCTGTTCATTTTTATACCCAGGCACTCTGCACTGAGGGATACACACTGTCACATGTCTGCATTTGGTAGTGTGGCAGAGGTGCTATCTGAGGAGCACAAAGTAAATTAATTTTATAAAAAAGTAATACATAAATAAATTAAATAAATGTTAAAATCAAAGTGCAGTAAGAAAGAAAAATGACAATGATTAACAGGAAATTAGAAACGAACATTTATTGAAATAAAAGACGACATAACGAAAGGAGAAATTAGCCCAAATGAGGCTTATATAGGTGCAGTTCAGGATATTAAACTGGAGCCCAGCTAACCGACAACATGCCCTTTGGACCCAAGTTGCAGGCTTTTCAATAGCTGTTTTGTATGTCTGAATAATTGTAGGATTTTTTTTTTTTAAACAGTAATAACAATGAGTATTATAGTAGGGTTTTCAGTCCATACACATTCGTCTGTGCACCAACATTCACTTGCAGTAAACCCATAAACCTGATACTGTATACCCTGAGCACTGCAATGCAATGGAAGATCTTTAAATACTTAAACAGGTCAGCCTCAGAACCTTCTGATAGATTGTCTCAGCAAGTCTTAAGTGAGATGATGAAAAAGAAATAATCCTCATACTGTGATGGATTGTACAGGCATATGAAGTAGAGCAATGCATTGCAGATCACTACCATTTTGTACAATAAGGCTGCTATGAAGAATAAATCCCCATTAGCACTGTGCGCGCACACACACAAGCAGTCAAGATGTGAAGTCAGGGTTAGCTCTGGGTTTAATTAAATTATGTCCAACCTTAAAATTAGCTTTTAGCGTCATCTGCATAGGCAACTCCAGAAATATTGTCACCCTGCAGGAAAATTGAGCAGAAATAACATATGTCTCCTTTCTTTGAGCTTTTAAAAGTGAAGATGCTGTATGCATTTTATAAATTATGTTTTGCAAACAACTTTTCTTAAACAGTGGAGGCTTTTTTGTTGTTTTTGGTTAAATGCCTAGTTCAAACCTTATGCCACTATAGACCCTATTCCCATGACATTGTGCATACATTACTGCTAGGTCAAAATGTCAACACCGCCATTTTGGATGGAAAACAAACTAGCACACAGACCCGTCTAATACTGTTAGTATAACTGAAATTCATAATGACAGTCAGTTGTTCAGCATTCGGATGTACAAATATTCAAGCAAAAATCCCCAGCTGTCATTTTATAGATTTTCTAAAGATCCTGAATACTGGAATAAATGGATATCGGCTGTTAAGCGTGTGGTATCAGAGGCTGAAAACAGTACAGGGGAACCATAGAAGAAGTGTACAGTATAGTAGAATTTGCAACACACGTTATATCTGGTTACTATTTAATCTCAGTCATATTAAATGACCAGTTTTTGTCGTGATAAAGTCAGACACACAAAGTATACACAGACATCTATATGCTGACTTCTTGGAAAACTTAACATTTATGCGATAGTATATAGCTGATATTAGAAACATTATATGTATCGGTATCGAGTATGTAAGCTTGTTTATAAAACAAAGTGACAATAGTATTTTAACACCACATGGTCAACAGGTAGCATTAACACCAGATAGTTGACAATATCCATGCCGTCAGCTGCTGATACTTCAGATCTTGTCTCAGATTAGGAATTTGCCATCTCTACTAAACTGTTTTTGTCTCAAGAAGTTGCTATTGCTGCTGGGACTGAATGATGGTCTGTAGTACCAAAGCCCACTTTTGCGCATACCTTGATTTACATTTTTCATATATTTTATGAGTTAATTCATGGAAAATGAAGCATGGATTTGCATCGCAAGCATTGAATGTAGTCACCATTTTGTTAATGTCATGTCCAATATGGCTGACTAGTGATTGCTATATTAGATAAGTCACATGACTGAATAAGCTCTATTTGGTGCAGTCTCCCCTTGAGAAAATAATAGTGCTGAGCCACATGTCTAACAAGGTTAGAGTCACTTGTCGAGGATCTTGGGCCCTCCTCTATACAGAAAGCTTTAAGCTTATGTTGTTAGACAGTTGTGTATGTGTACTGTCCTTTTCAGTCTGGACTATTTGTTTTCAATAGGGTTCACATCTAGACACTAAGAAGAGTGTATAGACAAAAATTGTGTGTCCCACATTTCTGTTAAATCTGAAAGATTCATGAACATCCAAGTCTGAACCTCCTGATAGAGGCAACCAAATTTTGGGCTGAACTATCCACCTCAGCACAATTCATAATGCCATCAATCTTCACAAGAGCGCCTGAACCATCGGCCACAACACAGTCCCAATACATCAGTGACCACCATATTTCACAGCAGGCATCAAGTACTTTTCCTTGTATGGAAACTCCCTTCCCCCCCAAAAAAAAAACAGATTGATAACCACAAGATTTGACCCAAACCTTTCACTGCAACATACAACACCAACTGTAGTTCCAATAATGTTTTGTGAGATTCAGGAACCACATTTGGTATGTTTCTCTCTGGAAGTACATCATTTGTGCAACTCTTCCAAACAACTGGGTGTTATGGAAACGGCATAAATTAGTTGATTTTAAAAACTGACAACCCAAAGATTCAACCAGTGTGGTTTTAAGCTGTGATATTTTGGTTCTTCTACTTGTAAATTTATACTCCAAGGAAGCAACATGTCAAAGGCAACTACACAGTTCCTGAAAACAGATTGTGTCAATGCCATTTAATTTAAACATTTGAAATATTTATTATTATACATACAGGACACTTTTTGGATGGAATAAAAACATGTATGCTATTCCTTTCTAGCAGGTTTCATTCATTTGGTTTGATGGCATGCAATATTGTTAGCATATCACTTATCCTATGTGTATTACGTCACTCTACCCAATGGAGAATGAGTGCTCAATATGGTTTACTACATGGGATGTTGTCTTGACAACCATGCAATGTCGGAGACATAAAACTTCCGCGCTAGTGAGCGACTGTGACAATTAGTAAACAAACATGGCTGCCAGGTTTGCTTTGTTAAATATGAAAGATTTTGAGAGAATTTTGAAAGAGAAAGACGTGTTGAACACCCAAAAGGAATGTGTATGTATAATAGTAATGATGGCTTTTTTTTCGTGGTATATCAGATATAGTCCATTCAACTAGCATGATACGGAACTTGTCTTCAACTCATTCAATATCATGCTAGCTGAACGGAATACATCTGATGTACTACTCAACTCCAGCTAATATTATTTAAATAGATTTTGATGTTTAGATTTTTTTTCCTAAAGGAAAAGTAAAAAGAGTTTGAAAACTTGAATTGCAGTGCTTATTTTATATAGTTTAGTTAATTTTCAAGAATTTTCATGAAGAGTACCAATAATTCTGGAGTCGACCATAGCTAGCATCGTATGTTATAGTGTAGTGTATAGAAGATTGTACTGGAGGATGCATCTAATTACCTGAGGATGTGCTCAATCTGGGGTGTAGCCATCAAACACAAGTGATCACACAAAGTTTAAAGATGTCAAAGGTGTTAATGTAGGTCCAAAGTGGAGCAATATATACTGTGTATATTTTCACAAGATCAAATAATGCCATGCAGTTCCTCATCGTTGTGAACTGTCTGTTAGTAGAACAGGCCTGGTCTAAAAGAGGAGGGCAGAAAAGCTTGCAGGCACAATACGAGCTCTGTTCTTGGAATTAGGCTAGAAGCTGTGCAGAGGGGAGGACTGACTAAGCATATGAAACAACAGTGTGTGTTTTCAAAGTCCCCACTGTTACCACTGGGTTCAAATGAGAACACCATCTAAGTAAACATAAATGGTGCATGCAACAGTAAATATTAGCTAGCTAGTATAAGATTGTGTGTGTACATACACACACACTTCTAATTTATATGAAAGCACAACACTGGAATAATGTTTAAATGTATTTGTAATAGTATTTGAAAGCAAAATAATCAAACCCCATATGTGATTAGACTATTACAAATTAGGTCACAGTTCCACTGTAGTACCCGGTCATTACAGCATGACAAGTGGTGGAAGAAGTGGTGCCCGTTTTTGCCCTTCCTGAAGTCCAGAATTACAGATAATCATGCTGTCCTGAGCCATTAACATCATCAGACACCATTTATCTTCCTATTTCCGTCTAGCTCCACGTCATAGAGCCCATCCTCTGACACTGACTCACGCATCCATGTCTTTTTATATCAGTGACACACTCTGCTTAGAGAAGTACAATGGCAGAGATACATTGCACATCTGGGATGTAATCTAACATAGCCAACAAACTAGACCTCAGGAGTGCCTACTAGTTATAACGAGATTGGTCTGAAAGCAGGTGTGGATAGCAAACAGCTATAAAACATACATTGACGCAATGTGTTTTCATGTATCATGTGACTGGGTGTCAGTGGTGGTTAAGTTAACTTAGTTGGAGAGAATTAATTTCAAACCATTTTTGCTGACAGATGCTCTATACTCCCACTCTCATGGTCACTCACAGCACAGATCCACACCTTGCTCCTCAATAGAAAAATGAAAAGTAAAGTAGCCCACATGCACAAGGCCTCTTACCTGAAAAGGAAAAAAACTGTCATTGCGGTTTATGCTGTCCTCCATCCATGGCTTGGGGTTGAAGCTTGAGCTGTTGCGGGCATACTTCTGTGAAGAAGTCTGGCTGTTTGGGAAGGATTTCTTCAGTGGTGAAATGGAGTTAATTGCAGTCATGCCTCCATTGAGGCCTCGTCTATATTCTCGCCCCTGAGAGCCTCCCCATCCACCATAACCTCCACCTGGACTCCACGAGCTGGAGGAAAGGGTGGAGGACTGGCTCTGATAATTTCCCCATGGCGAAGGTGGTTTATTTAGGTTATTCCCCAAATGAGACAGCTGGCTGAATGCAGCATTGCGGTGATTAAAAGGAGGAGGGTGTGGGCTGGCGGGGGACCTGCGATTCTGCTGGTGCTGATTGTGGGGGTGCTGAAAGTGAGGAGGAGGGTGGTGCTGCGACAGTGGGCCGATTTGATGGGAAAAACTCCCCCCAAACCCAGGACTTGCATGATGAGAGAAGTTTTGGAACAGCAATGGAGGTGCAGCATTAGCAGTGGTGGCGGTTTGGCTAAAGAAACCCACTTCTTCCATCATGGCAGAAGGGTTGGCGGGAATAGCCGTGGACCAGCTGCTGAAGCTGGGCAAAGAGGAGCTGCTGGAATGTGCCAGTGTCCCGATGCCAGCCGGTTCTTGGTAATCAAACCCCGATAACACAGGAGATTCAATTCGCAGACCTTCTTTTCCATTGCCATTTTCGACAGCGCCCTTGTCCAGCTGTCCTTCCTCTGGCATGGTGTTTTCCAGTTCAGACATGATGCTCACCGTTTCTTGGTGGCCCTGAGGTGTACGAGGCCGCTTTTCCTGTCCTTCTTGGTCGTCTTGTTGCTGCTGTTGGGCCTTGGCTTTGTCAGACTCCAGTATCTCATCTTGCGTATTAGCATGGGCTGTTACAGCAGGGAAAAGCCAAGCAGAGCCTGCATTTCCACCACTGCTTGAAGTATTACTGTTTATGAAAGAAGGTGGGCTTGAAGGTTGGTGGACCGGATGTTGCAGGTGTGGGTGGATTCTGACTGGGAAAACGGTTTTGTTAGACGTGTTGTTTTTAACCAGGACTCCAAAACTGTAATCCCCCATTTAGGAATCCTGTATATATTGAGTCCTTATTTATTTTTTTAAATCCTTCTATTTCTTTGAATATCTTGGGAGAAAAGGAAAAAAGACGTTTTCAATGAATCAATCAATCAATGTATCCTGCATTTGATACAATTCATCCTGCATTTGATACAATCTATATTCATTCATCCATTTGATCATTCACCTCACATGCAAACAACACAAAAACCTTTGGTTTTAGAAAGCATCTGATGTAATCATTAGAAAGAAAAAGAAACGCTCAGTGCATTTGAGAAAACCTTATCCCAATCGACAGCAAAACGTGCAGGAAGTTAATCATTTGGAAAGTCGAAATTTCATCGACTGCATCGTATTATGGGCCAGATAAAGATGTATACTTAAGCTGAAATGTACATGTTGTGCTAAACGCCAAATAGGGTCCACCTTACACCAAATGGCTCATTGTGGTGATGATGATCTATGCAAAGCAATGCAATACCCTCCCGGTACCGTGATATCAAATCAGAGAAAAGATAATCGACCTACCTTTTTTTTTTTTTTTAATCCTTTTTTCGCCAGTGACCTCGGTCTCGACCATTTAACTACAGGAAAATGCTGATGACGTTTCCTGCATGTGCGTGGACAGAGAGACAGATAGACATGGGGTCGTTTCCCTTCTGCTCACTGTCACAGCCACACCGACGGGTTTTCGGCCATTGGACAGCTCTCTGAAGGGCAGCCGGTGGATGTCTGGCCACGTTTGCTAATATCCGGCTCTGAAATCTCGCGTGTGTGTGTGTGTGTGTGTTGCACAGCCTGTGAAACAGCACTCAGTGTTCGTGCTCTGGTTGCTTGACGACACCACGCATCACTTTTAGTGAACTACAACTGTGAGAAGCTCTATGTGTGTGTCACTGCTGCTTCTCCACAATACATGATTCACACAGCGTATGCTTTCTGAGTCAGGGTATTTGTTCACTTTAAACCATGCAGTGAAATTATATTGTTCTAAACCTTACATCTGACAGCTGAATACCCAATACAACCACACTTCCGGCTTTAACCACGCCCCGTGCATTCTGAGCCCCTCCCATTTTAAGATCAGTGCAGTCTGATTGGACCTAAACATAGTATCTGTTTAGAATCGAAAATTATTGGAGAGCCTATGTATACAGTATATACAATGCATACTCTGTACATGGGTGTAGCTTTTTTTTGGGGGGGGGGGGGGTGCTGGGGTGCCTGTGACCCCACCTTTGTTGGACCATACATTTGTCACATGCACACTTCAAGCACAGTGAAATTCATCCTCTGCATTTAACCCATCTGAAGCAGTGAACACACA
>JANZLB010000012.1:58677639-58680139 GCA_026167865.1 Notarius quadriscutis
TACCTTGCTCAAGGGCACCTCAGCCCAAGGCCGCCCCACATCAACCTAACTGCATGTCTTTGGACTGTGGGGGAAACTGGAGCACCCAGAGGAAACCCACGCAGACACAGGGAGAACCTGCAAACTCCACACAGAAAGGCCCTCGCTGGCCACTGGGCTCAAACCCAGAATCCCCAATACACAAGCATATGGATGGTGTGGGGGAAGGCTATTGGCTTTCTTTTTAGTGAACACTTCCATGAGTTCATGGTACTCTTTGGGTATCCAGACTTGGTCTGAGGTTTTGAGGCTTTGAATTGTAGTTAAGGTAAGGCACAGATGGGGCACTGAAGACAATGTTTAAGATAGTACCACTGGATGATTTTGCATTCTGCCCATGAGATGACTGGATCATGTAACTCCATCCACGGCATGCCCAGGATAACAGGGAGAGATAACATGGAGGTGACTAGGAGGCTCATGGTCTCATGGTGCAGACTGCTAACCTGAAGGTCCAACATGGGGGTACAGTGGGTCACTATGTCAGTGCCTATGGGTCCCCCATTAATGTTGTAAATGCACAGAGGTGTGGTGAGAGGAAGGAGAGGGATTTGGAGTTGTTCCACTGTGTGCTGATTGATGAAGCTTGCAGCCATTCTGGAGTCCAAATTGGAAGAATAAGTTAGGATCCTGAGAGTTCTAATTTCACTTGCAATGTCAAGGATTTGTGAGAAGAAAAAAAAACAGATTGAATCATTGGGAATGGTTGAGACATGGCCTGTGTTCTCTCTCAATGCCTCCTTGATGGCAGCTTTGCAGCACTGTGGACAGCATGATATGAGGTGCTCTTTTTTTTTTACAACTTTATTCATCACACGCTTGTGAAATTCCTCTCCACATTTAACCCAACTGAAGCAGTGAACACACACATGCACACACACATGAGCAAATGAGCACACACACATACCCAGAGCAGTAGGCAGCCATGCTAATAGCACCCGGGGAGCAGTTGGGAGTTAGACACTTCGCTCAAGGGCACCTCAGCCCAAGGCCATCCCATATTAACCTAACCACATGTCTCTTGATAACCACAGTAGAAGCACCGGTCTTCATCTCATTGCCTCTCCCTTGTGGCAATGCTGAGCTGTGTGTAGCAAATCTCCATGGGTTTGGAGTTGGTTAATGGAGCTGGTGAGCTGGCGAGACTTGGTACATTGGACCGTTGTTGGATGAGGTGATCAAGGTGGATGGCAAGATCAATGAGCATGTCCAGGGTGACCTGGTCATTGTGGCATGTGAGGACATCAGCATGGAGCCCTTGGTGGATGACAGCTTTCAAGGTTGGCTCATTCCATCCACTGCTTGCTGATAAGATGTGGAACTTGAGGATGTACTCAGCCACTCACCATGATCCTTGGCAGATCACCAGTAGACTTTTGCTGACATCTTTCCCCTCTGGTGCATGATCAAAGTCTCTTCTAAACATTGAGACAAAGAGTTCATAAGTTAGCGTTGATTCACTGCCCTGCTCCCAGACAGTGGTGGCCCATTGGAGAGCTTTGCCTGTGAATAAGTTCATGAACTGAGCCACCTTGTCATGATCAGAAGCTCCTTCATGGGCTGCAAAATGCAACAAGCACTGGAGTAGGAAGCCATGGCAGGGGGTGGTGTCTCTGGCAAACTTGTCTGGACAAGTGATCAGCAAGCTCGTGGTGACTGAATGGGTCTGCTGTGGTAATTACGTAGAGTGAGGCAGAGACACCTGTGAGAGAACACTGGCTGGCTGCATGAGCTTCTCTTCCGTAGCGAGGACATGTTGTTGCTGTTCGCTCATGAGCCAGCCCTGATTGATGAAAGTGCTGCACAAGCTCTCTCTATGTCCTGCATCCATGTTGTGACAATGTATTCTGTCACAAGAACAAAGCACAAGATGAGGGGATGCAAGTGCAGTTAGAGGTGATTTTATGGGAGTTTAATCAAGCAAGCAAATCTAAAACAGCAAGCAGAGTCATGGTCAAAACAGGCAGATGTAAACCGAGGCACAAACAGGATATCATAAACTGAATCCAAAATACAGAGGTGTAAGCAAAACAGGTCAAACACTTGGAAACTGGCAAGATAAACAAGCATCTTCGTATGAACAGCATGAGCAAGATGATGCAGAATCCTTAAACAGAGTGGCTGTGATTGTGAACAGGTGTCAATGATGAATACTCAGGCAATGGGGAGTGGTGAGGTGCATGCTGGGAAGGGTACTGTAATACAAGATGTGTAATGGAGTACATGAAGCTGCCAGAAATTGAGAAAGAGCAGTGGGTGTGACAATATTAATGCCATCACGCACTATACACAGGTGATCAAGTGTCAGATAAGGGATTTGAAAGCAGATGCATGTGCATGGGGGGTTTTATGAAAGAAAGCACAAACAACACAAAGTAAGAAGAAACAAAGATCAGCCATGGAACAAACAAAATCAAGAGCTAGAACAACTTTACATATGATAGCACATAGACAAAAGCTT
>JANZLB010000012.1:58682639-58687766 GCA_026167865.1 Notarius quadriscutis
TAGGAGTGGGCTTGAGTGGGATTAAAAATAACAGTTCAAAATTGGTCATGTGAAGTGGCACTATGGGTAGCATGGTGGTGTAGTGGTTAGCACTGCCACCTCACAGCAAGAAGGTCCTGGGTTCGAGTCCAGTGGTTGACGAGGGCCTTTCTGTGTGGAGTTTGTATGTTCTCCTGTGCCTGCGTGGGTTTCCTTTGGGTGCTCCAGTTTCCCCCATAGTCCAAAGACATGCAGGTTAGGCTAATTGGTGGCTCTAATTTGACTGTAGGTGTGAATGGTTGTTTGTCTATGTGTCAGCCCTGCAATGACCTGGCAACTTGTCCAGGGTGTACCTTGCCTCTTGCCCATAGTCAGCTGGGATAGCCTTCAGCTTGCCTGTGACCCTGTACAGGATAAGCAGCTACAGATAATGGATGGATGGAAGTAGCACTATGAAACAAAAATATAATCACTTATAATCGTCTCGTTTATAGCCATAAACTAAAAATTAATGGTTAAGCACTAAAACACAGCTGCTGTCACCACCAGTCATGTTAGTTACTTATCCAGACCTTTGTAAGCAAGAAATTTTATGTTACTTGATCTTTGCAAATTTTAGTTGAATATCCCTAAAACCCTATTCGGAAGCTAAAGAACCATTAAGTTACCTAAGAAACCTTTTTGGAAGCATGTACTTACATGGTACCTTTAGTTGCTAGTCACTTATCACAGGATTTAGCTAGCGTGCTTCAGCAGTAGGACTCAGTCCAGTAATCTGACTGGCTGCAGTTGTGTTGAATTGTTTTCATTAGTGACTGTTTGTGTGCAGTTTTGAAACTCCAATGTCCTCTGAGGATGTGTGTTAAAGCTTGTTATTTTATGATGTCCACACTGTGATCAATTCAATTGAAAATTGTTTTCTTAGCGGCACAGAATGTACTGACAGTCTGGACACGAAACTCATGGCTAATACCAATGTATGGCAATCATTTCCGTTGGTGGGGGGTTTATAGCATCAACGAAGCTGACTTTATTTTAGGACTGTTAATGTTATAGTCATGTTGTCTGTTGTTGCCCGGACGGGGATGGGTTCCCTTTTGAGTCTAGTTCCTCTCGAGGTTTCTTCCTTGTGTCGTCTGAAGGAGATTTTCCTTGCTACCATCGCCACAGGCGTGCTCATTGGGGATAGATTAGGGATAAAATTAGCTCATATTTTAAGCCGTTCAAATTCTGTAAAGCTGCTTTGCAACAATGTCTATTGTTAAAAGCGCTATACAAATAAACTTGACTTGACTTGTTTCTCCAGTTCCATGGTGCAAGACATAACAATACAGGAACAAAAGTACACAAGAATACACTATATAGCCAATAGTTTGTGCACCCCTGACCATCACAATCATATGTCCTTGTTGAAGATCCCATTCCAGATACTTCTTTCCTGTTATAATCAGCTCCACTCAATGCAAGCATTAAAGCAATGCTTCTTAGTCATATTCTTCTCTGGACTGGGCATGCCATCTCCATGGATCGGTCCAGACTACAACAGATGGTCTTGCAGAAGGATCTCATCCCCAGGGTGGACTGAAAAAGAGGTGAAAGGACCATCTATAAAGAGCCATGAAGGCATGCACCATCCCACCCAAGGAGCTCCAGAGTTTAGCAGCTGATTGCACTGAATGGAGGCAAACTGTGTCTGTGGGTATCTTCCACTTTGAAAAGGAATGTACCCACCTCTGAGAGGAAAGAAGAGCCTCTAGCATCTAAATCCACCTACTACCACCAGAAACATTGTATATGCGAGTCAAGGATTGGGTCCTTCTCCCATCAAAGAGCCCATCAGAGAAGAGAGAAAAGGGGAGGTAAATGACAGGACATGTCATCATTGGCAACAATGGACAGCCCCACCAATAAGCTCTACTCTTCTGATTTTGGGGCATGGGTGTGGGGTTGAATTTGTGTTCATTCAACCACAAGAGCATGACTGAGGCTCCAGTTCATCCCAAAGGTGTTCAGTGGGGTTGAGTTCAGTCAGGGATCTGTGCAGGACTTTCAAGTTCTTCCACTCCAACCTGAACACATCATGTCTTCATGGAGATCACTTTGTGCAGAGGATCATCATGATGCTGGAGCAGGTTTGGGCCTTTTAGTTCCAGTGAAGGAAATTGTAAAGCTACAGCATACAAAGACTTTCAATACAACTGTGTGGTTCATACTTTGGGAAGAAACAGAGACGGTGTGGGCGTGATGGACAGGGGCGCACATACTTTTTGGTCATATAGTGTATGTTAAATGCAGATGTGTCAGCTTATCCTTTCTTGATGTTTGTCAAAGTTTTCTAAGTTTCAAAAAATGATTGTATTTATTTACTTTATTTTTATGTAAATGCGTAAAAATCAGTGTTGTAGCTGAGTCATGAAACCTCGAGTCCGAATCCAGTCTCGAGTCCTCAGCATTCAAGTCCGAGTCAAGTCCAAGTCATTATAAAAAATTTGAGTCGAGTCCACTATTGATCCGAGTCAGGTCTGAGAACAAGACTCCAACCACGCCATGTGACGGTGGCTGTTTTAGTGTCATTAACATTAGTTTGTTCCTGAACATGACGTAAGAACAGGCGAATGTGCTTCTCTTTATCATGGAGTGTTAAGTATTCTGTCAGAGATGGTTGGGAGACGGATGTAAGTGCAGAAGATGTGTTTATTAATACAAGTGAAGACGGTAAACAATCCAAAACGGCAGGCAAAATCGTGAAACAGGCGATAGGTCGAGCGAGGTACAAACAGGCTACCGTAGACTCAGCAGAATCAAAAACAAGAAACAGGAAATCAGGGCTCAGGAAACGAAACGAGGAAATAAGACTTGGTAATGTGTCAGCAATGCAACTCAATACTTCGCAAAGTAAGTTTGTTTTCACAGCTTTTATTTAGGTGTGCTGATTGTGCCTTCATCCTGTGAGTTGTTTGTGGAGCGCACGCTGTCTGGTGATGCGCCCGAGATGCACGCGCCAAGGCGTGCAGGTGTGACACTCTTGCATTAAATTAGTATAAAAATTAATGTCGATATAAATATCTTACGCCAAATTATTATGGCATGTTACAAAAAAAATAAAGAAAAAATCAGACTCCTCATCTCCAGTTTCCAATTCCAAATACAGTTAACACACAAGTCTGAGTCCAAGTCCGAGTCATCAGTGCTCGAGTCCAAGTCGAGTCATGAGTCCTTAAAATTAGGGCACGAGTCGGACTCGAGTCCGAATCCTGGACTCAAGTACTACAAGCCTGTTTGAAACAGACCCCTTGTTTACAGTGTCACATGACACTATTCTGACCTCACACTTTACACTGGTACAAATCACATCACCTGATAAAACATCTTAACCACATCCACATTTCAGCATCCAGCATATGACGGCAGATAAATCAGACCTTTCTTTGCTGGTGGAGAGTTTAACACGTGGAGAGCGTGGAATCCAGTCTTCTTCAGTTTGAAATTGTCCAGCGGTGTCGTTCTCGATACGTTCCACACTCTCAACACGCCAACCTGAGAGTCTTCACACACAGCGCAACACAAAATTGACCAGCGTACATGGACTGCTTGTCTCATAACTAACCTTTTCTTTACTATTTTGATAAACCATTACCATGGAGTTCTCAAATCACCAGAATTTGTTCTATGATTAATCTTGGCCGGCTACCAAATGGTAACTTGCTAGCGATCACTAGCTATTTGGCATTTTATCAACATAGACTGCACAGACAGATTCTGATTGGTCAGAATCAGATTGTTGATTAGTTTTCAATAACGACTCTGACCATAGTACAGTTACCAATCACAGGTTTATATTAAGGCACACATTCTAATACGTAACCGTTACTTACACGATGACCTACCCCGTAAAAGTCATTAACCAGGATTACTGGAGGTAATTATAGAAAATCATGCACACTGATTGGTCGAGAAATTCAGACTATTTCTCGATGATCACCTCGAGTGACTTGGCTAAATGGTGGCCGATCACTTCGTCACCGTAAGAGAGGAAGAATTACAAATGATGAAAGAAAATGCTGTTCCTAAAAGCACTAAAAATGCTCCAAAGTTTGGTCTAAAACTATTCAAAGGTAAGGTGCGATTGGGATTTATTTTATCGATTTCAAAACAAAGTATTTTGTCAGAGTCGGTGTAGATAAGTGACAAGTCTGCACCGCGTCATTATTACGTTTGCATGCTGATTTTGAACTTGAGAAATGAATTATTTTTAATATATTTTTTTAAATAATCACCTGTGTATTGATACGAAAACAGTTATCCACCTCAGAGTCCGTGAATGTCGGAGATCGACCTTGTCTCGGTTATTAATCACCGATATTCATGTCACCTTCGGCGAATAATTGTTAAATATCATATAAATATTCTGGCAAAAAAAAAATGCAGCAAATATAAAAAACAGATGTGCAAGGTGTGACTTTATGACTAGCAAAGAGAAATAAACTCTAAAGATTGTCTTAAATGTTAGCAAACATGTAGCGAGCATTCATCATGAATATCTTGTATGTGCGTAGCTGTGTTTCTGTCTCACCCCCTGTAATGAACATGCCCGGTGCAGTAGGCACCCATGCCAGGCACTGTACGGACGCGGCTGCGCTCGGTAAACTGAACGCTGTCACACAGGACAGCGAATCAGAGTCGAGTAGCCTGATGCCGTTGTGCATGTTTGCCACCAGCAGGTAGTCTGTACTCAGAGGGTCCCACTCGAGCGCAGTGACCGGATCCTCCTCATCCGTTCCTTCAAGAGACTCTGGACGCAGCACGTGCTTCTGATTCTTCGAGCCTGGACCGGACATTTACATCATTAACCAGTATTTTGTCTTTAGACTTTGATGAATAAATATTGTATAAATAATAAGAAAGATTTATTTATTTATAAAACACATGTAAATCAATTTGTATACAGCAAAATGTCATGATAGCATGATACAGGAAGTAAACAAAATGTATACAAATATAAAAATAAAAACAGCTATAAAATCGTAAATAATGTGGCAAACGACAACCCCGATTCCAAAAAAAGTTGGGGCAAAGTACAAATTGTAAATAAAAACGGAATGCAATGATGTGGAAGTTTCAAAATTCCATATTTTATTCAGAATAGAA
>JANZLB010000012.1:59619681-59632346 GCA_026167865.1 Notarius quadriscutis
GCCGGCCACGGGGCTCGAACCCGGACCTTCTTGCTGTGAGGCGACAGCGCTAACCACTACACCACCGTGCCACCCCTTGATTGTGTAAAATGGTTCAAATATTAATTTATCTTGTCTCTACCTACAGACATGTTTTTGAGTGATAAGAGGAAACCAGAGAACCCAGAGGAAACCCATGTGCACACAGGGAGCACATGGGAAACCCCACACAGACAGTAATCCAAGTGTAGGATTGAACCTGGGACCCTGGAACTGTGAGGCAGCAGCACTACTTGACTGCACCATGCTCATTATTGTTAATATATATATATAAGCAGAAATAATATGCACGGCAAATACAAATCACATCTATTAAGCAATTTTTCTATTACCAGCAAAACAAAAAGAAAACTTTCTCTCGACTTGAATATGTGGGAGGTTTTTATGGATGAGGAGACCGTTATATTTTTAGGTATCTGTAATAAAATATAATAAACTTCACATTTAGACTGTGAAGAAATGCAAGACATGGGTTTCCAGCAGTTTTTACCCACATATTCTGTCCCAGATGGTGATCACATCATCGGATTATGAATTTATGCCATAAAGGAATATATTTGGAAGGTCAACCTACAGTTAAAGACGGTTAAAGTTAAATTTAGCTTGGAAAAACACATCCGGCATTTAAAAGTGCCCTATTTCCAGCGATATAATCTTTAATATATTTGGAGAGGATTGTTCCATCCCTATGAACTACATCATCATGTCTAAAAGTCTGGTACAAGTAGGACACATTTGATGTACCATTGCGATGATCTAACTAATTTTTTGAAGTGGTTATCATGGAAATGGTCTCCAATTCCTTTATGAAAGTTCTGTTTATTTGTACTTGGTGAAAGAACGCGACCGTCAATGATGGCGTAGCTCACTCTGGCCCTGTCTAGTCCAGAAGGAACGATCTAAAGTGGGCCACCTTGCGCAATAAATGTTGCAAGCTATACACACTATCTACAAGCTATATACAGAAGCTATATCCACCCTAGGAATACTGACCTGTTTGCCAGAAAGAATCCAAAAACATCGAAGAACTAGCAAATCTGGGTAGAAGTTGTATGCGCCCTACCTTCATGCCAGAAAGAATCAAACTCGGTGAAGAATTGAGGATGAAGCGATTTGTGTGGAAACTGCTCGTTAGGGCTTAATTACTCCATTTCTTCATTATTAATTGCAATTATGCAAATTTGAGTAGAAGCGATAGGCATCTCAGGTCAGACCTACCTTCCGGCCAATGAGAATAAAAATCAGTGAAGAATTGAGAGAGAATAAGCGATTTGCGTGAAATGTGGACGACGCCAGACAACATATGCTGGCATAAACTCATCACCTGTCAGCCGGATAAGCGAACAAGGAAAAATATGACAAGAGAAAGAAAGAGATCCAGAAAAGTATATCATGTGAACCAAAACTGAAATGGACATTGAACCATCACGAATGATGAGCCAAGGATTCCGACACAGCCAACCAATCAGACAGCTCGAAGACTTTCGTCTGAATTCCAACCGACTCGTCTGCGTGAGGATTTGATTCCGAGACAGTGTTCGACTGCTGACGCCAAGCCCGCTATTCAGCATCACCACCAGTAGCTCAAATTACTTTCAGCGAAACTCTATAGGGGTTCGATTCAGCACTGATGATTTTACTGCATGCTAAGCTAACACACTGTCATCAGCAGACAAAACACTGATGACTGAAACCAGAGGAACGGAGTGTTCCCCATTCACAACGTTGTTATTACTGTCAGATGCAGTCTTAAGCTAGTTTGACATGGAGCAGACAGTTATGGGGTAGAAATTGACGCACATTCTGTCAGTCAGTCAATCTCGTGTATCGTCTTGCCCTAAAATGTATAAATGTTTTGATTGATCTTGAATACGCAAAGCTTTCACGGTTATTTCTGTGTGCCTATGCGTGCACATGAATGAACACATTCCACTCACCCGATTATTTCATACGATTATTTGCACAGATGCATGCAGAGATAAAGCCTGTTTTTTCGTCCTGCCTGGGAACAGCCAACTACTACAAGACTTCAGGCCCAGACAGGCTGCTGCTAATGCTTGGGATTGCCCTTCAATTCATAAAGCACTTCTACTGTGCATCAAGGAAACCACAAAGATGATGGGTGGGGTTTTTTAATGCATGATTCATGGCAAGTTTAAAAAAAAAAAAACCCACATCAAAGACAATTATTCATGATTAAAACATATTAATGGCTCAAAAGTTCAGCTTGTATCAGTCTTCTGTATCAGCGTGAGACTGGATTTGTACATGTGCATGCAACATGTCAAATCCTTGGAAACTTAGGATCTCCTTATAGGGTTATGCGCAAGTTTTAAAAGACAGTCACGGTTTCAGGCCGAAAGATGGGAAAGGATGAAATTTTCCTGAAATGGTTGTGATCCTTCCAGGCCTTCTTCAACATTCTCTGGCCTTCTTCACGAACCTTTCTCTGGCCGTCTGCACAACCACAACCACAACCATCCTCCTTACCGCCATGAATTAATGATGCGTTCTCGACTTATACATTCCCTCTCGTTCTCTCGCTCACACAGACACAGTCAATCTTCCTAATGGATCTGGGACCTTCTCCAAAAAGCCCCTGTTTGTATAATTTTCAGTTGTGTGATAGCCAGGTGAGATAACACAAGCTCAAAAACTTGATGACCAGAAAATGAAAACCCCTGAACAACTGTTATATATTCAGACTGGAACACTCTTTGTTCAGAAGAATAGCAGAGTGGAGACTCAGGCTGGTGAATGTTGAAACGTACACCACAACAGGCCGGAGAACTGGAGCCAAAAGAAGTTAGTCAAAATAATTACACAGAGATTCTAAAGCTGTATTTCATCAGGCTGCAAGATATCAAACCAGGATGGAAACCCAAATACTCTTCACATTAATCTGGAATCCAGCACTTCCTAACTGGCTGAGGCCTGCTTTGCCAAAAACATCGTAGCATTAAGATCACTGCTGGAGATTAACATTACTTTGAATACTGTTGTTAAAACCCAGACTTTTTATTTTTTTTAAAGAGATCTAAACTTAGCCCTGATCACAAAGACTTGCCGTCCAGCAGCGTTTTAATTCCAAGCTCAAGATCCAAAAGATCTGCAGCTCTGAAGACTCCCTAAGACTGCTGAGGAGCCTCAAGATCTGCAGCTATGAAAACTCCTCAAGTTCAATTAAATTCCATTCTATTTGTATCGCTTGAACAATAGACACCATCATAAAACAGCTTTGCAGAAATCAGGATATAGATTTAGATCCCCAATGGGCAAGCCAGGAGCAAGAGTGGCAAGGAAAAACTTGACATGGACAGGAACCAGATTCAAAAGGGAAGCCATCGTCTTCTGAGTGACACCAACCAGTGGGATAAGTATTTACTCTTGCACAATTGTATACTGTGCGTTGAAAGGACGCTCAGTATGGGCATCAAGGTCTTTTATGATTACAGTTGCAGTTTTAGGTACAAGTCTACAGGGTCCATCATCATCTCCCTTGTCTAGCATTACTTCCAGGTGGGAGTTCATATGGACCCTATTGATTCTCAAGTCATATTAATTGGAGCATCACCGGATACCCTTCCTGCCACAACCCTCCCATTTCTGGGCTTGGGGAAACAACTATTCACACCTATGGGCAATTTAGAGTAGCCTAACTGCAAGTCTTTGGACTGTGGGGGAAACCGGAACACCCAGTGGAAGCCCATGCGGACACGGGGAGAACATACAAACTCCACACAGAAAGACCCCCGTCGCCCACGGGGCTCAAACCCAGAACCTTCTTGCTGTGAGGCAACAGTGCTAACCACTACATCACTGTGCCACCCCACAAGTCTACATACAGGATCCAAGTGAAGTTAATCAACTGAAGGGCAGGGATAACTTAGGCATAAACTGCTACTACTAAGTGTTTAACTTTTTTTGGGGGGGGGTAGAGATGAAAAATCTGCAGCTCTCTAGTGACCTCCTAAAGTTCTACAGCTTTGTAGGCTCCTGAAGAACTGCAGCTCTTATAGCTCAATTCCTGAAGATTTACAGCTCCAGACTTCAACACCTGATACAGCGAATAAAGACCCTTGGAAACAATCTAGCATTAGAAGTAGAGGGTGTATTACAGTAGCAACTAATTTCTGTGGTGGGTAGATCTTCAGAAATAGGTTTGGGAACCGGTCATTCAAGATAACATCACATTATAGGCATTTAGCAGACACTCTTATCCAGAGCGACATACAACATACCAAGAGCAGCCCAGGGAGCATTTGGGGATTTGGGGCCTTGTTCAAGGGCACTTCACCCATTCTTGCTGGTCCAGGGAACCAAACCAGTGATCTTTTGGTCCCAAAGCTGCTCCTCTTAACCGTTAGGCCATGGCTTCCCCATGACAGTATTGGTTCGTTTGTTGTTGTTTTTTTCTTAAGAGCCTGGTCCTTGTCTGTACAAGGACTCCACAGAGAAAATATAACAATTACACTGATGAGGAAAAAGGACAGGATGAAGCTAGCTTAGTCACAGCTTGTGTGCAACCCAAGAGCTTGCACAGTTGATCCCAACAATGCTGCCGATTGTGTGGTCACTACTTAATACAACTAGAGCCAGGAACCTCTTGGCATGGAGCACAGCAAGTCACAATCTGTATGCTTACTCAACCAGCAACATCACCACAGAACCATGTGAGCAAATTCAGACCGATTTAATATGCTGAAGTCATGCCATTAGCAAGAATTCACTGTTTGCATGGTTTTATTTGAATAGCTATGAAAGAATAGCAACTCCATTTCTCTTTGGGTTAACCATTATTTTTTTTTTACCTCATTCAGAAGTTATACAAAAACATGAGGGCTTTACACATGCTTGCTTTAGAACAAAACTGGCCATACGCCACACTCCCTTCATTTGAATTGCTAGTAAGGATGAAAAGTTACGACTTTTAATGCACATATACAGCACTTTGAACTCTAAATTCACATACGCATGTAAATCAGGAATCGTCTTTCTAAACTATACCTTCCACGAACAGCTCAACACGAACCGGTCCAGTTCTGTTTCCCCATTCATTTACTCTCATGCGCAGCCTTTGTAATCCAAATCATACTTATCTTCCATAATGGCCACATCATTTAACCTCTCACCCTCAATGTTGCTAGGAAACATGAAGAGTCGTTGAACCAATGTGGACTTGGCAGCTCCAGCTGTGCATCCATTCAGCATTTTTCTCTGTGCTGAATGTGTTCTCTGAAGCTGAAAACCCTTCAGCTCTCCTCTATGCTTAAGTAAACTGATATCTAGCTGTTCTCATGCTGCCATGCATATACTTGAGCTGGACATCTACCTCTATGGTTGCCAAATACTGAACCACAATTCACTTTCCACTGACACTGGGCACGAGTCAATAGAAACAAACAAATTTCCGGGCCCAACGTGTGGTATACTGGAGACAAGACCACAGGAAACTTCTGGCTCCAAGTGTTAGCTTCAAGCCGAACCCAAGCAGAGGGCTGTCACCATCAATGATGTCCCCTGCATTTCCATCATTCAAATGAAGAAGCGATTAAATACCAACACCCAGCCTTTTCAACAGCTCTTATTTTCAGAAACGGGAATGTAACAATAGTGAGTTCTGCACCTGCAGGTACTATGTAATTGTATTTAAGAGCGTTCATCAGGCTTGCACATAAAGCAAATACATGGAGCTGGGTTGAGTCTGTGAGGTTTAACTCTTTACCCCTTAAAGCAGTTGCTACAGCCACCCTTGTATATGCATATACTGTTCACCTTTAGAACATATTTACAAGAAAAAAAGTCTAAAAACAAGGTTTTGACAAGGTTCTAGACAAGGCATCATATGTCGTCATAATGGGATATACACGGGGTCGTCATACGCCATCATTAAGGGATATACACAGGGGCGTCATATGTAGTCATTAAGGGGTAAAGAGTTAAATTAAGGCTAGCAGGTATTGCAGGTTTACAGGGTGGTGCAGTGGTCAGCACGGTCACCTCAGAGCAAGAAGGTTCCAGGTTCATACCTCATGGCCAATGGGGGCCATTCTGTGTGGAGTTCTCTCCATGTCTGCATGGGTTTGCTCCGGTTTCCCCCACAGCTCAAAGACATACAGATTAGGCAAAATACCCAGCCACTTGGGTTGCACAAACCAGTGCATACTTAGTGCCGATCCCAAGCCTGGGGAGGGTTGTGTCAGGAAGGACATCCGGTGTAAAAACCTACGCAAATCAAATGTGGATCATAATGATCTGCTGTGGCGACCCCTAACGGGAGCAGCCGAAAGAAGAGGAAGAAGGTATTGCAGGTGAGCAAAGTTTTCTGGTTAAGATAAGGTTACAAGGTTCGACCACAGAACTATACCAAATCGTTGTCATCTTTATTTAGAGGACATCATCTTTGTCACTGGGATTGCATCAAGATATTATCAATTACCTTTTACTCATGCCCAACAGAAAACCTCCTGACAACCTGTTGCACCTTTGTATATCTAGTATAGTCTGAACACTGTCTGTCAAAATGCCAAGCAATGTGTCTAGACCATTAAACCCAGCTAATAACTTGGGCCAATTTGCATAGACAAGCTGAGAGAGTCTGTTCATGCCATGCAGCAAAATGTTTAAATGGCCTCCGTCATTTGCCACGCTGCAACCAATGGAAGAACTACAGACTCCTAAAAGTAGGTGACCTGCATCTCATATGGCCTTCAAAGGCATGCTTTTAGCAGAACACCACTAGCCACTAAATCTCTTGATGCCACATCAACTACAGTTTACTCTTTAAACATAAGAACATTTGCAGTCTAGAGTACTAATCCCTCGTTTGTCCAGGAACATAAAGAGGAACACGTATATTATTTGTGGATTAGGTGAGCAATGCTACAGCCTGATACGAATATCTTGGAGAACATCACATTCAGTAATTCTTGAAGCTTGTAGCATTTCCTTACGGACATGCAACCTGGAAGAGGAAACAATGTGCATCATGAGCAAACCCACCTGTAGGCATATATATCCGGGGTGAATGAGAGACCGAGTGGGTAATGAAGGGCTTGGGGTAGTGTTTATAGAGTCGGTAGTCCTTCTCACTGCGGGAGCGGGTGCGTTCCGAGGCCCGGTCCGAGAAGTCCGAACTGGGCCAGGCCCTGCGTAAAGTGGTGCTGCGTGTTTTCTTCATGGTCACTCACCCCACCTCCTGAATCCCAAACCTCACACTTACACTCTCCACATGGCTAGTCTCAACAAAAGTGGTGCTTTAGCTCTCTCCCTTCCCTCTGGTGCCACATGCAAGGTTGTTCATGCAAACTGCGCAAATCTGAATGATCCTCAAGAAGCAAATTGTCCTCGTCTTCTGGTGAAGCATTAATATCAGAAAGACATATCCAACTGTGAACTACCCTCTAGATTTCTAATACAGACTTAAGAGGTACAGCTTACATGCATGGAGGAGCATGCACACATTTACGCACATACATGCACACTCCAGCTTCTCCACCCTAAGGACTGAAGAAGAGGAGGTGTTGTAGGAGGATCGGTGGGGACAGATGAAGGGACCACGGAGGGAGGGAGGGAGGGAGGGAGGGAGGGATGGATGAAGAGGGTGGTCTTGCTTGGTTTAGGGGTTGCAGGGGGTGCACAAGGAGCTCAATGTCTGCAGCGTGAGAGAACTCTCAGTTCAAACAATAGCTTAATTCAGTAAAGCTATGCTCCACTAGCCGAGCATGGCCAACACAAAAGAATCCACTAAAAACAAATTGGACTTAAAAAAAAAAAAAACAGAAAAACCAGGGTGCTACTGAGGAGGCCAGCAGCAGCAGCAGCCTTCAATTCAGTTCAACACTAATGTTCTTTCAGCCATCACAGCCCATACAAATTCTCATAAAAAATACAGCAAAAAGTCAGCATGATATCTTCTTGCAATCTTCTTGGGAACACTGAATCTCTTCATTCAGACATTACACTGATCCATCACATTCCTGCATGAAAGGCTACACCAGAAGACGCGGAGAGATCTGCCCATGATCTGAAGCACTGGTGACGGAAAGATAAACACTGCTGCATGCACGTGTGGCTTTCTAAATGTGGACGGGACTGGCGGCACAGCCGGATGAAAACAATTCCAAAGCAGTACGCACACCCACACATGCTCTCGTCTTCTCGTTCTCCAGGCTGTCACATCTGTTTCAGCGCTGCACTCATTCCTACCAACTCCAGCACACACACACACCGCTGTTTAGTACATTTTTATGCGGGAGATTTAGATCCCTTTCAGAGGAGCTGTCTCATGTCAGACTTGTTGATCTCGTCAGGCAGTGCTTCCCAAAGTGCTGCACCTCCAGGGTCCCACTGCTGGCTTGATGCCCAGCCTATAAGAGCACAGAGCTTTATTTACACACACGCACAGCCTGTTAGTATGCAGCTACTGACAGCTTGACGGTTTCAAAAACAGGGAGGATCGAGTGAAGAAGATAAACCTTCTCAGATGCTACGAAAGACAGGAAAGACGCATCAAGCTCCCCTGCTATCCACTGCTAAGTTCCCCTTTTGTTCTTTTCTCCTGATTCCGTCTTTCATCTTTAAAAGATTGTCCACAATTCCCGGTGGTTTCCCAAATTCCCTTTGGTCCGAAAGCCAGCTGCTGCACACAAAGTTCCTCTGGAACGCAAATTAAAGAGACCCAAACATGAAATGGAAGCTGGAATGGCGGTATGGGGTGCAGAGTAGGGAGAACACCGTATAGAGCGCTTGCTTTCTCTCTCTTTGGCTTTGCTTTCTCCCACCCTCCCTCCTCATCTCTCCGGAGTGGAGCGCATTCGTGCAGCTGCTCGAGCCCTCACAGCCAATCACTCTCTGACAGCAGCCTATCGGCTTAAAGAGACGGAGAGCGGGGGGAGAACACGACTCTCCCCTCTCCATCCACACACGTATCCAAACCCATGCTGAATTATTTACTCATACACCAAGGAGTACACCAAGATAACAGAACATAGTGGCAGAAAAAGGATCTATGCAGCACACAATGTTTATTTGACTACCTTTGGCTACCTGATAATTCTCATGAGAATATGACCACTTTGGTGACAAGTCCTAAATACATTTACAAGACTCACAAATTAGACTGAGATCAACGAGAAGCATGAAGTGCATGCAGTCGATTGAAAATGCCAGCATTCTGTGAGGAATTATTATTTTATGGAGGTATTTTTCATAAGATGTCTGTGTGAGGTTTTCTGAAAATGGAGTGCCATATAAATCTGTGGTTATTAAGTAACTCTACTGGACCAGAAACTTTCCCTCTCTCTTTCTTGCAGCTTGCCATTAATCATGTGGAGTACTTGCTTATTCTGACCAGTTGGCTGAGCAGCAATGAACTAATGTTTTTCCAGTAAGCCATGTGTCAAAGGTCATCAGTCTATAATAAAAGCACACCACCTCCATCCTCGGGTCCGGTTTGCAGTCTCAATTCAGCAGAATCACATCTTTCATTCCAGAGCAATTTTTGGAGCAGCCTCAAAGGCAAGAGCATGAGCAGCCACTGGACAGATGGACTATACCAAGGTTCCATCGGCATAATTTAAAGTGACGCTTTCCTCCACAATTAATATCACAGGTATCTTGTCTCTGCAAAAGTGACAATGTCAAGAGAAGAACAAGCTGCTGCATATTAGTCACGCGAATTAGGCTTGATCAAGAATTGGTCCTGCATCAAAGTCTGGGGAAGTGGAAGATTGGGATCTGAAGCTTCCCAGATGCTAGGTGTTGCATTACAGTGCCTTGTAATTGATCCACATACAATCCCGGAAGAGAAAGATCTGCACTCGCTCAATGTCACTCACCTTAAGCTTCCTTGGCACTTCAGTTCTGTGTTGAGTCGAGGCTTCACGTAGTGCTGAACTGGCTCACTGTTTTTCAAAAGAATGGACTAATTATGAAAGAAAATAAGGATGTGGAAATATTGAAACTGCTTACAGAGTACAATTTATCATTCTATTCTTGATTGTACCCTTGCCATATTGGTTTAGCCACAGCTCTTATTAAACCCATTAGACCATTCATGCTCTTTGACCAATAAATGTTTTGCATCAAATGGTGACTGCAGTCAGTTCAATAGCATGACTAGAACATCCGTGCAGTCATTTCATGCCTTGCAACCACCAGAAGTTTATATTCCATGTGCTCCAGAGGCAGGTTTCTCTTATTCCTGGCTTGTTATGCATGGGACTCCCAGAAATGCTGAACTGCGTGGTTCTTTCCTGGCCCTGTTGAGGAACCTCCCCTCGTTATGCCTTATGATTCTGTGCGGGTTATGTCCGTGCCCAAAGTGATGAAAGGAATGCAGAAAAGGGACTGGTGAACCAGTTAACAACAGCGGGTGCCAGCCAAGCAGAGATGGACCACGTTTGACCCAAGAATGTCAGGAGTTGTTGCAAGGGATAACACTAGTGTTGGGGTAGTTATAAGGTCACAGCTTTCGCTGATTGGTCACAGCTAGTACATGCAGAACCAATGAACTAGAATCAGCTTTGTTGTTTTGAGCAAAGTAGAAGTATGTTTGACATGCAGCTCATTTTCATCTCGCCAATACCTTATGTTTTGAAGACTAGATCATTCCACCACTCAAACGGCCCATGTATCATAAGCCCTCCATGTTTAGACAGGGTCTGGTCACTCTCTTGGATTAAACTACACATTTACAGACTGTTTTTCCCCCCCTCAATCAGGGGAAACTCATAACACACATCCTATGTAGACCCCAGACCTCCTCCAGGCTGTAAGAAAACGTGTTCTGAATTATCAACCCTCCCCCCATTTTCCATCTCTCTCGATCTCTCTATCACCACAAGCACCCAGTCCAACCTCGCTCTCACCACAGCCTGCTGTACTTTAGCCCACACTCCCCCTACATCCCCCACAACCCAATGCTATAGAGCTGCATATGCCAAAAAATGCGTCAAGCTGTATGGCCGACTGGGTCGCAGAACCTCCAAAACTCCCTGAGCCAAACTCACCAAAACCTCTGGATGACCACAATCACATTGTATGTTATGACTTGAACCAATAGATGACCTCATATTATCAGTGTTAGTGTAAGAATTAGTGTGTCAAACCTGAGACAGACCAGAGTTTATCAGTGTGAAGTGAAAAATTTTGCCGTGCAAAAATTAGCATGAGGTCTGAATGTGAACAAGTAGCAGGAACGCCCGTGTTAAAGTTGTGTAAGAGATTGATTAAAAAAATATATATATATATATATTATGTAATATGCATGTTTTGAACAAACACCATTGCTTTGGGAAACCTGCTCTGAAAAGGGGGTTCTTGAAGAATCTTTTGAAAGATGACAAAAATTCTTTCCTGCTTGAAAAGGTTCTTTGCACCTTAAAATGATTCTCCTATAAGGAGTAGTCCTAAATGTCCTTACTGATTATGCAAAATGTACAGAACCCATGATGGCTGCACTATGTTTCAGTAGCCTTCATTTAACATCTACCCTTAATTTGAAAAAAGGGTTCCTCAAAAGGTTCCTGGGTCCTTCAAGGGTTAAAACCTCTTTAAAAAGGGAATCACTCTCCTGCTGGGTTCTACAAAAGACCCTCCTCCAAAGGGATAAACCTAAGAACCCTTGAGGATGCTTGATGGAACCTTAAGAGTCCAGCCTTTTTGGCCTATGTACATTTGTAGACTCTGAACAAGAATCTTGGAAGAATACATATGTACATACATTATGGCTGGGGAACAACTACAGCTTGCGCCAATTACAGTGGCCCCATTGTACCTAATCAGCATGTCCTTGAACTGTGGGGGAAACTGGAGCACCTGGAGGAAACCCATGCAGACACAGAGAAAACATGCAAACTCCACACAGAAAGGCCCCCATTGAACCCAGAACCATATTGCTGTGAGGCAACAGTACTAACCATTGCACCACCATGCAGCCAATTTTGCCCAGTGGGACAAAACAAAGGAATCTTTTTTGGGGTTAAAATTAATCGTGTAGTGGTTAGCACTGTCGCCTCGCAAGAAAGCAAGAAGGTTCCGGGTTCAAACCTCACAGCCGACAGAGGCCTTTCTGTGTAGAGTTTGCATGTTCTCCCCGTGTCTATGTGGGGTTCCTCTGGGTGCTCCGGTTTCCCCCACTGTCCAAAGATATGCAGGTTAGGTAAAGATACCCAGCCAACTGCGGTTGCACAAGCCAGTGTATACTTAGTGCTGGTCCCAAGCCTGGATAGATTGGGGAGGGTTGCGTCAGGAAGGGCATCTGGTGTAAAAACCTATGCCAAATCAATTATGCAGAACAGATCTGCTGTGGTGATCCCTAAGGGGAGCAGCCAAAAGAAGAAGAGACTTAATTTTACTAATTCTAGTTGAATGTTCAGAGGACTTGCAGGTTCAACAAGCAGGTTGCCGGTTTGTTATTCTATTGTGGCTGTCCCTGGAAGCAAATTAATTATAATTAGATCCCCAAAGCAAATTGTTACAACTGTGAAAACTACATATCCAAATAAAACAAACATATTTCTGTGGCTTTAATGTACAGGGTTTAAAACTCATCTCATCTCATTATCTCTAGCCGCTTTATCCTGTTCTACAGGGTCGCAGGCAAGCTGGAGCCTATCCCAGCT
>JANZLB010000012.1:59994955-60006018 GCA_026167865.1 Notarius quadriscutis
TAAAAATGGTACCCAGTTACTTGGAATACATGGACCCTTGGTGTATGTTGTGTTTTCAAGTACTAGTAATTCATGTTTATGGACAGGTTCTCATTGACAAGACCTGTTGTTTTTAAAGTTGTTTTTGATTACTAAAGTTATTTTTACTCTACAACAGTGTTTTTTTTGTGGTTTTTCTATACAATTATTAAATATATAAAGTTCTGAACAAGTTAGAGAAAGATTATCAAAAATATCCCAATTTTGACCTATTTTTGTCCTAAATGCCTGGCACATTACAATTAATTATGGGTGGCAGCCAAGGGGTTAATTTTGAACCAGAATGGACAATAAGAAACTAGTGACAGGTACTGCAATTCAAGGTGTGCTTTTTATTTGCACTACACTTTTCAGTGATTTTAATGTTCATGCACAGACACACACATGGGGAGATGCAGCTCTCTCTTGGTACTGGCTATCTGAGAGACACGTGTTAATAGACAGCCAGTAATTAGACACAGGTGAACCTCATCACATTACCTGCTTATTCAACCTGAATCCTCGCCGTTCACAGCCGATGCTCGACCACACCCTTGCTGCCGCATAGCCCCACCACCCAACTCAGGCTGGGGAGCTGTCAGGCTTGCAGCTGATTAACACCCCAACCCCCAACACCCACCGGTGGGAGAGGTCATCCACCACCATCATCTGCACCCCAGCCTGTGGACCACCAAGCTGAAGGGCCAGATACCAACAAGTGATCCGCATGTTGGCGTCCTTCATACGGTAGAGCCACTGGAGCAGGGCATGGTCAGAACAGAGGGTGAATGGGCATCTTAGCAGGTAGTACTGGAGAGTGAGGACTGGTCACTTGATGGCCAGACACTCTTTTTCTAGGGTGCTGAACTTTGACTCTCACATGGAGAACTTGCAGCTGATGCACAGCACCAGGTGCTCCTTCCCCTCCACCATCTGGGACAAAATGGCCCCCAATCCTCTGTCTAACATGTCAGTCTGTAAATCAAAAGGGAGAGAAAAGTCAGGAGAATGCAACAGTGGGCACCCCCACAAAACTGTTTTTACTTAAGCAAAAGCCCGCTTGCATGGCCCCATCTGCTGGACCGGGTCTGATGCCCCCTTTTTAGTGAGGTCAGTCAGCGGGCTGATGACATCCAAATAGTTAGGCATGAACTGCCTATAATCGCCAGCCAGCCCCAAGAACTGCCTAACCCCCTTTTTGGTCTCAGGTCTTGGGCAGGCTGCAATTACTGGAGTCTTGCCAATTTGGGGATGCACCTGCCCATGATCCAAGTGGAAGCCCAGATACCATACTTCCACCCATCCAATTGCACACTTCTCTTCGGGTTTGCCATGAGCCCAGTACACCTCAGCGACCTCAGGACAGCCCTTAGATGTTGTAAATGCTGCTGCCAATCATTACTATCAATAAGTATGCCAGAGTATTCAGTCCATGTGACACAAAAACATCACTGAGGCCTTAAACAACCCAAAAGGAAGGGTGACAAATTGATGTAAACCAAACAGAGTGGAAAAGGCCATTTTCTTGCAGGGTAATGGAGTCAAGGGGATCTGCCAATATCCCTTTGTTAAATCCAGTGTCGAATAAAAGCAAGCCGTGCCTAACCAATCGAGAAGTTTGTCAATATAAGGCATCGGATATGTGTCAAATTCAGACACTGCATTGATTTTCCTATATTCCACACAGAACAGGACTGAACCATCGGTCTTGGGAACCAAGACCACCAGGCTGCTCCAGTCACTGTGGAACTCCTCAATTACCCCCATCTCAAGGTTGGCCTGGGGTTCCTCTCGAACCACATCTTTCTTGTGCTTGGGGAGATGATATGGGTGGCTGTGCACCAACACCCCTGGGAGAATCTCTATGTGGTGCTCTACAAGGTCAGTGTGACCAGGGAGGGGCGAAAACACATCGCAGAATCTGTCCTGCAACCTGATAACCTGTGCTCTCTGGGACAGTAAGAGGTGGTCTCCATGAGATGATTTAATGTTTTATCCTGACCCAAGTGCCCAGCCAGAGGATTATGATGAGCCACATGGAATAAAAGTTACCTACAGCTCTTTGGGACTAACAATGGTGTCATTTCTTCTATAGTTTGGGTGTCCTGTGTCACTTGATATAGCCGATCTTTAATAATACAAAATACAGAAAGGAAAGCACAATGTCAAGTTGGAGGGGTTGGCTATCAATTACTTTCACTCAGTCAAAAGTGTGATTCAGAGACTCATCACGCATCTGTTCCAATGGGAAATCCCCTAATTGATTCCCCAGAGATAGAGGAGGCCCCTCCCTACTCTCTACGTCATCATGATGTTGAGCTGACAAGGACGGCCCTAAGACTGCCTCCCCAGCTAACGTTGTGGCGGGATACCCTCGTGATGTATTACTGCAGGACCCACCCACTTCTAACTGTTTTATTAATGTTTTAAACCCCGGCCAATTTGTTCCCAGGATAAGTGGATGGGTGAGGCTCAGACAAACCGCTGCCTCCACACTATGCTTTTCTCCCCAGAATTGAATAATGATGGGCATTCACAGATATTTTTGGATATCGCCATACACATACCTGACCTTCACCAATCGTGCATTTCCCAGTGCCTTGAATTGAATTAGGCTTTGATACATGGAGGTCTGCTTACAACCAGAATCCACCAAAGCCTGATATGTACCCCTTTGAATATTCATAAAGACTCTGTATGTTCCCGCTCAATCAGGGGAAGCCCGTGGTGCATCAGGAATGGGAATTAGTAGCGCCACCCCCCTTGCAGAAGTGCTGATTCCAGGAAGTCCCAGCCTTCCCGCTGCCCTGACAGACCTGCCTGGGCTCACTCCCAGTTCTGGTGGGCATGGATGAGTCCAGCTCTGGAGAGAAAGAGGGGGTTAATGGCAGCATAAACACAGAAGGAGAAGGAAGAGGAGAAACACGAGTGCAGGGAGTAGGTTTCAGGGGAATTGGCCCCTGTTTCCTTGGGGCTGGGGTAGAGGAGGGATGAGGAGACAGAGGGAGAGAGGGAGAGTGAGAGGGAGAAAGTCAAAGCGAGGAAGAGAAGCTGCAGGAGCACCTGCTCCCCAAAACTCCATCAGGTGATCCACTGCCAGCTGGACCACCACCTCCAGCAACACCGTGCAGTAACACTGGATCTACATCAAGGTCTCGCTGTAGGCCAGCGCATGGAACCACTAGCAATGTTCTTCTGGGCTGGGCCTGACTTGTTGCAGTATCGCCTGCTTCAGGTCCAGGTACTCCAGCATGCTGGTGGCCAGGAGCTGCCAAGCCACAAGCTGTGCTTCCCCTGACAGGAGTGGCAATAGGCGAGCTGCCCACTGCAAGATTGAACACAAGCTCGCCTCCATGATGCTCTTGAACAGCTCAGGGAAGGCTTCTGTGTCGACCACTGGAGTACTCGCTGACTGGACCAAGCCCCATATTACCTGTCGGTCTTTCACCTACGCCTTGCACAGGACCTGGAATTGCTGCTCCTGTTCGCTGGACAGGGCGAGCAGCTCTTGGTGCTGGCATTGGAGGTCAGCAGTGAGGGTCTGGAGGATCTCCCTGACAGGTTTGGACTCCATGGCGGCATTTGTTCCTTAAGTCCCAGGTTTCAGCACCAGTGTAACAACTTTATCAAAGTGGGAAATGAAGAACTGGAGACAGATGCTGCAATTCAAGGTGTGCTTTTTATTATAACTACACTTTTCAGTGATTTTTATGTTCACCCAGACACAGATGTGGAAAGATGCAAATCTCTCTCTCTCTTTCTCTCTCTCTCTCTTTCTCAGTACTGACCATCTGAAAGACACACAGAGACACATGTTAATAGACAACCAGTAATTAGGCACAGGTGTACCTCATCACATGGTACCTGTTGGTTCCACCTGACTTCTTGCTCTTCACAGCCAATGCTAAACCACACCCTTGCTGCCACAGACACATTCCCTAACAAAAAGTTATGCAAATTTATCAAAACAAATAATCAATATCCTCACAAGTGTTATGTTACTCAGTGTCCTGAATGTAGTCCTTATGAAAAGCATGAGTGGCATATTTCCCAGTAAAACACTCGTGTCTCTATAATAAATATATACAAGATATTACACAGTGGCACAAAAATATGAAGTTTAAGTAAAACACTTGTGTCCATATATACATATGAAAGAAAACCACCATCAAAGCAGTGTTCTGCTTCTCACCCAACTGCTCCCACAGTGCTAAAGAAACAGCGGTGCTTCAGCATGATTGTTTTGGGCGGGGCCCACTGATCACACACACACCCTGGAGCAGCATAATCAGTGTATTAATTCACTCTCCTCAAGCAGCCAGGGGAGTATAAAAAGGCACCAAGGCTCTCAGAGGTTAGTTGATTTGTGGATGTGTACTATGACTCATGTGCTCTCTCCATCTCTGTTTTGTTGTAGACAATCTTATTGACAATAAGGAGAAAGATGATGAACTCGAGCCTGCTGCATGCTTTGCTGGTGAATATCCTTGCTCTCCCCGCCTCTGAGAAGCTGACAACCTCTGGTGCAGTCAGCGGCAGCCAGCGACCCCGCTCTAGGCCGGCTTGGCCTAGTTGCCCCCTGCATGGACTGCACCACTCTCACTCTACACTCCCCATTCACTTCCCCTGCACTTGTTTACCATCAAAATTCACCAGATTCTTTGCAGTGAGACTTGGGTTTTGTGCCTGTGTTCTCCTCACTTTGTAGCGTAAGGGTCACACTGGTGGAGAATGTTAGCATGAACACGACACACCCACCTGCCCTCCACATGGAACCACTCCTGCAGCACCTCCTGGAGACCAGCCTGCAACAACAACAGGTGACCCAGGAACTGGCTAAAGGCTTCCAAGTCACCACCCAGGAAATGCTACAGCAAGGAGCCAGAGCCTCTCCCCTCCTCCGCTGCCTTCCAGACCCCAACAGGAGGCTCTCTGTCTACTCCCTAAGCTTATCCCAGCGGACAATGAGGAAGCTTTCTTGTACACATTTGAGCAAACAGCATATAGAGAGGACTGGCCAGAGGAAGAATGGGCTCAGGCTCTGGCACCCCTCCACACTGGTGAAGCTCATCTGGCCTACTTTGGCCTCCCACCAGCCTCAGCTGAGAATTAGCCTATTCTGAAGGAGCAGATCTTGGGGTGTTGTGGGTTCTCCTCCTGCCAAGCTATGACAGAGTTACACCGTTGGGCCTATTGGGCTAGTGTCAACCCCTGCAGCCAAATGGATGCACTGTTGAGGACTGCCAAGCACTGGCTGCAGCCCGAGCAGTGCTCAGCAGTGTAGGTCTTAGAATGGGTCACGATGGACCAGTTCCTCCAAGGAATGCATGGCCATCAAGAAAAGGAGCCCCCAAACCATGATATTGTCATCATAATGGACTATGCCACCCTGAGGCAGTGCCCCTCAGGGTGGACTCAGGGTGGAAGCATATCGCCTGGAAACTGGTTCTGCTGTTCTCCTGTATGGGGCTCCCTAAAGATATCCTCACCAACCAAGGTATGCCCTTTGTCTCCAAACTCATGGGTGACATGTGCCAGTTGTTGCAAGTGAAGCAACTCCACACCTTGTCTGTTGTGGACAAGGGCAGCCAAAACTGGGACCTCCTTCTCCCATACAGCCTGTTTGCCATCCTGGAGACTCTGCAGGCATTGACGGAGTTCACATCCTTTGAGCTCCTGTTTAGGAGAAGGCCCTGGGGCCTCTTGGACACTACTAAGGGAGCTTGGAAGGAGCAGTTTGCCCCACCATTGAGCACATAAGGGAGATGCAAGAGCACATGGGACAGGGTGGCTCCCATCATGTGCCAGCACCTACTCTCGGCCCAGGCTGAACAAAGCCGCCTCTACAACCGGGCAGCCCAGCCCTGGGAGTTCCAATTTGGCAACTGCTTCCTCCTCCTGGTCCCCACTGCTAACTGCAAGTTCGTGGCACGCTGGCAGGACCCTTTTACCATAGCCGAGTGCATTACTGGAGGCCAGTAAACTATCACCTACAACAGCCAGGCAAATACAAGAACACCCATATTTATCACAATCTGTTAAAATGATGGACTGAATGACTACCACTGCTCTCAGCACACGGTCTCTCCTCTTCAGACCTACCAGGGCATACCTTGGTCCAGTTCAGCAAAGACCTCTCTGGCCCCTATCGACAACAGCTGGAAGAACTCCTGGACCAATTCCAGGATGTCTTTGCAGCAGAACCAGGGCAGACCCACCTGATCCAGCATAACCATACAGCATAACCATTTTGATCACTTGAGGTGGTTCTCTTCAGTCTTAAAAATGTATCAAGCACAAAAACTTAAATCTGCTCCATTGATTTGGACAATTAACTGTCCTACTGTTTTGGGATAAAGGACCACAAGATCAAGACCCTGTCATGGCCAGCCCAATTTCCAGACCTGAACCCCACTGAAAACCTCTGGAATGTGATCAAGAAGAAGATGGATGGTCACAATCCATCAAACAAAGCTGAGCTGATTGAATTTTTTCTCCAGGAGCAGCATGAAGTCACCCAAGAGCAACGTGAAGACTGGTGGAGAGCATGCCAAGATGCACGAAAGCTGTGATTAAATGTCAAGGTAATAATATAATATTACACCAAATATTGATTTTTTTTAACTCATCCTAAGCTCAAACATTAATACTGTGTTGTTTAAATTTGATCATGGTTTCTATGAATTATTCAAGGTCTGAAAACCCTTCATCTTTTTTGTTATTTTGACCGGTTGTCCTTTTCTACAATTAAGTGTTCTAAATGACAATATTTTTATGTGGAATTTGGGGGAAATGTTATCAAAAGTTTATGGAATAAAACAAAAATGTTCATGTTCCTCAAACACATACCTATAAACAGTAAATAAATAGTAAAACCAGAGAAACTGATAATTTTGCAGTGGTCTCAATTTTTGTCAGAGCTATAAATACTTGTTGAATACTTTATTAGGAACACTATACGAATACTGGGTCAGGCCTACCTTTGCTCTCAAAACAGCCAAAGAATCATTACTTTGAGATTCTGGTCCATGTTCACATGATTACAGTTCCTGCAGATTTTTCAGGTGCACTTTTCATGCACCTGAAAGTAAGCATAGTTAACATGGCTAATAAAAGTTAATATTCTACTATTATTCTATCCATATTCAATTAATATGAGCAATAGTGCGCTATGATTGGCTATTCTATGACTAGGCTATCAGCTCATATACTGTGAGTAGAGAAAAACAAAATGGCAGAGCGTGTTGCTGAACCAACCAAGGATGAAATAAAAACTCTACTCTAAAACAAAACATCAAAAATTGCTATCAAGTATTTAAAAGACACAGAAATAGCTAAAATAATACAGTGCCCCGCTCTCCTGTTCCACACTCTAGCCCAGTCAGTGGCAGTAATGCACCTTTTAAGTTGATTTACCAACCACCAAAAAAAAAACCTAAAGAAGAAGAAGAAGAAAACCCAAAAAAATGACAAAAAAGCAACAAAATATGGAATAAAAATATTTGATGGTAAGAACCTATCTTTTATATTTTTCAAGAATTATTATTATAGCATTTTTCACAAATTGCTACTGTCATTTCGCAGGTTTGTTTACATTCTAAGCAGAAATGATTTTGTTGGACGTTCTGTATAAAGTTTTTATTTATCAAATTTGCAAAAAATGTAAAATAAAAATGCTCTGTTTCTCAACATCCAGTGAATGTGGATAGAATAAAACGTATGTAAAGAAGTCAACAGTTCAACAGTTATTCCACTCAATCTCGTCATACATGGCTTAAAGCCAACTCGGTGCTACGTGCCTCATCAGCTATCAGTTCATGTACAATTCGATTTCATGGAATAACTGTTGAATGTATTAAAATAATTACATTAATATGCACTAGTGATTTATCATGCAGCCTGACAGAGCCCATGCTGCTATAGAAAGCTAATCAACCATTTCTGCCCAATCAGATTTGAGAATTCAATGGTGCTGTGGTATAAGTACTGCAATTTAAACCTGTTTACTTTTGCAACCATAGTGCAATTTCTAAGACAAATGACGCTTTACAAAGACAATAAAAATAAAAGTAAAACAAGAAACACAAAACCAGTAAGACTGGGAAACAGCATGACATATTCAACTGGTGCAAGACTTCTGGAGTATATAAGGATATATTAAGAAATTTGTGTGACTGAAATTTCTAAGGTTAATATAAATCATTCACCATTCAAATGTATATCATTGACACTGTTCTGTTTCTGGACATTTGCGGTTTCTGCAAAAGATACAGAAGATATTGTTTCCTATTGGTTTTATCTCAGTGCTTCTTTAGCCTGTGATACCCCATATATTATAGTTGGATTATGGGTAATATTAGCAGGGTATTACATCATGCATGAAAGATCCACCACTCTGACTTTGATATTCAGTGATTGATTGCGGTAAAATATTTTGGAAAATCAGCTAATCATGGCTTGTTGAGCTTTGTCTCTGCTTACCTATTTAATGCCTTTTCATCCTCCTCTTCTTCTTCTTCCTGTTTGTCATGTATTTTTTCCTCGTGTACTTCTGTGGTTCTGGTGATGGGCAGCTCTGGGCTTGGGGGTCTCTCATTCTCCACATAGAATGTGGGGAGAGGAATAGGTGGCATCATCACTCCCTCACATCCCAAACTAAACTGAGAAAGGACAACATGCATTAAACTCTACTTCTTGCTCTCTTGTGCATGAACAAACATACTACACATACACCGAGAGAGAGAGAGAGAGAGAGAGAGAGAGAGAGAGAGAGAGAGAGAGAGAGAAACTGTCATGCAAGGCCTACAATGTGGAGTCAGCAGATGTGTATCTGTATATGTGTAACACACTGTTGTGTCAGCACTTTCCTGCACACCTCCACTAAACACACAGTCATCAGATATATCATACACACCAACATTTTGCGCACACACACACACACACACACACACACACACACACACACACAAGCCAGGAGATATGTCATAATGCCATACACCAATTCCTGCATACAGTACACTCACACGAAACCAACGCTATTATATTTTAGATGTATAGGTGCTAACTTCATTGGAGATGTTTTTGGGGGTTTTGTAACATCTTTCTTTTAAACAAAGCAGAATCAATCCTATTTCGCAAAGCCATAACTAATGGTTTTCATAAAATATGACTTCATGCCTGAGAATAGAATGTTTATAACCACCAAGCTAACACCTATGAGTACAGTATCAGTCAAAGGTTTGGACACACCTTCAAATGCAATGTTTGTTTTTTCTTTATTTTTATTAATTAAAAGCAGTGTTGTAAAGTCACTAAACCTTGAATCTAAGTCCAGTCTCGAGTCCCCAGTGTTCAAGTCCGAGTCAAGTCCAAGTCATTAAAAAAATTTCAAGTCGAGTCCAAGTCAAGTCCACGATTGAGCCAAGTCGAGTCCGAGAACAAGACTCTAACTGCACCATTTGACAGTGGTTGTTTTAGCGCCATTAACATTAGTTTGTTCCTGAACATGACGTATGAACAGATGAATATGTATTCTCTTTGTCTAAGTATTCTGTCAGAGATGGCTGGGAGATGGATGTAAGTGCAGAAGGTGTGTTTATTAATGCAAGTGAAGACAGGTAAACAATCCAGAATAGCAGGCAAAATTGTAAAATGGTGAAACAGAAAATAGGTCGAGTGAGGTACAAACAGGCTATCATAGACTCTGCAGAATCAAAGACGAGAAACAGGAAATCAGGGATCAGGAAACCAAACAAGGAATTAAGGCTCAGTAATGTGTCAGCAACGCAACTCAATACTTCGCAAAGTAAGTGCATTTTCACAGTTTTTATATCAGCACTCTGACTGAGCCTTAATCCTGTGCAGGTGCGAGTCATTTACGGCGCATAAGTGAGAGTCTGCTTAGAGTGCACGCTGTCCAGAGCATGCCGAGGGTCTATCTGATGCATGCGCCAAGGTACGCAGGTGTGACACTCTGACACGAAATTAGTACAAAATTATTGTGGATATAAATATCTTATGCCAAATTATTATAGCATGTTACAAAAAAAAAAATCGAATCCTTGTCTCCAGTTTATGAGTCTGAATGCAGTTAATGCACGAGTCCAAATCCAAGTCCAAGTCATCAGTGCTTAAGTCCAAGTCGAATGACAAGTCCTTAAAATTAGGGCACGAGTCAGACTCGAGTACGACAAGCCTGCTGATCGGTGTATAGTATGTGCATGAATTTGTTCATTTGTCTGTTTGTTTTTAAATTCATGCACAAATTATATCGACAATTTATGCCAAAAAAAGCTGGTGTTTTTTTTTTTTTTTTTTTTAACTTTTTTGACATTAATTTGACCTCTTTTGTAACTCTGCACACTTTCCTACACTTCCTTCTTCAGATCAGCTGTGGAGAGGGTTTTAACAAAATTTTTTTTTACATCTTTCTTGAGGTTGTTTTTTTTTTTTGGATTGTTGTCTTGTTGCTTCATCCTTATTTCATTTTTGGCTTATAGACAACAAAAAAGTGTAGAGTGCAGAGCTTTACTGCCATTCCAGCCTCATACAAGTACACAGTAGAATGAAAAAGTGTTCTTCAAAACCAAAACAACGGTATGGTACAACATAATCACTGGACAACATGTTGGGCAAATTAAAAAAGTTGCAGTGTAAATAGACAACAAGATACAAGACAATAAATACATGCTGAGCAAGTAAACCCAGAACAATCAGTACACAAAACACAGCACAAAAGTGTGGGCTGTAACCAGGATGTGAATTTTAGTGCAGTCCACAATGCAGAAATGTGTCATATACAGTACATAAGCAATATATGTTATGTTAATATGTATATCAATGCTGATTGTGTAGTAAATACATATTTTCTCCTTAAAATGCTGATTCCAGTTGTTTCATTTATTTTATCATGCTTGTAGTATGATTTAGACAAATTGGCATGTAAATTATATATATATATATATACACGTATATATACAGTGGGGCAAAAAAGTATTTAGTCAGTCACCAATTGTGCAAGTTCTCCCACTTAAAAAGATGAGAGA
>JANZLB010000012.1:62171842-62184782 GCA_026167865.1 Notarius quadriscutis
ATATTTTTGTCTCATTTGTTTAACTGGGTTCTCTTTATCTACTTTTAGGACTTGTGTGAAAATCTGATGATGTTTTACATCATATTTATGCAGAAATATAGAAAATTCTAAAGGGTTTACAAACTTACAAGCACCACTGTAGTATTTTGTTTATGCAACAGGGTATATGTCTACCATTGTTTATTTGATTATAATTTTCAGTATTTGTGCACTGCCAGGTTTTTTGGACACTTCAGTGATCGTTCTGAGTGGCAGCTGATCAAAATCGACTACAAGTCCCTGTTTACCAAGCAGTGTTCTGAAGGAGACTACCAAACATGGCACTTACATAATCAGGTTTGAAATAGCTTGATGATCCAAAATCAAGATTTCAGGGACTCAGTCAGGATCAGTATTATTATAACCCATGATAGTAGAGCTCTTGTGCAGTTCTGGAAAGCCTGGAAAAGTATGACATTTAAAGACTTTCAGTTCTATACCTGGATGTGGATGGACATTTGAACTTTTTGCAAATGTATGGGCAGTCAGAAAATATTTGGATGCTCAAAAAGAACTTGGGACTCTCCAAGATCATGCTGTACTATAACAGCATGCTGTGATTTGTTTTAAGAGTTATTATCATGATAATTGGCTTCTTGTATAGTCCTGGTCATTTGCAATTTGGTAATCAAAGAGAACTTGTGATGATGTAATATTGTACCATGATGCTCTTAGGGTCCGGTTCCAAAACACTGATAACTAAAACTATACCTATGACTACAACTATGACTATACCTACGCCTGAATTTAGTTCCATTGTGGAGCAATCACACCACAACTATAATCCAGATTATAATATCAGTTGGTCCTGCCACTCAGGTAATTAAATGCATGCAACTTAAGAATAGTCATGGAAGTTTTTTTTTTTCCAAGTAGTGGTCCATTATTGTAGGTCATACTGTACAGCTTGGACTTCAAAACATCCCATGCACATGCTCCAGGGGCTGACAAAATACAGATAAGTCATGGACTATGGAAATATAATAAAGAAGGATACAAACTACGGAGTGGTTACGGATTTTACTATGGAGGCATCATGAATGCTAATAATTTACGGATTGGTCACAGACATTTCAGTATGTTATAGATTTGTTACTGATTTCATATGGATGATGCATCACGGAAACAATTCTAAAGTTGAAAACAATAAAATGTTTGGACTGCTGAAGTTCATAATTAACATATCTTACCTGCATTTATCTGCTTACTTTATTAATTTACTATTGATATTTTACGGAAAATATCACATATCCGTAATAAAAGATCCGTGCTTTGTGTTATATTTTTAATTTTCCGTGAATCCATATTCTGTGACTTTAATGATGCAACAAGGATGTACAAAGATGCCTGGGGAAAATGGCACATGCTCAGACAACATCACATGTAAACAGTTACCTGACTGGTCAGATGTTTTATCAGATCAGGTCCAGGCCTGGAAAAATTGCTCCAAAAGCAATCTCACCGATACGGATAAACCCAGGCCTGGGCTATAGGTATTGTTATTGGTCTGGTGTGACCACCAAGCACATAAACTGCATGGGACTGATTTATTTATAGTTATCATTTCGTTATAGTTATCAGTATTGTGGGACCAGGCCTTTATTCTCTTGGTAAAACTGTATTTAAGTTACAGGTCTCTTTCTGTGCATAAAAAGAGTCCTGTTCATTTAAGACCATCAGATATACCTAAAGTTTACATTTATTCCATGTCTAGACTTAGCAATATCTTAGACATCACAAACCCAGCCACAGACAAGTTAAACAAGGTGGTGTATTATTACTGTGTAGGCGCTTCCAATTTCTTTCCACCTCCTTCTAGCTAATGTCCAGTCTTTTGACAATAAACTGGATGAATTATATTACTGGAATCACTCTCAGATGTGTATGAAAAACCTATGTCTTTTTGCTTTATTAAGATTGGTTAGGTTTAAAAACATGATAGGGTTGTTTAAACTGATTTTTTTGAGGGGTTGCTTAGTGGAGACAACTGGCAAAACAAGAGAGTTAGTGCTTGCCTTTTCATAAACAATACATGGTGCACCAATGATGTTATAGTGTGGGTCTTCACTTATATCCACGAAGGGTTGGTGTGGCTGCAGACTTTCATTCCAACCAGGAACTACACCTGATTTCACTTGGTAAATCAGTTCACTTTAGTGTCCCTTCAGCTGCCAAGTCTGCATCCAATTTGGCTGTAAGCCTGCAGCCACACTGGTCCTTTGTGGATACGATCTATGATCCCTGAGTTGGTGTTATAGTATCTCGGTTCTCTGTACGATGGCTGTCTATATACCACCACAAGCAAAGGCAACAGACACATTTGTTGAACTGTAATCCAGTCATCAATTTTAATTGATGTAGCCTGAAGGCAGTGCAGCTAACACGTTTACCAATAAGGGGCCATAATACTCTTGATGACTGCTACCATGCTATCAAGGGGGCTTGCAGGTCTATTCTATAACTCACTTTGGTCAGTCTGACCACCTTCCAGTGCTACAAACAACAGCTGAAGTGTGCAGAAGTCACAGTGAGGAAAGTACAGTGCTGGACTATAGAATAGGAATCCAAACTTCAGGGATGCTTGAAAAATCAACAGGCTGATCAGATTCTGCTGAGAGTTTGGATGAGTATGCGGATTCAATAACTGGATTAATAACATTTTGTGTAGATAACTGTATCCCCCCATGAATCACTCGATGTTATCCCAATACCTAGGTAAACTCTAATGCCAATGTCTGATGGACAGAATCACTGATTTTGTACAGGGAAAGTGAAGAATGATACAAGGGAGCCAGATAATTACTACATGGAACCAGTAAAGCTAATAAAATTGTTTTGACTCAAAGCACATCTGGAAGATTCTGTGGATGATAGGGTCATGGGTGTCAAAGGCTCATTGATTCACATGGGACACGAAGGCTAGTCCATATGGTCCAATCCCACAGAAGAGCACAAACTGCTGAATAAAGTTAATGCTGACACCTTTCTGTTTTAGCCAGCATTATCTTTTTCAGCAGTTTGTGCTACAGTACCTCTTCTGTGGGATTGGACCATATGGGCTAACCTTCGTACCCCATGCTAATCAATGAGCCTTTGACACCCATGACCCTGTTGCAGGTTCACCAGCTTTCCTTCCTTGGACCACTTTTGGTAGGTACTAACCACTGCATCCTAGGAACATCCCACAAGATGTGCCATTTTGGAGAGATGCTCAGACCCAGTCATCTAGCCATCACAATTTGGCCCTTGTCAAAGTCACTCAGATCCTTATGCTTGCCCATTTTTCCTGCTTCCAACACATCAACTTCAAGAACTGACTGTTCTCTTGCTGCCAAATATATCCTACCTCTTGACAGGTGCCATTGTAATGAGATGATCAATGTTATTCACGTTATGACTTCACCTGTCAGTAGTCATCATCTTATGGCTGATTGGTGTATATTAATCCAGCTTAACCAAACTTCAGAACGGGTTTAAAATTAATCAGGATTGCCTTTAAAACTTTATTTATCCCTGGTTTTAGTTTTACAGTACATTTTGATTAACTTTAATCCTGTTGCTCCAATATTATATATATAGTACTCCAGGCTGTCTTCAAAGTCAGGAACCGATGAGAGTAAAACTATATATACTTAATCTTGTATTTATTATTTACAACATATGCTCTACATATTCACTCTTATGTGCCTGACTTTTTGGACAACTTGTATTATAACTGCTAAATGCTGTACATAAAATGGCAGGATATATTAAATGGACTGCAATAAATGAAAAATCTAAATTTTTATGGTTGGTTTGACTAAAAAGTGAAGAAAGAAAATAAGGATGATTCAGTTCAAAAGTGATGTTGTTGCTGTTTACTTGTTTAGACTGGTGAATGCGTCATTATCATGGTGGAAATTTATTTTAAATTCTTCTTGAATTATGAAGATTTTAATCAGAGGCCTAACACAAACCAACCAACCAACCAACCCTCAGTTTAATAAACCAATAACCAGTTATTGACCCCGGGGCAGACCCAGGACACGCTGGCGAAATTACATCTCTCGGCTGGCCTGGGAACGCTTTGGTATTTCTCCGGAAGAGCTGGTGGAGATGGCCGGGGAGAGGGAAGTCTGGGCTGCTCTGCTTAGGCTGCTACCCCCGTGACCCGGATCCGGATAAGCGGTAGAAGATGGATGGATGGATGGATGGATAAACCAATAACACATCAAGAATTTCTGTTAAAAAAGTATTCACCAATCAGCATTTATCTGAAACTTACAAATAATACCAAACATAAATATTTTTACAAGTGATGGCATAAGTATTCACCCCCATTGATGTGAAACCTGTAAATTGGTTCTTTTGAGACATGAGACATGACATAAATGAGTTTATTGCGCAATATTTCTCCCTAGTGGAATAAAAGAGATTAGCTCTTTCTTTCCAATCTTTCAATTCATTTATGGTCCACAAGGTGATTTCAGTTTCGAACACACATTCTAAATTCTTCTGGTGAGGCAGGTTAGAACCTTTATCACGTTGCATCCGGCCAGCGGGACGTGTGTTTGACACGTATGCTCTAAATTGTATTTAATCCAAGTTGGTACAACTCATCCATTATTATATATATTTTAATAGATTAATTATTTTCCAGTCTATTGATGTAACAGCAATCATATATCTAAAATGCCTTTTAATCCTTTTCTGAACACTTAAAAACAGTGTGTGGATGTCATAGCTGTCCCCTAGAGGGTACTGTGTAGCTTTGATGTTGTCCTGAGGTTGAGCAGTTGGAGAGATTCTTATTACTCACTAATGCATTAGTCAGACACACTCGGGCACCTCTACACACTCCACATGCTGTATTCACTTGACCATTTAACACTCTTCAGCAGACTCAAATTATGGCTCAGTGCAGCTTGAGTCTTGCTAACTGTGATGTGATCATGTTATACAGAAAAACAAAAAACACAACTGGACTGATAACGTTATGACACTTAAACACCTGACCTGAACATCCTGAGTGTTCTGAGTCAATTTACTCTGAACCTTTGAAAAAGCCCAGGGCCCTTACTTAAGAGGTCATGTCCCACATTTCACATCTGTGGACGAAGTTCCCTCCTCCGTGTCCCCCTCCTATTCTCCTCTGCCTCCTTAGAGCTGAATCCCCTTGACATGTCGCAGCTGTGTGCAGCAGAGCGAAGCGATGTTCCCTCTTGTCGGACTCCACTTCCCACGTACTTACGCCTCTTGGACTTCGTCGTTGTCAATTCATCTGCATGCTATTAATCACTGCCATTCAGAGGGTCGTGTGCGGCTCCTCCCAGAACCATCCAAGCATTTAATGCCCTGAACAAGCCTCTGATTTATTCCCCATCTCCCTGGAACAGGAGGATAGGACAGTCAGTTTATCACTTGTTTATTGTGAGCATGAGAGTGGATTTCGCACTACTGGCATCACAGAAGCTTGAAATATGTACGTCAATGAGTTCCACAATAAATCATATACACTGTGAGAATTTTGACCAATCATAGATAGACCAGATGTTTCACTGAATCATACACTCACAGAAAATAAAGTACATTATTGTACCTTTAGGCGTATAACGGCTTGTCACTGGGTGGGGCAGTACCCTCAGAGGTACTTATTTGTATCCTTTATATACTGCTTGGGAACATATAAGTACCTTGTTGGCCCTAAAAAGGTACACATAGTTACCCCGAGGTCCACTAATGAGCCTTAGGAGGTACATTAATGTAGCTTGTACCTTGGGGTACAGACATGGACTCCTACTGTGCCCCTGTTTCTAACAGTGTAACATTTATAGGATCCAGATATTTTGATCAAGTCATGCAGGATAATCTTTAACCATGTCCCATGAGAGGTTCATCAATATGGCTTCATTAATGGTCAACATACACATATAAAAGTAAAAGATCTGGAAAATGTTTTTTTTTTAAAGGTTAAGTACTTATTTGTCTTAATAAGCCCTCGCCTTCATTTGCACAAAGTGTATTGGTTTTAAAAGAACACAGAATGACTACAGGCTAATTTAAACTACATGAACTTGGGAAAACATCATACATAAAACACTCAGGAGTTTGACCAGAGGTTTCGGTTACATTAGGCTGCCAAACAAGACTCAACTTTGAGATCCAACCTTAAAGACCTGCAAAGTTCTGCACATCATCTCCCACAGTGATGTCTCCCATCTGGTGTTTAGTCAAATCACTTACTTTCAAGTACCGCAAGTTGGCCAAGTGGTTTGCGTGTCCGCCTGTCAACTGGGAGATCGTGAGTTCCACTTGTGGTCGGGTCATACCAAAGACCATCATAAAAATGGTACCTACAGCCATCTGGCAAGGCACGATGCAATACAGATGTGAATGGGGAGTCAAACTCTCGCGGTTACCAGAGGACCAGCCCCCCACTGTAACCCCAGCTGTATAGGCGAGAGACCAAGGGCTATAGAAGGGGAGATCAGTGCTGCCCAATGCATCTAAAGGCCTGGTCGGAAGACCAGGTCCTGGCACCAGAAGGACTTTGACTTTTAACTTTGACTTATTTTCAAGTACAAGTCGGATTTAAGTCATAACCTGATTCTCAAATTGAGCCCAAGAGCTGAAATTTGGACTTAAGCCCAAATCCAGGACACAAGTATAATATGTTCACAACAGCTGTCCCATTATATATAATTCGCTCTGTACAATGCATTTGAAGTAACATTTTCACCTAAGTAGAAGATGAAGATGCTTTGTTGCATAATAACCTATTTCTGTCAATTCATCATGGCTTTGACAGTGTGGTCTTAAACAGAAAATCCACACCGAACAATTTGCTTATTAATCTAATCTAACACCATCTTCAATTACATTGAAGTTTGTTATAGATGAGTTTAATCATCTTTCATCAATGTCCACTTTTACTTTAGCAAGTGATTTCCTATATTACTGTACACACTGGTAGTGGTGCCAGAATTGAGCACCACTATCTTGCACCATATCTCGTGTACGTCCAGAGAGCGATGCAGTGGCGCCTTTGTCATTTAGTCAGTCCAGCTCTCTCACCACCTCATCTGTACACCCTGCTCAAACAGGTCAGCATCTAAAACTTCAGCTTGCATGTGAATACCAACATCAACACCATCATATTATTCAGTTCGTAGGTCGCTAACTAGGTGAGCCAAGCATCTGCTGTAACTCAGTGCAACACCATCATACTGTTGTGTTATTATTGTTCTGAGTCCAACATTTGTCTCTATTTCTTTAAATTTCTCATTAATATGACATTAAACATCACTGGAAAGTGGTAAGTGAGAAAAAAACCCAAACCAAAACAACAACAAAAAAAACCTCTCTTGTTTTCCGGAGGTAACAGTGAAACTTAACTATAGCTTGAGATCTTTGAATCTTTTTTTCCTTTAACTGCCACTGTAACTGCACTAACAGTAGAAGGACTACCGCTCACGTGAAGTGGGACTGGCTGCGAAGTCCAGAACCGTGCTTTTTGGCCACGAGATCCCCCGAATCCGTGGCACAGGTAAGGGCTGAGACGACAGAGAGATCCCGTGGTTGCAATGGAGTTGCTGGGTCGTTCCAGATATGTTGAACGTCGCCATTGACCCGGAGCAGCAGTCTGTTGCTGTCCGCCATCCAGCCCCTCCATAAGGCTGGTCTACCGCTCATGTAGTCATGAGATTTGTATAACCGTCGGTAGAATCGGTCCCGCATGGCGTTTGCCGGTTGCCCGTTACCACTTTTCACCAACTCCCCGAAGGAAGCCCTGTTAATTCGGCGTGGAGGTGCCATTGCGGTATTTGCCAACCTTTGAGGGAATCAGACAGCCATTTGGGTTGGTGCCCTTTGACCCACTCGGGAAGGCGCTTCAGAAAAGTGCCGATACACTACACACTAACACACCGATACACTACACACTGATACACTGTACTGTATCGGTGTGTAGTGTATCGGTGTGTAGTGTAGTCGTTAAGGTGATCAATGGATACACCGATACACTGATACACTAACACACCGATACACTACACACTAATACACTACCCACTAACACACCGATACACTACACACTAATACACTACACACCGATGCACTACACTCTGGTACACTACACACCAGCACACCGATACACTACACTCTGGTACACTACACACCAATACACTACACTCCGATACATTCCACACCAACACACTACGCTCCGATACACTGACACACCAATACACTACACTCCGATACACTCCACGCCAACACACCACACTCCGATACACTACACACTGACACACCGATACACTACACACTAACTCTGATACACTACACTCCGATACACTACTCCGATACACTCCACACTGACACTCCGATACACTCCACACTTACACACCGATACACTGACACACTAACTCCGATACACTGACACTCCGATACACTCCACACTGACACTCCGATACACTCCACACTTGCACACCGATACACTGACACACTAACTCCGATACACTACACTCCGATACACTACACACTGACACACCGATACACTGACACACCGATACACTACACACTGACACACGATACACTACACACCAGCACACTGATGAACTAACACACCGATACACTACACACCAGCACAACCTGCACACCGACGCACTGGCACCCCGACACACTACACACCGGCACACTGACACCCAGCGCACACCAGCACACACTAAGTAGCGCGTGTTATTTACACCTACACTAATGATCTGAGATACTGTGTTGTGTGGTAGTATAGTAGTACAGTGATGTGGCTATTTCAGTCTGTTTATCTGTGGAACTTGGTGATCCTCAGCTGTGCACTTTTCTTCCATTCATCTTTCATTTTCTCTTCTTTTCCCTATCCAACATCACACCTTCATCACCCCCGAGTTCCTGAATGGTCAGGTTCAGGAGGTGACCTGCAGGAGCACAGCTGGTGTAAAAACGATAATGATGATGGGTTTTCTGATTATTTTTTGACAGATTACAGGGGAATGACATCCTGTGGTCGCTCGCGGGGGAAGAAGAGAGCTGCAGCAGCTCCAGCAGGTGTGGAGGCTTCGTCATCCTCATCGGCCGTAGGGGAAAGTCACTCCATGCGTCCATCCAGGCAGGCGCCCAGCGGCAGAGGCAAAAGAAACAGCAGCGTTTCTACAGCGCAGGCAAATGTAGGAGCTTGGTGGCAAATTAGACATGTATCTGTCTGTCTCAGGTTCACGCATCTGTCATTCCTTCCTTCCTTCCTTCCTTCCTTCCTTCCTTCCAGTCGTCTTTCTTTTCAGGATTAAGTATTGGACTATCCATCCATCTTAGGTTCAGCTGTTTATTTGTTTGTCCATTTATTCCAGGTTTAATTATTTATCACTCTGTTTATTCACCTGTCCATCTCAGGCCATCAGTTATCCATGCATCCATCCAGCTATCTATCTCTACTCCCTTTCTTTCCTTTCAGATCCATCCATCCGTTCATTTTGGGGCTTTAGTTATTGATTAATTGATCTGTCTATCCATCCATACTCTCTTTCTTTACCATTTATTTGCCTGCACATCCATCCATTGCTGTCTCTTTTCTTTCCTTTTTAGCATAATGATTGGTATGTCCATTCTTCCGTCTCTCCATCCTGGGTTCAATCATCCATCCATCCACCCACCCACGCTCTCTCTTTGTCTGTCTCCCATCCATCAGTGTCTCCATTCTTTTATTTTCAGATCCATCCATCCATTTTGGTGCTTCAGTTATCCATCCATCCATCCATCCATCCATCCATCCATCCATCCATCCATCCATCCATCCATCCATCCATCCATCCATTTTGGTGCTTCAGTTATCCATCCTTCCATTCATTTATTTTGGTGCTTCAGTTATCCATCCTTCCATTTTGGTGCTTCAGTTATCTATCCATCCATCCATCCATCCATCCATCCATTTTGGTGCTTCAGTTGTCCGTCCGTCCGTCCGTCTTCTGTCATTCATTCATCCATCCATCCATCCATCCATTTGTCTTCTGCCATCCATTCATCCATCCATCCATTTGTCTTCTGTCATTCATCCATCCATCCATCCATTTGTCTTCTGTCATCCATCCATCCATCCATTCATCCATCCATCCATTTGTCTTCTGTCATTCATCCATCCATCCGTCTTCTGTCTTCCATCCGTTTTGGAGCTTCAGTTATCTGTTCTATCTATCGATCGACCGACCCACCCACCAGTTATCCGACCGACCCACCCACCAGTTATCCATCCATTCATCAGTCTTCTGTCTTCTATCCATCCATTTTGGGGCTTCAGTCATCCATCCACCCGTACATTTTGGGGCTTCAGTCATCCATCCGTCCGCCCATCCTTCCAATTATTCACTCCTTCCTGTCTTTTCAATATCAGTGCTCTATCTTGCCTTCACCTTTCTTTCCTTTTGAAATCTGTCTATCTTCTTGTCTGAGTATCTATCAGTCCGTTTGCCTGTTTCTCACGCTGTATCTGATTCAACACGTCAGCCAGAAAGCTTTTACTACATTTCCACTATTCTTTGATCGTTTTGATTTGTGCCTCCTTCTTTTTTTGGTCTCCTTCAATATCCTAGCCCAAAAGAAAGATGGCCGACGTGGAAGAAGAAGAGGAGCAGGTGGAGAAAAAGTTCCGGAAGTGTGAGAAAGCAGGCTGTCCGGCAACGTATCCTGTGTGTTTCGCCAGCGCGTCAGAAAGGTGGCTCTCATTTACTGGCAGCTTGGCTTTAATCTGATGTTGTGCCGATGCTGTTACTGATCTGATCACTAAAACACGATGTGCCCTAAAGGTGCGCAAAAAACGGCTACACGTCGCGATGGTACCACTTATCCTGCGGGGAGCACTTCTGCAACGAGTGCTTCGATCATTATTACAGGAGGTGAGTGACGGAGAATGGGCTCTAATTATTCTCGCAGCAGCAGCAGGAAATATGAGCGAGTGTGTGTGTGTGTGTGTGTGTGTGTGTGTGTGTGTGTGTGTGTGTGTGTGTCTCAGCCATAAGGATGGTTATGAGAAATTCTCCTCCTGGAAGAAGCTGTGGACAGGAAATGGGAAGAGTGAACCAAGTCTGAAGGCCTTCATGGCGGATCAGCAGCTTCCTTACTGGGTGAGACCTCTCTCTCTCTCACTCTCACACACACACACACACACACACACACACACACACGTTTCTGGTCTCTCTTTCTGCTCTCTATTTTCTCTTCATGTTTCTGCGCTCTCCTTCATCTCAGGTTTCTCTCTCTCCTCATATTTCTCCCTTCCCTTGCTTTTGTCCTCTCTCTCTCTCTCTCTCTCTAGTATTTCTCATTTCTACTTTCCCTCACTTTTTATCATCTCTCCTTCTCCCTCATGCATTTCTCGACTCTATCTCTCTCCTCGTATTTCTCCTTTCCCTCGCTTTTATCATCTCTCCTTTTCCCGCATACATTTCAAGACACACTCTCCTCATATTTCTACTTTCCCTCGCTTTTGTCATCTCTCCTTTTCCCTCATACATTTCTAGACTCTGTCTCCTAAATTGTCGTTCATGTGTGTCTCTCTTTCACACACTCTCTCACACACACACGTTTCTGGTCTCTCTCTCTTCTCTCTATTTTCTCATGTTTCTGCGCTTTCTTTCATCTCAGGTTTCTCTCTCTCCCCCCAGTATTTCTCATTTCTACTTTCCCTCACTTTTGATCATCTCTCCTTCTCCCTCATACATTTCTCGACTCTCTCTCTCTCTCTCTCTCTCTCTCTCTCTCTCTCTCTCTCTCTCTCTCTCCTCATATTTCTCCTTTTCCCGCATACGTTTCAAGACACTCTCTCTCCTCATATTTCTACTTTCCCTCGCTTTTGTCATCTCTCCTTTTCCCTCATACGTTTCTAGACTCTCCTAAATTGTCGTTCGTGTGTGTGTCTCTGTCCTCATATTTCTCATTTTTCCTTTCCCTCGCTTTTGTAATCTTTCCTTTTCCCTCATACATTTCAAGTTTCTCTCTCTCTCTCTCTCTCTACACAGTACTGTGCAAAAGCCTTCGGCATGTTATACCGTTTTTGCATATTTCGGATTTACAAATCTGCTTAACAAAACCCTCAAGTTGCACTTCCAGTATTGAATTTGTAAATTCGATGTGGAAATGTTTGGTGTGCGCAAGTCATTTGATCTACAAAATAACACTTGAAATACAATATGGATGATCCATAATCATACTAAAATACATAAATACGTTGTTGGTGATATTTTTGAAAGACTTCCACTGTGAGCCCACGAGCGATAAATAACCCCAGATCTTATTATCCATAGTTTTGGCATATCCACAAAAACGGCATTAAAAATAATGAAACGTTTCAACATTAACAAGTGTCGCCAGGCAAAACGAAACCTCACCCGGTAGCGCTTATGATGAATACGAAGGAAGAGACCGTGAAAAAACGATTTTGACCTTGTGTGTGAGAACATATTTGGCCAATAAACCTGGTTCTGATTCTCTGCTGCTCTCAGCCAATCAGAACACACCGTACTGCACGATTGTTACACTCTTACAGCACGACGACATGGTGGCTGCCACGTCTATATGAAGCAGTAGCCACAAAAACCTTGACTGGATGACCCCTAAAATGTTGGAGGTTCTGTTTGAGACCAATGCCCATCTGTCCTGAAAGTTTCGTGAAGATTGGTCCAGCTGTTTTCCCGTAACATCGTTTACAAACAAAGAAACCCTACGAAAACAATACCTTACTCTGTTGCGGGCGAGGTAAAAAAAAAAAAAAATACAGTAAGACATTAAAATGAAACAAAGTCAGTATTTGGTGTGAGACGACCCTTTGCTTTAAAGTGCACCTGACAGCAAAACACATGTTAATTTGTTAATTTCAGCCATATTGAGTTGAATAAAATGACAGATT
>JANZLB010000012.1:63089700-63100303 GCA_026167865.1 Notarius quadriscutis
GATCAGGCAGGTCCGAGGAGCAGAAGAGGTCAGCATCTCGATCCCAGGACTGACATGTAACTCAGAGGGACAGATTGTTGGGGGGGTAAGAAAAAACAGGTTGTGTATGCCCAATGTCACCTGAATAAGTAGGAACGGTCTACATATTGCACTGAGTACAAGCAGTACACACTACTAAGCAAGCATCAAGCTGGTGTATGCGAAGTTCAAATGCTGGCATATAATTGAAATTCAACAAAGTACAAATCTAGCATAATGCACTATTATGCAAGGCTCAAAGGCTAGCATAGTGCTAAGAACTGATAATAATAATAATAACTAGTAGAAATCTGGACTATATAAAGGGGTGTCAGCTGTTGACTGGGACTGATGATGTGGGCTCAGATACACTTATACTGCCCCTTAAAAATGTAGAGAAACCCTGCCAAAATGCAACTACTACGCAGGTGATAATACATCAGCCACTACATTTTTAGGTGTGTGGTTGTAAAAAATCTCTAATGGATACTTTTGTGCAAGTAATGCCCAGCTCATCAAACACTGATTGGAATTATATCTCCAATGCAGAGATACTAACAGGTCATGGTCACTGTAAACTAAGACGTCCTGAGTGCTAGACCCTTCAGAGATTTCAAAATGGTGGTGTGTGAGTGACATGACTAGGGTCTCTTTCACACTCAACAAGTAGTTCAGCTGATGTTGGTTAACCTTGCTGCAAAAGACCAAGGTCATGTGGTTCGAGAGGAAAGGTGTTATCCCCTTCCTGTCCAAAATTTCACCACTCTCGATGTGGTTGTCCTTGACCAGGTCACTGAATAAAATAGGTGGGTGCCTGGTTAGATAACACTCTGTCCTTCTCACATCATACCAGTAGGTTACAATTTAAGATCAAGTCTGGAATTGGCTTCTTGTATCGAATGTGCTCCACTTTCACTCAGTCTGCAAAACTGGCTCTTGTTCAAATAACTATCTGTGGCAGCGGGGGCGTGGTAAAGCGTCAGTCTGTGAATGGAGGGCGGAGTCAGGGAAGGTAAGTGGCAGAATCACTGCACCTGATGGGGATTAGCCTGTGTTTGTGTGTCTTCCCCAGTGACTGCGCCCTATAAGAGGAGAGGGAGAGCAGAGGAAGGGAGCTCTCTCCCCAACCAGAACGCTTGTGTGTGTGTGCACACGTGTGACTGGGAGAGTGGAAAGTAACAGCTGAAAAGCTAAAATAAAAGAGTTTATGAGAACTCAGTTCTGACCTGCTGTGCTTTTGTGCTCCACCCACCTTAAACTTTTGCAAATTGCTGCTCAGGCTTTGTCACAGGATAACTGAACACATTCAGGGGAGAGTGCTATCTGCCCTCTTCTGCATACATGAGCTCACATCCATCCATCCATTATCTGTAGTCACTTATCCTGTGCAAGGTCACAGGCAAGCTGGAGCCTATCCCAGCTGACTATGGGTGAGAGGCAGGGTAAACCCTGGACAAGTCGCCAGGTCATTGCAGGGCTGACACATAGAGACAAATAGCAATTCACACTCACACCTACAATCAATTTAGAGCCACCAGTTAGCCTAACCTGCATGTCTTTGGCCTGTGGGGGAAACTGGAGCACCCAGAGGAAACCCACACAGACATGGGAAGAACATGCAAACTCCACACAGAAAAGCCCTCGTCGGCCACTGGGCTCAAACCCAGGACCTTCTTGTTGTGAGGCAACAGTGTTAACCACTACAGCACCATGCCATCCTACATGAGCACACAGATACAGTATGTACAATTGTACAGTGTCATTGTAATTGACAATAGGATGACAGTATGGCCAATTATGCTTTCTTTGGCTTCCAGCCACAGATTTGTACTTATGGTTTCCTAGCATTAGAGCAACCCTTTTTCTGTTGCACCACTTTAGAGCCACTCTGGCTAATGCTGAGAGAAACTAACTACATCATCCAAGTATATATTCCAACCTTTATCTCCAAGTAAGACTTATCAGATACAGAAAGAAAGGTGGTGCATTCCAAATTTCTCATTCCCAATCACATTTAAATAATATTGGCTGGCATTGAGTGGTATATTCAATATATTCCACTCATCTAGCATGATACTGAACAAGTCAAAGAAAAATTCAATATCATGCTAGCTGAATGGAATATATCTGAGATACCACAAAAAGCCAGCCAATATTATTATTATACACACACACATTCCTTTCAGGTGTTCAATGCAACTTTCTCTTTCAAATTTCTCTCAAAATCTTCCGTATTTAACGAAGCAAACCTGGCAGTCATGTTTATTTACAAATTGTCACAGTCACTCACTAGCACAAAAGTTTTACATCTCCGACATGTGATGTCATATTGCCTTGACAACCATGCAATATTGTAAACCATATTCAATGCTCATTCTGCATTGGGTAGAGTGATGTAATACATGTAGGATAAGCGATATGCGAACAATATTGCATGCTATCAAACCAAATGAATGAAACTTGCTAGAAGGGAATAGAACACGTTTTTATTCCATTGAAAAAGTGTACTGTATGTATAATAATACTGTATATTGTACAAAGTTAAAAGTTGTAACAAAGCATGATCATACTTGGACTCACCAGTAATCATTGAGTAATTCTAACCTGCTAATGCATTTGAATGAACCTATACTATGAACACACTCTGTAATATGAGGCAGAGGGAACGAATCATTTTGAGAGATGAAATTTTCTTGTCTGCAAAAATAGACTTCCATCAGCCTTGAGAATGAATAAACATAAACTCCAGACACTGAATTTGGAACAGTGGAACTATTGTCTAGTACATGTTGAACCTCTATATGCAAACTGCATAGTTGGTTTCACTAAGGTTTGAGTCAGTTCTGTCATCCTGAAAATTGAGCTTGCAAAGATGGCCCAGAAAAAGGAAGCAAAATTGATCATTACTAGGTCTGAATCATTAATGCATTGCCTTCATATTTGACTGAATAGCTGGTAGGATGTCTAAGCAATAGATATAGTTCAAGTGCCCTCTGGCATAACTGGCATAATCAAATTGGGATATTTGTGGGCTGATTTAATTGCCAATAGTCTTTCTTATATATTTTGCAGCCAGGAGCCACTTTAATGAAAAAAAAAGTCCACTGAGCCCCCTCTGTGCAGATTTTTTTTAGAAACATAATACACCTATTCACATTTTGGGGACATTACTTAAATGGGTACTTTTTTGGGGGGGGTCTAGTTTTTGGAGCCACAGAGCTTTTTATTTCTGAAATGATTCAAGATTTCCTCCACCATAACAAGATGTAAACATCATGAATCTCCTGGCTATGCTTCACAGATCCCACTTTTTGAACCATGGGGTTATACAGTACAATAATTAACATGAAATAATTAAATGAATATGGAGCAAATTAAAAAGGCATTTTGTGTGCCTATTACAGTTCTGGGTCTTGCATAATGCTCATGCTGACACTTACTCAGCCATAGCTTTTTTTTTTTTTGAGAACCTAAAAACCCAGACCACTGTGTTATAGTAAAATAAGAGCAACGAAGAGCACTGAAGGCAGCTATTAGTGCTTGATTGTAATGAAGAACGATCCTTTTTTTTCTCTATCCATCTTTTTCATCTCTTTTCTGGTGATGCACATCTTTTGCATTTTCTTGTGTGAATTAATAGTCCACATAGATTTTTTTTTGTAAAAGTAAAAAAAAATGGTGTAAAAAACAAAACTATGTAAATGCTGTTTTATTTTTACAATGTTTTCTTTGAAAAGTTGCACCATAGTAACATGTAGGTACATGTACCTACAATACAGTTATTGCAATTAATAGTATCTTGTTTTGTGCTCACCTCTTCTGTTCTAAGCCCTGTTACATGCCGCACTTTCACTATAATAGTGTTTAATTCATCCAGTGAACCATTGTAGAGTTCCTAATAGTTCTCATTGGACCTTCTTGAATCTTCTTGTTCAAATGGACACAAGATGCCTTAATAAAGACTTGAGGACAGAAAGTATTTTGGTTATGATAAATCTTACTTTCCACCATATGTAGGATTTTTTTTAAGGTTGTTCTACAGGTAGTGGAGGCATGGTGGTGCAGTGGTTAGCACTGTCGCCTCATACCAAGAAGTTTCTGGGTTCGAACCTTGCAGCCAACTCAGGCCTTTCTGTGTGGAGTTTGTGGGTTTCCTCCCATCATACAGAGAGCTGCATATTAGGTCAGCTGGTTATTCTAAATTGTCTGTGAATGTGTTTATCTCTGTTTTAGCCCCGTGATAGATTGGAACCCTGCCCAGGGTGTACCCAATATCAGCTGGGATTGGCTCCAGCTTCCCTTGTGACCATGACAGAAAATGGATGGATGTTGTACAGGTCCCTTTTTATTTCCCAAGACACAAACAAATAAATGCACCAAAGATACAGCAATGCTGCTTCTTAAGTTACAATTATGTACTATTTTTTTTTTCTAAGAAGAACATCAAAATTCTTCTGGCTTTGTATTTATACACTGTCAGAAATAGGGGTACAGTAGAAGTCAATTTCTGTTCCCCAAGGCACAATCTACACTATTGTACCCACTGAGGCTCATTATTGGACCTCAAGGTAACTATGTGCACCTTTTTAGGGCCATAAAGGTACAATAATGTACTTTATTTTCTGAGAGTGTAGGGATCTGATAGGATGTGTAGGAAGACCAACCAGAAATAAGTTGCAGTAGTCGACTCTTGAGACTATGACAGACTAAACAAATACCTAAGTGGCCTCATTGAGGAGCAATAGTCAAATGCCTTGGTAAGTTTTGGAACAAGTGCAGAGCTAATTGACAAACTACAAAGGGCTTTCATGCATTTTCATTTGGAGTGATCAAGGAGTGATCAAATGTGGTTGCCGTTTCAAGATCAAGGTATGACTGTGAATTTCCTGGAAGATACAGCACCTCAGTCTTGTTGGAATTCAGCTTTAAGTCATGTACCACCATCCACAATGGGATGTCCGATGAGATAATGACAAGATACAGTTAGCAACATGGCTATCTCTTTGAAGGAGGAAAAGGAGTACATTAGTTGAGTGTTATCAGAGTATTTATGGTATGAAGATCCATATTATAGAACAACATCACTATAAAAATTACTATAGAGAAAAAAGATGGAAGAGGAATGCAAACTGAACCTGGGGGTGGGAGGGGACACCAATGGAAAGTCCACATGGAGAAGATGTGGATTGTCTTCATGTCACTTGATATGAGTGCCTCCCATCAGTCTGGTTCCATGGCTTTTGAGGATAGACAGAATGATATTATGGTGAAAAATGAAAAGCATCATCACAATAATCATATTAAAGCCAAACTATCAGGTATCATTCTGAGGAGGCTGGGTTTCTCTTTAGAGTCTGGCTCCTTTTAAGGTCTTTTCAATTATTGAGACAGTTTTTCTTTGCTATTGTTGCATTTGCCTTGAGATATAAAGGATACAACATACAGACAAAATACCGGATACAGAGGTTTATGCTTTACAAGATTTTAAAATTTACTCATAAAAACAACCACAAACTAGAATACTGAGCGGTAGTCTGTGTTAGGCGGAAGTTTAGGAGCAATAGCAATGCTTAGCAGGGGCGGCCAAGTGTGAACACTCCCACACAGGCCAGCCTACTGCACTCCGTTCAACCTGATATTTATAGTCTAGGATTCAGCAATCATGATTATGTGTTTTGGCTTGAGTATTCTTGTTAGCTTGTTGGCCCTGCGCAGCCTCCACAAAAAACGGGGTACCTAGTGCAAGGGAACTCTCCCAGAACTCTCAACGGTGCGTAGGCTGGAGAGGATTGGTAGGTTTCATACTACATGGGCACTCCTCTCGTTTCTCTCTACCGCCTTATCACTGTTCCTGTCTCCCTCCATCCCTCCTCTCTACATCTCAACTAGCTGAGTCACCAGAAGCAGACCCACACAAGTCACCTCCTTGTTCCTTCTCCTGTCTTTCTCTCCAGGTCTATCAGCATTTCTTTGCTTCTATGTCTGTTTTCAAAGCAACTAATAAATATATACTACATTTCCTTGACATAACCCTTAACCCCAATTTTCCAGCTATTTAACCAGGTTGGCTCCCTGACTCGTCATTTGCAGTGAAGGTTTCTCAGCCTGACCTTAGGATTCTGGTTTTGTCACTCTGCATATCACAGACCAAGGTGTTTGGACAGCACTGAATGTGTCCCTTCATTTCCCTTCTCAACATTTGTCTATGGTTCTTCCTCTCTGTGGAGTCAGTCCAACCTCTGTGATCTGCGCCTCATGCAGGTGTGCTATTTCATGGTAATTGTTGTATCCGGCCAGCTGGCCGGTTGACCTGCTTTTGCAACAGATTCTGTCCCAGATTTTCACACAGGTCAATGAAATGGTCACCATCAATATGTGCAGATGGAGATGCACACACGTTCTGAATAAACTCTCAAAAGCAGTCATGGCATCCACCGATGGCATGACAAATAAACATGACAAATGAGCACAATGGGGAAAATAATGGAAATCAGAAAGGTCATAAATTATGTTTTCATTTTTTTAAAAGGAAGGAAGAAAACACAACTTGAATTTGAATTATAGTTTAACCCCTAAACATATTTCAAAAGATTAATCTTGAATTAAATGAAATAATTTACTGAAACGTTTCTTCCACAGTATTTATACCAGAAATGTTTTGTGTTTAAGTATCTATGGAGGTCTTTGTGAAATAAACATCTTTTCTCCTTTCGAATGTGTGGCACTAGCAGCGCCCTCTAGAGGCCAGATGGGGGTAATGAGCACCTTCAGAAAAGGATAGAGACATCACTAATCCTGCTGTAATCCTGCTGACCAACAGACATCATACTGACCCTACAGAGGCATCACACTCATCCAGTTTGAGCTTCAATCTACTGCTGAAGCAGTAGACTGGATCACAAAGTGTTCCCTGCATGGATCCATTTTACCCCAAAGTAAACTCTAATTCATATAAACCCAAGGTCGTCTAATGGTAAGTCAAGACAACTGGATTTATCACCTTGAACATGTATCACTACATACCTGATGAGCAAATTACACTAATGAAGATAATTTCTTATACTCCCTACAATCTATCTATCTATCTATCTATGAAGTTTTCTTCTTCACATTACATAAATGGCATTTAGCAGACATACAGAGTGACATACAACATACCCAGAGCAGCCTGGGTAGCAGTTGGGGGTTAGCTGCCTTGCTCAAGTTGCACTTCAGCCATTCCTACTGGTCCAGGGAATCAAACCAGTATCCTTTGGTCCCAAAGCTGCTTCTCTAACCATTAGGCCATGACTTCCCCATGACTTCTTTTTTCAGCTGTTCCCGTTAGGGGTCATCACAGCAGATCTGTTCTGCATATTTGATTTGGTATAGGTTTTACACTGACAAAAGTAAAACCTTTCCTGACACAACCCTCCCCAATCTATCTAGGCTTGGGACCGGCACTAAGTATGCACTGTTTTGTACAACCCCAGTGGCTGGGTATTTTACCTAACCTGCATATCTTTGGACTGTGGGGGAAACTAGAGCACCTGCAGGAAACCCACACAGACACGGGAAGAACATGCAAACTCCACACAAAATGGCCCCTATCAGCCGTGGGGTTCGAGTCTGGAACATATGAAGGTTTATTAGTTTTAAATTACTACATGTGGGCATATGACATTTAGAAAAGATTCAGAAATTGAATTGTTAATACATTCTGTATATCTCTGTGTCTGTGTCTGTGTGTCTCTACTTAATGTGCATTTTCTCGACCGACTCTGACATGCTGATGAGGTGATTGTGCTTTGTTATGCGCTATTGATGCTCTTATGTTCATGATGCGATTTGGAGTGTCGTGTTGTGGGTGTACTACTAATCTACTGAGCTGACACTGAGGGCCATACATGTGCCTGTGGTTATGTTTGTGTGTGGTTGTGTCTGTATGTGTGTGGGTTCGTTAATATAGTGGAGTGCCCGCAGCTGTTCTAGTGGCTTGCTTTATCTCATGTATCACTGACATTTCAAGATGCTTTGGCATTGTTTGTGTGTGTGTGTGTGTGTGTGTGTGTGTGTGTGTGTGTGTGTGTGTGTGTGTGTGCAGATATGAAATATACATTAGTAATATACCAACCACACTGTGATTCCTTAATTACTTGTACAGTAAAATGCTTAACTAGAGAGCAACTTGAAATATGGTCAGTAAACATCAAATCATGATGACTGCTATGTCCAGGGGTCCAAGAGAGCATAATTATCTCTGCTCTCATGCTCTCTCTCTCTCTCTAGGTGTTTATTAGTTCATGTATTCCTAATAGTCTACTACAAGTTGGCCTAGTGGTTAGCATGTCCACCTCTCGACCGGGAGATCATGAATTCTACTTGCGGTTGGGTCATACCAAAGACCATCATAAAAATGGTACCTACTGCTGTCTGGCAAGGCATGCTGCAATACAGATGTGAGTGGGGAAGTCAAACTCTCACGGTTACCAGAGAGGTCGAGGGCTATCGAAATGGAGATCGGTGCTGCACCCATACACCTTAAAGAGTTGGTTAGTACTGGGACAGGAGAGTGCCTGGGAAGACCAGATCCTGGTATCAGAGGGACTTTGACTTTTTGACTTGACAAGTTATTGGGAGGTGGAGCCACTTTCCTGGAAGAAGATCCAAACTGTCCTCCTCAGTTGAGTGGAAATTGGCTCAGATGGTCAGGAACAACCCAGGAACCACCAAGGCACAGACCTGCCATGAACTGGAAGCTGCTGGAACACTCAAGTTTTACATCATCATGGACTGAGAGGCTCCCATCCAAGAAAGACACCCCTGCTCTAAAATCAACACCTTCAAGCTTGAGTAATGTTTCGAGCTGACCACATGGACAAAGGAAAAGCCTTCTGGAGGAAAGTTTTATGTTCAGATGAGACAAAGATTGAGTTGTTCGGCCACAATGACCAGAGGTACAGAGGAATTCATGCTCACTGTACAAACTGTGAAGCATGGTGGTGGTAGCATCTGGCTCTGTGGCTGTTTTGCTCACAGTGGAACTGGTGCATTGCGCAAAGTGGATGGAATCATGAAGAATTCTTCATAATAAAACCTCAAACCATCAGCTAGACGGTTGAAACTTGGACACAACTGGGTGTTCCAACAGGACATCATATCAGAGCTGGCTATGGATAAAGCAAGAGAACATGAAGCTTAAAACAAGTCCTGACCTCAAACCTGTTGATATATGTGGACGGTGTTTCCAAAAAAAAAAAAGAAGTCGGGTCTGTTCCAAGGAACACACAAATTTAATTAAACTCCACCAATTCTGCCAAGAAGAGAGGACAAATATCTGACAAGAATTCTGACAGACGCTTTTCAATGGTGAACACAAGCATCTGGTGAAGGAGGAACTCGCTAAGGGACATTTAACCAAATATCAGGTGGTTGGAGGTATAATTTTGACCCTGTATTGATTTCAGGAAACCCGAAATAAATTAAAATTGTCATGTGTGCACCAAATTCTTGCTTGTATAGAATTTTCTGTGTATGTAAACTTCCGAGTGCGACTCGAACCACTGAAGCACTCTGTGATCGCTAATCAGATTATTTCTTGAATTTCACCAACTCTGATAAAACTGGATTTGAGCGAGGAGTCAGATTTTTCCGCACATGTACACTCAGATTTCTTCCTCTTACAGCATCGCATGCTCACAAACACGAAGAGAGGATTTTAAAAACTGTTTTTCATCACTGTCTTTCAGGTCTACTTATTTTACAGGAGCTCTCATCGACATTTATGCGATTGTTAATTGGTATGAGATTTTTATTGATCTTTTCAGATCGAAGTTGTTGTCCCCAAAAAATTTAATTGTCAGCAAAACTTGTGACTCGTGCTCCAATCAACTGACAGGAAATACAACATGACGGATTCAAATTTTACACTTACAAACATCAATTCCTGCCATGCTTTCTCCTTTTTCGTCTCAATTTAGATTGATCATATTCTTATTGCGTGTATTATGTGTTATGTGTCCTTTTACCTTTTAGTTTTACAATGATGTGGATTTTTTTAGGTGCTTTTAACATCGGTCCATGGACAACAGATACAAAAGAGCCATTGTGGCTAATTATGACATATTTACATTTTATGTTTATTAGCGTGCATTGTACTGCAAGTTGGCCTAGTGGTTAACGTGTCCACCTCTTGACTGGGAGGCCATGAGTTCTACTCAGGGTTGGGTCATACCAAAGACCATCATAAAAATGGTACCTCCTACTGTCTGGCAAAATGTGAGTGGGGAGTCAAACTCTCGTGGTTACCAGAGAACCTGCGCGCCACTGTAACCCTCGCTGGGTTTCAGTCATGTGACTTTTCTTAGCAGTGAAATAGCTGGTGGTCTAAATGGCTGCCGTAGTGCAAACAACTAGCGACAACTTATCAGAGTATGCTCGTAATCTAGAAGCCACTGCTGGCTTTAGGTTGCTCTGTGCAACGGAATCGACCCCTACAGTCTGGGAAAGAAGGATTTGTCATACGATCCCGAAAACTACCCTTCAGTCGAGTTCCCCGACATCTCGAACTATCTGGTGTTGCAGACGTCCTTCTACACCGCAAAAC
>JANZLB010000012.1:63103836-63119107 GCA_026167865.1 Notarius quadriscutis
GTCCAAAGACATGCAGGTTAGGCTAATTGGTGGCTCTAAATTGACCATAGGTGTGAATGTGAGTGTGAATGGTTATTTGTCTCTATGTGTCAGCCCTGCAATGACTGGCGACTTGTCGAGGGTGTACCCCGCCTCTCGCCCATGGTCAGCTGGGATAGGTTCCAGCTTGCCCGCAACCCTGCTCAGAATAAGCAGCTACAGATGATGGATGGATAGAATGTAGAAGTCATAAAATAGAAATCTATAACAAAGTTTGTATGGGAAAAAAATAGGGGGCTAATGACTTTTGCACAGAACTGTGTATTTTTATCTGGGTGGTGTAATTGGTCACATGACCAGTGCATTGACTTTCAAGACTCATCAGAGAAACATGATATGCATGGAAGTAATTGTAGCTTCCAGTATTAAAAAATAATATAAAGTACTAATAAAAATTAACATTTAGCTGATATAATCTTTAAAGGGTCTTTTGTTGATACTATTCCAGGTATTGGCATTACTTATACAATTATTTGAGATCAAAATTAAACCGTTTATTCATTCTGAATCACAATTTGTTTGTACAGTGAAGAAAATGTATGCACAGAAAATGTAAATGTAAAGCACAGCGTACTTTTTAAACATTGTTATGGGTGACATAATGGTGCTGCCTCACAGATCCAGGTTCAGCAGATGGATCCTGAGCTCAGGCTCGTGTCTGTGTGATGTTTCTGTGCGTGTTCTCTCCTTGTGTTTCATGTGGGTTTCCTTCTGTCTCTTCCAACAGTACGGAAATATGCAGGTAGGTGGATTGGCTATGCTGGGTTGCCTGTAGGCATGAGTGAGAGTGTGAGGATGTGAAAGGGTGTGTAGACTGTGTCCAGTGTTCCTGGGATAAGCCCTGGATCGATCCACTGCAACACAGACCAGAATAAAGTGTTTACTAAAGATTAATGAATTAATGAATGAATGTAAAATAATTCATTACCTGACATATATTTTGACTCTTAATTCCCTACCTGTCACATCAGTGAGAAAGAATATCAGTTCACTAAGTATTTGAGAAAGCTGGAGAATACACTTTGTGCCACTGGGCAGTCTGAGGAGTAAAATCCAGGTGTTATGGGACACAATATGTGTGTTTTTGTAGCATTTTCGTAATTAATTTCTGCTACTTGTGACATCTTTAACACGTGTCCTGCCATCCACAGTCCTGCTATGTGGTGATAGCAGACACGAAAGCAGCCTACTGTAATTTATCTTTGAGTCAGAGAGAGAGAGGTGGACGAGCCTAGCAGGGTTTCCTATCTGTGCCACGGCGCTGGTGCTTCCGTCGCTGACGAATAGCACAATAAGAGCTTATTAATCACACTTTTCCCTTATCTTCTTTGACTTAAGGAGGGGAGGGGGAGTGGTGAGGTTGGAAGGGAACACACACACACAGGCAGCTCTGTAGAGACCTCTGCTTACTGTTTCCTTCACTACCATCTGCTCTCTTACGTGGTTTGGTGTGTGTGTGTGTGTGTGTGTGTGTGGAGACCCCACGAGTAACATGTCCCCCCTCACACAACCATAACTTATGACTGAAGCCATGGAAAGCACATGCTTTTGTGTGTGCGTGTGTGTGTGTGTGTGTGGTATTTGTAAATATAGCTTGTAGATGACTACGTGGTCATCCCTGGAGCTCGGATGCCTTTACGTAACGTTGACTAACTCCGTGTGGTGAGGGATTTTTTGCATCTCACACGCTCTCCCGCCTCTCCTCCAGACACAAGAGTAGAGCAGGTGTAGCTTGGAATGATCTGTGCTCTGGCACGCCCCCGTATGGTGCGTCCTCCGTTTGGTGCGCGCTTTCGAGGTGCACCCAAAGCCGCCCACGGCACTCTGTCCTACCTCCCTTGTGCGCGCTCCCGCTTTGTGCAAACCCATGTGTGTGGGTGTGGGTGTGTGTGAGTGAGTGACCCTCTTAATGACCCCTTTCCGAAGCTCATGCCTTCAATAATAATAATAATAATAATAATAATAATAATAATAATAATAATAAGCTCCAAATCCCCTTTTACGCATCCCGCATCCTTTGATCTCTGGCACGTGCGGTATGAAAAGTGTGACGTTATCACATCAGGTGTATTGTGCTTTTGTTTTCACACACACACACACACACACACACACTGTCCTTGTTTACGCGTATTTTGTAACCAAATGACGGAACTCTTCACTTTGTGCGCTGTGCCGGTAAAGCACGGCGGTCAGCAGCAGGTGATGTAATGATCCACACTTCGCCGTGATGTCTTCTTTCCGGTCCCCAGCGTTCATGTGTGCGTAGTTGCTCTCCTTCTTTCCACTGCTACCTCCCTCCTCTCTCTCTCTCTCTCTCTCATAGAGTACATACACGCGCAGCTCCCCCGCTCTCTCTCTCTCTCTCTCTCTCTCCCTCCCTCCTCACGCTGTCTCTCCCTCCCTCCCTCCCTCCTCATGCTGTCTCATTCACTTCATCCACGCAAAGACTCCGACTCTCGGAGCGGGGGGGCGGGGGAACATATAAGTCCTGGAAGAAGAGGCCACGAGGCACACCGAGACTGAGCCACTTGCAGTGCATAAAGACCCACAAGCAAGAAGACTCCGAAGCCGGGAGTAAAAGTACCAACAAAGACGACAGGAGCTGTTAGACCGCAAAGAAAGACAAGAGACAGAACGAGAAAGAGAAGAGAAGAAGCAGCGCGCGCTTGCCTTGCTTTCTGAAAGCTGGGATAGAAGTCTAACAGGCAAAGAGTTGGTAGTTAAACTCTCTGGAGTTTGGTCAGAGTCGCTTTATTTGCTTTTTATTGCTTGTGGAAGTGGACTGCACTGAAACTTGGAATCGGTCTGCAAAGAAAAGAAAAAAAAATACATCAACAATCAGAGAAGAAGCAGAGCTGCTGCTTCTCTGCAGCTTTTTTTTTTCTTTTTCTTTTCCTGTCCCCAACTTTGTCTTCAACTTCACCTGACAAGGAGAGTTTGAAGAAAGAAAGCAGCGGGAGCGGACAAGAGTTCGTCGCGGTGAAAAAAAAAAAAAACCTGTGGATGGAGAGACTCTGTTGAAGACACGCACACTTTTAAAGGTAGCTATGATGCACGTACATGCCATGTCTTTCTGTATATGAGAGAGTGCTTTCTGAAAAGTTGGTGTTGCATCGATTTGATCTAATCTGATCTGATCTGATAGCAGCTTGAACTTGGGATGCATCACATCTTGGTTGCAAGTTGCGTGTGTTCCTGTCCGCGTTCCCACGTGCGCGCGTCGCTCTGCGTTCCCGTGATCTGTCGGATTCGTTCTGGAGTCGCTGTCCGTGGTGCTGAAACATCGCGCTTTCCTGCTATCCAAAGTTGCGCGGTGTTTTACGCACTCTTGTACCGCTTTGTTTTTGCTTTTGAGTTTACCAATGTGAAGAATGTAGCAGCATTTCTGTGAACAGAATGCATTTCTGCATTGGTGTTTTTATTATTATTTTGTTAAATTCGACATTGGGTTGAAATATTCCACCTGAAAATGCGCAACAGTCTCATTGAGAACGCATAGAACTGAAGTGCACATTTGGTTCAACTTTTTTTTTTTAATTATTATTATTATTATTACTATCACACTGACAGGACAGACACAGAGACATGATTATAACAAAAATAAAGATATCGAAATACATGCAAAAGCATATTGGGCTCAAGGTAAAGACAGTGAGCATGTGTTTGGAGAATGCTTCAAACTGATCCTTCTAACTCAGCATGAGTGGTGAACATGACTGGAATGCATGACTGTAATTTTTTTGAACATTTTTAAAATGTCCTTGTATCCAAAAAGTACAGTTGTTCCTGAAAGTGAAGAACTTGCTCGAGACTTGTTTGGTTTGGCTTGGTTTGGTTTCCCTGGCTTCGACTCATCATGCCTGAGAGACTTGTACTCACGCACCAACATGCGCACTTAGTCAGTTTGGACCACGCATGCTATTCCACACTTTATGCAAAAAAAAAAAAAAGGAGAGAGAACAGAATGGCTGTAGCATACATAGAATCAGTTTTTTGTTTTTTTGACATATTGGTGTACAATTAGGATGAGGATTGGGATAAGATGCATTTATAAAATGTATCCATTATATGATGTGTGCTGTTAAAAAAAGAAAAAGAAAAAATCATCACGTCTCTAAGCTCTAAAGCTTTGGGCTGAAAGTGATTGAGCATCTATTCCATAAAAAAAAAGAATTAAAAATGAATGCATTGAACATATATGGTCAAAACTTGTGGACTTCCTGTCCGTCATAGCCTGCATACACAATTACATCTGTGTGTGCAGACTTCCATCTCCATAGCAACCTGACTGATTCAAACAGTCTCTCTCTGTTGAGTGTCTCAGAGGACTTTTTGTTTGTGTGTGTGTTCATATCCATACTAAGTGGACAGTGTGGGAACCTGCACGATCAAAGTGTCTGTGCATGCATTTAGCCTTATCCACTTCTATCTAACACAACCTCACATGCACTCCCATACACACTCATTGCATACACTCTCTCTCTCACACACACACATGTATAGCTGTTATACACCTTTCACACTGAAATACTGCAAGCATTTTAACTTTTGTTTTGGAGTCCTGCCTGATTTATGTTAAAATGTTTTGGAAAATGTTTACAGCTTGTTTGTGTGTGTGGGTGTGTGCGTGTGCGTGTGCATGTGTCTGCACAGTCACGTGGCACTTGACTCTGAAACCCTACTGTGTGCATTATTTCCCCTCACACAAGTGCGTGAGGGAAACAGAAAGCTAACTGTGTCCATGGAAGAAAAAGCGAGATCTCGAATGATGCAGCAATACCTTCGCTGTACCTTCAGCTCTCTTAAATCATGCATGAAGCCCTAAGAGATGTGTACATGCATCTTGCATACAATGATAAAAACATGGTCTTATATTAGTGACTATTCCCTGAAGGATTTGATTTAGAAATTAATGATATTCTGACTATTTAGGAATAAATCATGCAATCTTTCCTTTAATTCAGACCCCATGACTGTGCAGATAGTTTTGAAAATGTAACACGAGCTCTTGCTGCGCACATGGCCAGAGCTTTGTAGTTTCTATGGCAACGCCTGAATCATCTTCTCTGAGTGAGTCAGAAAAAGACCTTGTCACCTGTGTGTATGTGTATATGCATGTTTGTGTGTTTGGACAGCCTCAATACCACAATAGTCCAGAACAGATCTCCAGACCTGTGACTAATCTGTAAGTCCATATGACTGCAAATGAAGTATGTAGAAATGTTGGTGGTGAGGGGGTTACATGCATGAGACACATGGAGATAATCAGACTCAAGATGCATAAGTGCCACTCGAACCAGGAGCAGATCTGCATAAATTATCTTCTAGCATCCGCATCCATACAGCTCCACTTTCTGTCCGTGTTTTTTTTTTTTCTGTCATTCTGCCTGTACTTGAACAAATCATCTGCAGATGAAACATCTAATTGCAGTCTGCCTTTCAGTAACGAGGGAGGGAGGAGGAGAGGGAGGGAGGAGGAGAGGGAGGGAGGGTGGGAGGGAGAGAGAATGGGAAAGATAGAGACTTTTAGGGCTCTCAATCTTGATTTTAATGGCTTCCGGTGTGCGAGATTCAATAGATGGCGAGAGCCGGATGGAAGTGGGAGACAGAGCCATTAGAAGTGATGGAGCAATCAGATGGCACAGAAAGATAACTAAGTCATCCCATAGTTTTCACTGCATGATGTTTACACTGCTACACATTTAATATATAGAAGGGAAAAGGTAAGTAGAAAGGAGGAAATTGTGGCGATGAGGAAAATATTCAGCTGAATTCTGAACTCACTTGAATGACCTGTTGATTGGGTCACACCAACAACACCATTTTCCTGCCAAGGGAAATCATGTAAGAAGTATGTGCTGCATTGTCCTTCTTTCATTCCTCCACCAATACTTCTTTCCTCACTTAGTTCTGCTTGAATGCATCCTTTCTTCTGCTCTGCTCTGGGCTTTGTGTCAGCAAAGCTCACAAAAGTTTGAGTGACAAAACTTCCAGCTACTTCAGAGAAGCCTTGTGAGAGAGCCCCACCCCCCACCCCCGTATCTCATGCTTTACTCCTCCTACTTTTGCAAGGGGCGTGAGGGATGGTTGGGACAAGAAGATTGTTGACCCTCAAAGATTAGACTGAGCATTTCTGGAGACAACATGACAACTGGAACAAAGGGGTCACTGAGAAGGTTCCATGACACCTCAACCATTTTTCCTTATTAGTTGTTATTTCTAGGTAACCATGGAAACAAATCTCACATTTAGACATGTTATGTTTTTCCAATGCTGTTTTCATCTCAACTAGAAAGAGATCTGTTGGCCATGCTTTGACTGCATAGTCAGCTTTGCAACTTTTGGTGCTTGTGCAAGTTGCAAGTCCAAGATTGACTCCCTGCTGTCATGTTGTCGTTTTATTTTGGAGTCGAGAGTGAGGCTTCCTGCTGGTTTTCTCAAAACTGCATAAAACTCAGCGTATCCAGGCGACGCCAGTCTGACATGGACATAAGCAGAATGTTGGTGCACGTCAGTTTGACGCAAGCAGTCAGACCATGTGTTGGTGTGTAGGCAGTAGTGCGAAATTGAAAGAAAACAAGGGAAAGGTAGCACAAGAAAAGCATGCTGTGAAGGCACTGTAATTAGAGTCACATTATAATTGCTGTCTGTTTTTAGTCATGGTGATTTGAATAAGGCCATGAAGGAATGTGTGCCTGTGTGAACACACGCTAATGTTAATCATGAGCCTGTGATTTCCCAGCAGGTTCTATCATTATTGAGCAACTAATTATATTTCTGAAAATCCCAATAATATCAAGACCTCCAGTCATAAGTCCTACTTGATGCTGTTTGTGTGAAAGTCAACTTGATCTTTCTCATCCCCTAATGTTGGTTTTGTTGCTTGTGTTTGTGTGCTTTTGTGCAGATCTGCTACAGACAGATATGGCCCCCTTATTCTAGAGAAGTTTTTAACCCTCCATCCAAACTACCTTAGTGCACAAAAAGAAACAACCAACAAAAAGAAACCCAGAAGATCAAACATCGATTAAGAAACTCCCTCATACAAACAGTAAAGTGAAAGAGACAGCTACAGAGGTCTAGCTCAACTCAGTGCACCAATCCGTCCATCCTCTACAAGGCAGAAGATGGAGTGGAAACCCTTCTTGTTCACTGGCCTCTCTCTGGCCTTGTGTGTGTTTCTCAACCTGACTCTCGCCACCCCATCTGGACCTGCTTCGGCCACCTGTGCTACTCTTGAGCAAAGCCGCTTTTTTGGTGTCTTCTCATCCAAAACGGCACTTCCTGCATCCCCATGCTCATGGACCCTGCAGAATCCTGACCCTCGTCGCTACACTGTCTATATGAAGATCACCAAGCCAACCGAATTTTGCACACCACGCCAGATCAAGACCTTCCAGTTTGACTCATTCCTGGAGACTTCACGAACCTACCTGGGCATGGAAAGCTTTGATGAGGTAGTGCACCTGTGTGATGCTACATCTTCAGTGGCCTACCTTGAGTCCAGCAAGCAGTTCCTGCAGCTCAGGAAGGTGGTGCCCCGCATTGGGACAGAGCTCATGGTGGAAGAAGATGGAAATGATGATGAGGGCAGACAGTTCAGTGCCGAGTTCCTGGTTGTGGGGAAGAGGAACCCAAGTGTACCTGCCTGTGAAATGCTCTGCAAGTGGCTTGAGGATTGTCTGGCAACCAGTTCCCAAGGCAACCCTTGCGGAATCATGGCCACACCATGCCAGTGCTGGGAGCCACCCAAGAGGAGGACAGGCGGGTGCTACAGGGGTGGAGTCTACACAGAGAAATGCACAGCCTCTATTAGAGACAACATCAGGGATGCCGAGATCATGAGTAAGTGTCAGAGTGTGTTTATGAGTGCTCTAATGTTTGCTTGTTCTCTATAACTCTGTAAAAAAGACACAAAAGAGAGAGAACATTGATTGCAAGAAGATAGATATGGGTTTGCAATATTGCCACCTGCTGGAAAAAGCAACAAATTACATGCAGACACACTTTTGCTTGCCAATTTTGATTTTAAACACTAATGTTCCCACCTTTTTCAAACTGAGAGATCTTTCCTGCAGAACCCTCTGTGCTCAGAGATCATAAACAGCACATTTAGAGGCAATTTGTAAAATAAAGCCAGTATTTTTCACCCTTCAAACATCTCACCAGGCTTAAAAACCTGCTATTGAAGTGGTGGTGAGAGTCATTTAGCCCTGATGTGGAGCCAAGCAGGTGTGTGTGAGATTGGGGAAAATTGAGGCGTTAGTGATATGAGGCAAAGAGGTGATGTTCACACAATGCCTCCACCACTAGGGAGGGGAAGGCAATCGATGCGTGGCACTTGTGGTTGCCTTAGTAACCCGCCAGTCTCCAGCAATACGGCACACATGCAATGCTGCAGGTGCTAAAACCCTTTTCATACTGCTTTTTCATGCTGTGCTCTGGCATTTTGTACTCAAAGCCTTCTATTTTGCAATCGGCATCCAGAGAAAAGTTTAACTTTAACTGTAATGTCAGTGCTGTTTAGATTTATTGACTCCTCAGCTGAATTCATGATACATTTTGTTTTCAAGGGCAAATGCCAGACCAGACGATGAAATCTTGTACCCACTGGGAAAAACTGAATGACTAAAAAACTGAAAAACAGCAGTGTGGCAGGTTGCAGTTCAATAATGTAATCCACCAGGTGGCAGTCTTGTTAGTCATTTTAAACCTGAGCCTGCAGAACACACTGCCCTGCACATTTTAGACTTTACTCTAACATACCTCATGTAGCTAATTAACAACACTTCCTGAGTTGAAGAGGGTGTATTAAAGCAGGGAAACCATTAAGATGTGCAGAACCAGGACTGAGACCCTGTGCCTTCATTAGTAAGTTTCTTCTTAATGATCTGTTCACCAACTTTCTGAAGAGTGAAAATATGGCTTGTCTAATTGCAGAGGGTTGGTCTGGATGGGCCCGCTGGTCCGAGTGCAGCAACGAGTGTGGAGGTGGTGTCCAGGTGCGCAGCAGAGCATGCCAACCTGAAGATGGCATCTGTGAGGGTGTGGTTGAGGAAGCCAGAGCTTGTAATCCCCAACCCTGCATTGGTAAGAATGACTGTTCATTATAAATCTAAATTGTAAATGGAAAATGGAGTGATCTCTAATGAAGGTTAAATATCTACCTGAGCAGGTAAAGTACGCCAGCGTAGCCAGGCTCTGCGTTCCATCATCGGCCTGAGGAGAGACAATGGAGAGGAGATAACAGTTCCTCAAGCTGGTAACCAGAGTTAACTTCTATTATCTTACAGCTTTTTAAGGTTGCATCTTCTGTTCAGAACATTGTCTTAATGAACCTCTCGGTTATAGATGGAGTTCAGGATCAGTGGTCCTCATGGAGCTCCTGTTCTGTTACCTGTGGTGAGGGCTGGCAGAGTCGCACACGCAACTGCATGTCATCCGGAAACAGTGTCATGTGTATTGGCCCTTTGAGAGAGAACAGACCCTGCAACAATTCTGTGGCCTGCCCAGGTACACACACAGACAGATATTCACATGCACACACTAATAATGTACACTAATTAAATGTAGTACACTAGTAATGAGTACCTTTGGTCCTAATATAATGTGTGCATAGTGTTAAGATCATGGTTTCTCCCATAATTAAGTGAATGGAGCCTGGGACGAGTGGGCACCATGGAGTCTGTGTTCATCTACATGTGGTCGTGGCTACCGTGACCGTGTCCGTACCTGCAAACCACCCAATAATGGAGGAGAACCATGCACTGGGCCCAGAAAACAGACTAAATTCTGCAACATTGCCGTCTGCCCTGGTAAGTGTCATTGACAGTTTCAACACCAGATGGCGATGTCGTCCACAGTCTGTTCATGCGCTGCAGCATAAAATGGAAGGCCACTCAATTTTTTTCTTTCTTTGTACTTTGATAGAACATGGCTTAAGTGGTTTTGCTCTTTTTCGTTTTAGCCATGAAACCAGTATTAAGGTATTACAAAAAATAGTTCACTTGAGTGGTAACTGATCATAAGCTGAGGGTAATTAAAAATATACCTAATGAGGTGGTGCTTGGGGAACCATTGTTCTCTTGAGATTCCTAATTAACCGTGTGTGTATATTAAGCAACACATTGGCTTATGTCTCACACACACACACCAGTTTGTCTAACTATCCTTGTGAGGACCTGTTTTTGTAAAAAAAAAAGTCATTTTCCTTATGAGGACCAAACAAATTGGTACACAAGCTCAAAACTGTCAGATGTATTTTTCTTATGAGGATGTTTGGTTGGTTCCCACAAGGAAAACTACTCTTTTACACAAATAAGTCCTCACAAGGATAGTTAGACAAACCTGTGGGGACTAACCAAGTGGGCACACAAGTTCAAAACTGTCAGATATATATATATTTTTGGTCCCCACCAAGATACAAAAGCATGCTGCACACACATGGCTCTAAATGCTTTTCAAAAAACCACCAGCAAAAAAACAATATTATTTAACAGATTTTGACATTGATTGTTCCTGTCACTTCTTTGTAGTTGATGGTTCCTGGAATGAATGGTCTGCCTGGAGTCCCTGCTCTGCCTCCTGCTCCAATGGAACCATGCAGCGCATGCGAGATTGTAACGGTCCATCATATGGAGGCTCAGAGTGTCGTGGAGACTGCCGTGAAACCAAAAACTGCTTCCTCAGAGACTGCCCAGGTATGTCCACACCTTGTAGAAGTGGATGTTTTGGGGCAATCCTCGTGAGATAGTGACTAATGAACATGAGTAACAGATTCAATAGTTAGACTGTGTTTTGACTTCACAGTGGATGGGCGATGGCTCTCCTGGAGCTCTTGGAGCAGCTGCAGTAAGACATGTGGAGGAGGCAGCCAGCAGAGGCAGAGGGTGTGTGAGGGACCATTCTTTGGTGGAGAACCCTGCATTGGAGACAGATCTGATATTCGGCACTGCAATGAGAAGAGATGCCCAGGTTAAAAAAAACAACAACCAAATAAAAAAAAAAAACCAAGCAAAACAATAAAGATATATTTATACCCTTATACTACAAAGTAGTTCTGTTTTGTTTTATAATAATACTGCAAAACTAAACTGGTCTGAACATTGTACCATACAGAACCCCATGAGATCTGTGGCGAGGAAAGCTATGGAAATGCAGTGTGGAAGAGAACTCCAGCTGGTGACACTGTTGCTGTTCCATGCCCCTCTGATGCAACAGGTACTGAACAGAACATTGTGACACCACCCAAAAATATCTGTTTCAAAGGGGACCTGCTTGTAATGGTCTTCCTTGACCTTTCATATGTCCCATAAGGATCATTAGAACACACTGATCTGCTCTTTTCCAGGGCTTGTCCTTCGCCGATGCACCCTGGATGCCATTGGTTTGGCCTTGTGGGGAAACCCTAGCTACATCAAATGTGTCTCCAGAGAATACCAAGATATCCAGGCACTGGTAAGACTCCAAATATTTATTGCTGTAGAATTAAAAGTTAAACTATTTTCAAAATGCCTGATAGTACTGCTTGTTTATAGTAACTATCATGTCTGATTCTATCCTCAGACCCGTGAGCAGTACTCCAAGGCCCAGACAGGAGTGCAGGTAGATGGTGTGTCTGAAATGCTCTACAGGCTGAAGATGATCTCAAATGATGCAACAAAGTATAGCGGGGACTTGCTGGCAGTCATGGAAATGCTGAGGAACACTTCAGAGGTTTTCAGGAGTGCTGGTTACAGTGTCATTGATGTAGAGGTAAAAACCACTTCAGAAAACCAGCGGTTGTTTTTAGAAGTATCAAGAACATTGCTTAATTTGATGCCAAATGAGAATTGTTGTTTCTCTTTAATTAGAATTATGTCCAGACAATCAGCAATTTGCTGAAGGAGGAACACCATGGCAAATGGCAAGAAGCACAGCTGGTGAGTGTGTGTCTGTGTCTTCCCTGACAGATTCAGCATTCTCATGATTACTCAGAGACCATTTGTCAATGTACTGCAAGTGAATATAGAATCTGAGTCATTAGCAGAATAACCCTGTGGTGTGGGCTCTAGAAGGTGTTGCACGTGAATTCGATTCACAGCTCTCCCTCTTTGGCAGTCAGAACCATTTGTCAACATTAAGAAGCCATTTTGGATGAGTTGTACCTATGATAGGAGGCTGATTCACTTGCTTCACATGCTGGTGTCCCATCTGGAGTACCTGTCCAACAAATAAAGGAGCTTCCAGACTCTTAGGGTTGTCAGTTACAATACATTAATGGCATTTAGCAGACACTCTTATCAAGGGCAGCATTTGGGGGTTAGGTACCTTTCTCAAGGGCACTTCAGCTATTCCAGGGAATCAAACTGGTAGCCTTTTGGTCCCAAAGCTGCTTCCCTAACCATTAAGCTACAGCTTCCCCAAGATGAGGCCAGATCAGAATGGTAAGGTTAATTGACTCATTCTTGCTGATGCAGGGAATTGAACCACCAATCTTTTGGTCCCAAAGCAGCTTCCCCAACCGTTAGGCCACGGCCTCCCCAACCATTAGGCCATGGCTTTCCCCTGAGTTACAGGTCTGATGGAGAACCAACTCGACCTGCTTCTGACACTTAGACAAGATCTACAAGATCGTTAACCCTGTCCTGGTCTCTATGTTCAGCTTGCATGAGACATATTTGCACTATGTTTCAACTATATATCAAGAGAACCTGCATTGTTCTCTTATGATTCCCTTATGCAGACTTGCCAACATCATATTGTTAGAAACCATGCTACCATTCGTCAGCAAGGTCTGAAGCTGACAATATATAGACTTTTTCAAACTTGTTCCATCTCATTGTTGTCTAGTCTCTTTTGAAATGACTTGTACTTCCACTGAAATTTTAATGCACTCAACTGGCACAGGGAGCTTAAGAGAAAAAGAATCACTCCACCTACACAGCAATCTGTGTGTTGTCATGGCAGCTCATGAGGGAACAGGAGCTGTACAGGCCATGAAATGAAGGACACCTCGCGCCTACACACATGCGCACATATGCGTCAGAGAGACGTACAAATTCCCTCACACCCACAAATGAATCAGCTACGGCACCGTTTATGGAACTGCGGAATAATGCATGTTGCTGAGTTCTATACATGGTTAGCATTACTGAAAAGTTGAAAGGTGCGTTATCTTTTCCAGAAAAAAAAAGATATTTGCAGATCTTGTATGGTGCTGAGAAAATGACGTGCATATGAATCATCTTTGTTTCCTTCTCATAGATGGGGGTGAACATTAGGGAGCTGTTCAGCTTGTTCGAAAACTTCGTTGACATCATTGGCAAACAGATGAGAGATTTCCAAGATATTTATGAGATGACTGAGAACTTTGGTGAGTTAGTGGGGTGGTTTTGTGACTTTCATGTGTTTTTCAAAGGACCTCAATTTCTGCTAATATCCTTGTTGTGTCTTGACATGGACCCAAATTTGAGTCATTAGTCTGTAGTCTTTCATACACTAATGACATTAGTCATTACTCTTTCCTACTGGTTGTACCGGCAGTGCTGAGCATCCAGAAGCATCCCAAAACTATGACTTCAGATGTGACCTTCCCCATGAAGGGATGGAGAGGCATGATGGAGTGGGTCCGCAATTTGGATGAGAAAATTGTAGTGTCACGCAATGCCCTCAGTCTGGAAGTGCCAGGTACATACATACACTCTCTTATCAGCAAATTCATGAATATATATGTTAGAGGTCAGAACTGGAGATCAGGTGGAATTTTTCAACCTAGGTTAGAATTTTTAACCCAGTTCATAATTTGCTAATTGTATTAGAAACACTTACTATATCTAGGGTGAGGGTTAGGATGAGGATTTGGGAAGACTTTGTATTTCTAACTACTTGATGGCATACTAAGACTGGACTCTTTAATAAATCCAAAATATAGATCACTTTTTCCATTGTAATTGTAGCCAGAGTAGTGGTTAAGGTGTTGGGTTAAGAATCAGAAGGTTCTAAATTTGAATCCCAATGAAGTATGAAAAAAGGTATATATATATATTTTTTAAATGCTAATTAGGTAGATAGGAATAGACAGACAAGAGGAAATATAAGGTAGGTGTCAACGGAGAGGAAGTAGATGGAAGAAAGAGAGATAAAAGAAGTGATGGAAAATCCCTTTTAAGAATTTTAGATAATCCAAAATTTTACCTAGGTTGGAAATTATGAACTAGGTTAAAAATTTTAACCCAGGTCCAAAAAAATCACCTGGGTTGAAATTTTTTGATCTGTAACATTAGATATATATTTTTTTCCTTTTTACATGCATATTTATATAAAATTGCCAAAATTTCTCACTTTTAATGATGCATTTTCATGCAGATGCTGAAGAGAGCACAGGCTTCATAACTGGCATTGTTCTCTACAGAAATCTGGGCCCTATCCTGTCAGTGCAGAAGTATGCCATCACACACACACACACAAAAATATATATATGAGACACTATCTTTGTCCTCTGAGAAGTACAAGAGAACAAACCCTCATATCATGCCTAACAGAGTTATCTCTCTCCTCAGCAACAGCACCTTGCTGAACTCGAAAGTTGTCATGGTAACAGTGAAGCCTAACCCCGGTTTCCTGTCTACCCCAGTTGAAATCGAGTTCCCTCACCTGCACAATGTGAGTAACACCATCAAAATCAATCAATCAATCAATCAATCAATCAACTCTCGTGTATTTCTAGAAAATGTTCTAGACATACCTAAACACCCAAACTCATCTTGCTGTCTTTGCAGGACACCGTCAATGAGACATGCATTGCCTGGGACGAGAGTGAAACGTAAGTGTTAATTATGTAGCTTGCAGTGTTTATGCGTGGGTGCGTGTCTATGAATGAGTGTGTGAATGCTCTGAATTTAACAGGCCAGCTGGCCATCATGCTTTCACAGCAGCAAAGGGCATTCACACTTGTCTGCCCCCAGTGCCATGTGTGCAAGTTACATGCGTACACACACACATTTAGGAGTTCCACAGCATTTGGAATCCAAAAAGGCACTGATTATCAAGCTGGATATGAATGCATTAATTTGTAAATCGTTTGCAGGAGCATTCACACAAGAATTTTGGAGTTTATGAAAATATTGTTCATTCAGAATAACGTTTATATCTGACAAGAAGCTCCTTAGTTTGTGTACACTGCAAAAACTAGCCATCCTAATATAAGGAAAAACATAATAAATTTGAGAACATTTAGACTATAATCAAGTGA
>JANZLB010000012.1:63124788-63135659 GCA_026167865.1 Notarius quadriscutis
GGGTCGATTCTTCAAATCATCAAGGGGTCGAGTCATCAAATCATCAAGGGGTTGATTCATCAAATCATCAAGGGGGCCGACTCTTCGAATCATCAAGGGGGCTGACTCTTCGAATCATCAAGGGGGCGACGCATTGAATTATTAAGGGGTTGATTCATCGAATCATTAAGGGGTCGATTCATTGAATCATTAAGGGGTCGATTCTTCAAATCATCAAGGGGTCGAGTCATCAAATCATCAAGGGGTTGATTCATCAAATCATCAAGGGGGCTGACTCTTCGAATCATCAAGGGGTTGATTCATCGAATCATTAAGGGGTGGATTCATTGAATCATTAAGGGGTCGATTCTTCGAATCATCAAGGGGTTGATTCTTCAAATCATCAAGGGGTTGATTCTTCAAATCATCAAGGGGTCGAGGCATTGAATTATTAAGGGGTCGAGGCATTGAATCATTAAGGGGTCGATTATTTGAATTATCAAGGGGTTGATTCATTGAATTATTAAGGGGTCGATTCTTCAAATCATCAAGGGGTCGATTCATCAAATCATCAAGGGGTCGAGGCATTGAATTATTAAGGGGTCGATTCATTGAATCATTAAGGGGTCGATTATTCGAATTATCAAGGGGTTGATTCTTCAGATCATCAAGGGGTTGATTCTTCAAATCATCAAGGGGTTGATTCTTCAAATCATCAAGGGGTCGACTCACCCTTCCCAGAATCCAATTTGTTGTTTTTGTTATGAAAGCACAAGACTGCTACTCTGTTAGTGCTTCATCATTTTAATGTGTTCTGAGAAGGACTCAGTAATCAGAGATGAATATTATCAACTGAAATGCAATCAAAGACTTTTAAGCCATTCTGTTCAGCAGAGAAACAGATTAGAGGGGAAAAAAAAAAAGAAGTAGGCAAGAGCCAGAAAGGAAATTGTGAAGCCTGTGGGCATTAGAACACCTCGTCTTGTTCTTTTCTAATTAGAATTGGAAAATGTTCAGGGCTTCGCTCCCTACAGTGCAGCTGATAGGTGTGTTTAATATAAAGCAAACTTACTGCTATGGTGACGACAGTACGGTCAGCAAACGCGGTCATAACAACCTTCTGTAAAATGTTCTCCTGTGAAAGGAAGCATACACAGAATATCGGTGACTGCCAACTGAAAACGTGAAGACTCAATGTGATGACTCTATTTGATGAACATTCAGTGAGAAATTTAATGTCCAATAAACCCTGCACTCCGAAACCGAAGAACAAATGGACACTTCTTTTAACTGGACTTGTTATAAGGGGAGCAGACTTTGTTGTCTTGTCAGTCTATGTTGTAGGTTTGGCTCGATGGATTAAAAGAAACAGAGCAGGGTGTTTTTTTTTTTTTACCGTGGCCATGTCGATGGACGCTGTGGCCTCATCCATGATGAGGATGCTGCTCTTACGAACAAAGGCTCTGGCGAGGCAGAAGAGTTGCCGCTGGCCCACGCTGAAGTTCTCTCCTCCTTCGGTTACTACAGCATCTGTAGAGATTTGAAGGGTAGAATGTAGCATGGCACTATAGCTGCTAAAGCAAATCATCTCTCATCACAAGGACCATTAATAATATGCGTAATGAAAGCAATTATTCCATCCACATTCACTGGATATGAGCAATCGTGCACTCTGATTGGCTACTCTACTACTAGGCTATCAGCTCATATACCATAAGGAGAGAAAAACAAAATGGTGTTGCCAAACCAACTGAGCATAAAACAAAAACTCGAAAACAAAGCCCCCAAAAATACAAAAAAAGGCAACAAAATATGGAATGAAAGTATTTGATGGTAAGAATGAATTGTTTTTATTTTTCAATAGCTATTATTACAGCATTTTTCACAAATTGCTTCTGTCATTTCACCGGTTTGTTTACATTCTAAGCAGAAATGATTTTGTTGGATGTTTTGTATGTACCGGTAGTTTTTATTTATCGAATTTGCTAAAAATAAAAATAAAAATGCTGTTTCTCAAAATCCAGTGAATGTGGATAGAATAAAACAGTTATTCCACTCACTCAATCTCGTCGTACCTGGCTTATAGCCGACTCGGGTATCAGCTTATGTACGACTCGATTTCGTGGAATAATTGTTAAATATGTATAGTATTTAGTGCAAGTCATGAAAATGATCATAAAAAGACACAGTAATTCAGCCATAATGGAACACATTCACATGGAATACATGTCTCATATAAAGTGAGTTTGCTCCTAGTCACTTTTCAGGGTTTCATTCTTCCTCTAATTTGTGCACTTTTCTTATTTAACAGCTTTACGTATTCTCAGGCCTCGAAAATGAAGCGTGATCAACATTTTGAAATGCGATGCTTTTTATTGGATTATCAGCTTCTTGTATCACCAAATTGGTGATACAAGAAGCTGATATGTAAAAGAGAACCATATGTAAAAGAGAAAAGGATTACTATATATGTATTTCAACTTTTTAAGATGAAAACCTGCTAGCAAGTGATAACATTACATTACAGGCATTTAGCACAAGCTCTTATCCAGAGTGACATACAACATACCCAGAGCAGCCTAGGGAGTAGTTGGGGGTTAGGTGCCTTGCTCAAGAGCACTTCAGACATTACTGCCAGTCCAGGGACTTGAACCAGTGACCTTTTGGTCCCAAAGTTGCTTCTCTAACCATTAGTCCATGGTTTCCCCTAATAGGGTGAAATAAGACATTGTATGGACATGTCTGAGGTGTAGACGGCAACTTGGTGAAAATATACTGTAGATAGTTCATATATCAGCTGTGAAAAATACTATTATTATTATTTGTTGTTGTTCATTAAAGGCCCACGCATGCTATATTCTCTTTCACACCATTTCACACACCACTGTGTGCCTGCTGGCATAAAATGAGCGTTTAGCTTCCACTCACTAACAACACAGATTATTGCAGAGGTGAGAATTAGTCCACCTGGCCCTTGCAGCACACACAAATACGCACACAGGCACCACATTTCACCTTTATTTCTCCTTCCCTCAGAACTGCCCTACTTCTGACATTTATTTTGCCTGAAGGGAATACTGTGTGTGTGTGATAGCTAAACATTTTGCATCTCTCCTCCCTAGAACATGGATAAGAACCTGTTGCCATCGGTTACTATGATCGTCGGATGTGGCGTTTCGTCCTTGACGCTGCTACTGCTCATCATCATCTACGTCTCTGTTTGGAAGTAAGAACATGAAAGAACACATCCCATACACACACACACACACACATGATCCTCTAAGGTTAATATTTACTGATTGATAAACTGACTGGTTTGTTTCTCCAGATATATACGCTCTGAACGCTCAGTCATCCTCATCAACTTCTGTCTGTCGATCATCTGCTCCAACGCTCTCATCCTGATTGGTCAGACACAGGCTCGCAACAAGGTATGACATCACTCTTCATGAAAAATCATCCTGTAGCACATTGTGTTCTATGTCTAATGTATTTTAATAAACGGAAAATCCTTTTATAACATTAACACCGATTTGTTTGTTTGTTTTCCTTCTCTCAGGTCATGTGCACCCTGGTGGCAGCCTTCCTCCATTTCTTCTTCCTCTCTTCTTTCTGCTGGGTTCTGACAGAGGCGTGGCAGTCGTATATGGCTGTCACTGGTCGTCTGCGCAACCGCATCATCCGTAAGCGCTTCCTGTGCCTGGGCTGGGGTCTGCCGGCGCTCGTCGTGGCTGTTTCTGTGGGCTTCACCAAGGCCAAGGGATATGGCACGGTCAACTAGTGAGTCCTGCACTTCCATTTCTCCATCTCTGTCATGCACTCTTCTGTTTTTGTTTTGTTTGTTTTTTTATCTAAGTTACTAACATGACGTGCTTCTTTTTGCCCTATAGTTGCTGGCTGTCTCTTGAAGGAGGGCTTCTGTACTCATTTGTTGGACCTGCCGCTGCTGTTGTGTTGGTAAATAAAACCAGACACATTCTACTAGTACAATAGACAGATCATATTCATGGAGCGGGTATATGGGGATGTGAAAATACCTTTATGTTGCTCTTGACCTCACTTTGTGCTTTTGCGTGTGTGTGCTAGGTGAACATGGTGATTGGTATTCTGGTCTTTAATAAGCTTGTGTCGAAGGACGGGATCACAGATGTGAAGCTGAAGGAGAGAGCAGGGTAAGCAGAGAGCTGTACATTCATCTTTATTCATTTAGGCTTTTTTATATTGAAAAATATTCAGGATTTTGTCATTTGAAAGCAACAAACATTGGCTTTTTTGATTGGATGGATGGATGGAAGGATCTTGATTTCAGGCACCAAATTCAAACATCACAGCCAATTGTGTTCAATTAAGGAAGCCAATAAAAATCACAATTAAATCAGCTCTATTCATTAACCAAGAAGAAATTCTGAATATAGAGAATTGAAGAGTCTCACACACATACACACTAGCTGTGGTTAACACATCGTGCTGGTTCCTGCAGGGCATCGTTATGGAGCTCTTGCGTGGTTCTCCCCCTGCTGGCTCTGACCTGGATGTCAGCTGTGTTGGCCATCACAGACCGACGCTCGGCTCTCTTCCAGATCCTCTTTGCCGTCTTTGACTCACTCGAGGGCTTCATCATCGTCATGGTGCACTGCATCCTGCGACGAGAGGTGAGCTGAGATGCAAACACTTGGCCACAAATATGCAGCCATTATAGAACTCACTGCATGGGGTAGAAATAAATATTTATAAATATAATGCTTCGATTAAGTGTGTGCATATGTGTTATAGGTACAAGAGGCCGTGAAATGTCGTGTAGTCGATCGTAAGGATGATGGGAATGGTGACTCTGGGAGCTCGCTACAGAATGGCCACACGCAGCGCCTGGTGAGTGTCTCTCTCACACACACACACACACACACATACTAACTCAGGAAGCAGCATTAGCATTCTCATGCATTTTACATGATAGCTTGCAGCAGTCACAAATAGCTGTTGATTTTCATTTTAACTCTCTCCATATTTTTTCCCTCCCTCTCTGTTTTGTCTTGCTTATAGGGTGACTTTGAAAAGGATGGTGACTCAAACAGACCAGGTGAGATGACCAGCTTAACACTTCCTGTTTTATACATACAGTATATGTTGTTTTTTTCACACTTGCTCAGAATGTCAGATTCCTTTGGAAATAGATTTGACAGCTGGATAAGATTGAGTCTATAGTTAGAGCAAGCCTTAGCAGAAGATGTAGCATGAATTACCTTGAAACACGACCAAAACAGCTGTCAATCCAGCAATTTAGTTAGAACAACATGATCAAATCTCTAGCACTGTGCAACAATGCATTAAATCATCGCATTGTTTTTTGTTCTCAGGTGGCATGAAGAGCTCTTCAGAAGAAAAGATGCCTCTCCCCCAGCTGCCTCTTCCCATGGGTCCCAATTTCCACACACTGCCCTCCAAGCCCAGCGCCAAGACTCACATGCCTCCCATGCCTGACTACTCCAGCCACACTCTGACCCTGCGTCGTGATAAGAGCCGTGGAGGCGAGCCCCCCTGCTCCAAGCCCATCTACGTGTGCGACAGCGACATCTTCACGCAGATGGACCCCGAGCTGGTGCATGTGCCGACTGAAGGTGGTGCTCCTGATGCAAGCGGCTACATGCTGATGCCCAACACCACGTCCACTCTGCGATCCAAGCCCAAGGATGACATCTCTTCTGCCAAGTACAACATCAGCATTGAGCAGCTACCTCAGGCACGCATCATGCATCTGGGCAGCGGATACGCTGAGCCTCAGGCTGCTTATGCCACCAAGCCAGTACCTGCTGACCGTGCCAGTGTATCATACTCAGAGCGTGACTCACCCCTACAGAACGTGCACAATATTTCCAGCGAGAGCCATGTCACCAGTTTGCTAGGAGACACCTTTGACTCCATGAACTCTATGATGTCGAAGAGTGAGACCATCTCAACACTGTCCATGAGCTCGCTGGAGGTCAGCGAGGGGGTGAGTTGAAATACATCATTGCAGCTAAATACTGGTAGAAAAGTTATTCTTTTCTGTGTTATATAAGCCTAAGCATCTGACGCAGATTTTTTTTTGGTTGTGTTCCTTTATTTTGAGATAGTTTCATAATATAGGAAAAATGTACATTTTATACCACTTGGCTCACAAATAACATTTGAATGTTATTAAGAATGACTAATGTTTGTTCATTCCGCCTTTTCTTCTCCTGTCTTTCCCTCCAACGACCACATTGCAGAGGCAGAAATCTCGTTATGCTGAGCTTGACTTTGAGGTAATTATGTTTTCATAACTCACCTGCATAGCAGCAGTATTATTATTATGCATGGAAACATCTATGCCGTCCTGAAGGCAAAAACTTTTGAGAAGATTTATAGCCTTTGGCATGTTTTTTTGGCTAATAAAAGATAATTCATGAGAATAGAGCATCCAACTGAACTACTAAGTCATAACTTAGACAACTTTACTTTGTGAAAGATGGTAAACTATCAGTTCTAACCATCTTTGTTCTGTTCTGTGCTCCATGTAGAAGATCATGCATACACGAAAGCGCCATCAGAACATGTTTCAGGACCTCAACAGGAAAATGCATCATGCTGAGAAAGACAGAGAATCACCCGCTTCTGACAGCAAGGTAAAATGCCAATATCATGCTAATAGTTTCTAATACTGTAAATAGGATTGATCCACATCAAAAACTCTGTATGGCTGCCATTTAGAGCAGCCATCTGGCATTTCACTCGCATCTCAATTTCCCACCTTCGTTTGCTTTCATCTTAATTTGCTCTTGCTCCGAAGGAGAGATGGGGAGAGAGAGAGGGAGGGGGAAACATAAGTGTTAAAAGAACAGGCATAAAATAGAAATCCTGAGACCTCAGCTTACTTTCTTAACTTTCCAAAAGTGTGTTAAAGTTAGGTTGTGTAAAAGACAGTTGGGATAATTGTTCTTTATTTCTTCTGTGCAGTCTGTAAGGTGGAGTGTATCTTCTGCAGGAAGTGACAAAACAAGCCACAGTGTAAGTGTCTCTTACACCTTCTTTTTTTGAATAGGAATTGTTACTGCTTTAAGGGAAAATAATGTTGATTCAGTTCAATACACAAGTCTGTTAATGGAAATATGCAAAATGCTGCATGTTTCGGCAAAATGAAATAAACCTCTTTTACATTGTGTTGTTAGATTAATGGATACACAACATTAATATCCAAATGTAGCAGAAACATTCTTTTCTATTGTATCCCGGAAACATTCATAGCCTTGAATAGCATTTCAATGGAGAACACAGATTTATGTCTTAACTCATCCTAATACAGCTCACATTTTCTCCTCCAGGATAAACAACAAGGACTGGGTGAGCGTTCATGGGAGTCCATGCCCCGATCGCAGGCATCACCGCCATCATGGGTACGGAAGGAGCTCGAGCCTTTGGCAGCATCACCCTTAGAGATGCCCTCTGTTGAATGGGAGAAGCCTGGCACTGCCATCCCACTGGTAGGCCAGGACATCATCGACCTGCAGACGGAAGTGTGAGGCCCTTACCAAAAAAAATCCTGTGTACCCTGGCTCTTTTTGGTTTGGGAAAGAAGAGGGAGCAAGCGGAATCAGAAGGGAAAATTGGGAGCTCAAGAATGAAATATAGAGTGTAGGGGTGGAGAGAGAGAGAACCAAAAACCATTTCCTGATATCCAAAGAATAAAGGAGGGGAATGAATGAGAAAGTTTGCATAGTTTGGGATTTATGTAGCCTCAAATAATGAAGGAGATGGGGGGAGGGGATCTAATGTATGGATGGATCTGATGGAGTGGCTTTGGTTCTCCTCTGGGCACAGTAAGGTTCTCGTTTATTTCCGCCACGAGCTTCTCCCATAACTCTTCCGTCTGGTCCAGGAGAGGTGTGGTCTTCATGCCTGTGCCTTTTGTTCAGTTTTCGTTCAACTTCAGTATGGAAAGGGCGACCGGTTGCTCGGCTCCTTGAGCTCGACCTCTTCCAGTGTCTCTGCTCTCACCATGAGAGAAGGACTGGCACCGAGTGACTTCCCAGTAGCCTCCTGGCTATTTTTCACCCTGAGGTGGACGGACGCATGTTGCCAACTGTCTGCGCTGTGGTTATCCTTTTTTTAATCGCTTTTGCATAGCGCTGCTTCTCCAGAGCTTATTACAGACTCTTCCACTGAACTCTATTCAGAGTCTAATAGCATAACTTTCCTGGACTCAAGGCTTGAATAGGACTGTCAGAGCTGAACATTTTCTTTTTTTGTTTAAATTGTCATTGTTATTATGTAATATTGTTAAGATTGCGTTATGAAGCTATGATTTATATTTATAAAGATTAATTTTCTTGTTTTGTTGTAATTTGTTTTCTGCTTGTGTTTGTCTTCATTACCTTCAAATGTGGAATTTAATTTTCCAAGTATAATATAAAACATCCCACTGTTTACCAAACCTACATGAGGAACATAATGAGAGTACAAATGGAGGTGTGGCTTCACACAGATGCTCAAACCCATGTGGCCACTTGTGCGACACCACTGCTACACCTGGAGCAATCCCAGTGCACAGTCTGGGTACCAAAGGCCAGGTGCGAGTGGCGAGTAGACACGTTAAGGATCAAAACACCATCTTTGCTTGGCTGAATGCCCAGTTGGATCATCTCACTATTTGTGTTTCCTCCATTTCCGTTACCAGCTCTTTCTCCAGCCTCATGAACTTGACAACAAGGAAAAATATTTATAACCTCAAAGACCCTAGCACTGGGCCTTGAGGCACCTCGGCATGTTGCCCGAGGCTGTTCTCGCCCTCCGCTGAATTCCAGCAGAACTTCCACAGTGCCAGCTATAGAGGCAAACAGACTCTCATATTGTGCAAAGAGAGAAAATATTAAAAGTGCAATATGATGACGGACACTTGATGCTCAAGTGAGGTGATGTCAGACCATGGCAGATTTTTATTATTTTTGGAATTTTGTACCATGTTTATAGAGCATATAGAGACATTTATGATACTGTCTAAGGACTGACTGCATTAGCAACTATCAAAGATTATTTCTCCATAAACTTAATTTGATGGGTCAAAACACATGACTTTGAGTCTTGTGATTAATATTTGGGAGATAAAAGTAGAAATTATATATGAAGAATAATAGACTATAGAATATGTTTCAGGTACATACCCCTGGTTTTCTACTTGATTCCCCAGATTGTTGAATAACAGAACATTTGTCCTCCATATTGTCCTGTGTTTTGAAACACTGTAACCCTGTGTGCCAATAACCTTCCCTCTTGTTGCAGTCTTAGACAGTATGGGTTAACAAAATCGTGTGTGTGTCTTTTACATTTCTATGTTTTTATTTTTCCATTGTTTTCACTTGTACAGTTTTCAGAGCACAATATGAATATGTCTGATTTTCTAATTAAAAAAAAATCTATATTATAAAATGAAATGGTTATTCATTTCCAGAAGCAGACATTAACTTTGATGCATGAGATTCATAATACTAGTTTTTATCATCTTCATTAAAATGTTATGCAACTTTCTAAATTAGCCTTAAAGACATTGACAGTGCTTAACTATTAGCAAGTCATGGACAACAGAAAAGAAGGGCAAAAACTTAGAGAGAACCAAGAGTCTAACCACTGGAGCCCATCCTCTGGCCAGCACTGAGAATCATATCACGTAGTCTTTGAGCTCCAGGATATACCAGTGTATTTGAAATACAAATGCATCACTGATGATACTGTAACAAATTAGCTATCAGTGGAATACATATACTGCAAGTAACTGGTAGCAGGTTTGTTATAGTCATCAATAAATCAAGGAAAAGACAAAAGAGGCTTGTAGTCCCTGAGAAAAGTGTAGGATCTTGTAGACCCAGGAATAGCAGGAGCAGGATCCAGATTGGGCAGAACTTTGTGGACCTCATGAAAGGACCAGGAAGCTTTAAACCTCAAAGTGAAGCTTATAGGCCTTAGGATATGAGCATGGACTTGAGGGCAGGGGCAGGAAATTTGTAGTTCTCAAGACAGCAGCAAGCACTTGTTGACCTCAGGATGGCACAGAAATTGTAGACCTCAGGATAGAGCCAGGAAGCTTTAGAGCTCAGGATGGGGGCAAAAGCTTGTAGACCTCAAGTTGAGTGCAGGAGTTTGTAGACCTCATGATAGAAGCAGGAGACTGCATACTTCAGAATAAGAGAAGGAACTTATAGACCTAATTACAGGGGCAGGAGATTTGTGGGCTTCAGGACAGGAACAGGAAGCTATAGACCTGAGGAGAAAGGCAGGAGCTTTATAGGGCTCAAGGCAGGAGTAAGTGCTTGTACACTTCAGGAATTGGTAGACCATTCTATAGAACCTGGAAGTATTACACCTGGAGATGGAGGCAGGAGCTGATAGACCTCAGGATGGATAAACCTCTGGAGAGGAGCAGGAGCATGTAGATTGATTATAAAGAGATGAGCAGGAGCTTGTAAACCTCAGGGACTAGGACGAGGGAGCTTTAGGCCTCAAGAGTATAAACTTTTAGACCTCAGGACAGTAACAGGAAGTTGGAGACCTCAGGATAAGTGAATTAATTTTTAAACCTCAGGACAGGAGGAGGAGCTCATAAACTTCAGGACATGCAAAGGAGGCTGTAGATCACAGGAAGGGACAGGAGATTGTAGACCTCAGGATGCAAAAAGAAGTTCTTGGGATGCAAGCAGAGACTTATAGACCTCAGGAGGAAAATAGGACATTGTTGACATAGGAATAACATCCATGAAATGTATCAGTCAGGATTTAGACCTCATCATAGCACAGAGACAGCTTTGGTTCAAGTAGTAAATGACCTACTGTTGGTGTCTGATCAGGGCTGTGTCTCGCTGCTTGTGTTGCTTGACCTTAGTGCAGCA
>JANZLB010000012.1:63143925-63153938 GCA_026167865.1 Notarius quadriscutis
ATTCAGTGCTTTAAAGGTCAATAGTAGTATTTTATAATCAATACGAAATTTGATTGGGAGCCAATGCAGTGTGGATAGGACAGGCGTGATGTGGTCATACTTTCTAGTTCTAGTAAGGACTTCAGTTCAGCATTCAACAAAATCATCCCTCAGCAGCTAATTGGAAAGCTGAGCCTGCTGGGCCTGAACACCTCCCTCTGCAACTGGATCCTGGACTTCCTGACTGAGATACCTCAGTCAGTCCAGATTGGAAGTAGAACTTCCACACTGCAAAAAACTGAAAACTGAATTTGAGGAGAAAACTCTTTCATACTACTGAAATTATCTTGCTGTATGGACAGATAATTTTACTTGAACTAGTTTTAATTTTACTTTAACTAGTTTTAACTAGTTTGAACTAGTTGAAATCTAGAACTAGTTTTAATAATCTTAGAGTTGGTGTCTTGTATTCTTCTAATAGGAAATGCTAGATCATTTCAACTATATTCAGATATTCTAACTTAAGATATAATTTTTACAGTATAGAAGAAAACAAAACACCAACTCAGATTATTAAAACTAGTTCTTATCAGTCCTGCACGCCTTGGCGCGTGCACCTGAAGGTGCGCCTCAGGCTGCACGCACCAAACGAGCTCCAGCACACATGCCATGAACAAGGCGCACCTGTCCTCAAATGATTGAACTAAATGTGGGGCTATTTAAGGACTGCACTGAAAGTAATGTGATGTGAAGTATTACGCCACGTTCAGTGCACATTACCGAGCCTTGTTTCCCATGTTTGTGGTCTTCCTGGTTTCTCGACTCCTGTGCCTGTTTCTTGTTCTTGTCCTCATTTTTCTCTGATGTTCTGTTTGTGCCTTGACCGACCCTTTGCCCATTTTCTCGTTTATGATCTTGCCTGCCAATTTGGACTGTTTGCTTTTGTGTGTGTTTCATGCACTCTATATACATAGATCACACTTTATTCCAATAAACACTTCTGCACTTACATCCGCCTCTCTTGCACATCTGACAGAATACTTCGCCATACAATGGATGTAGCAGATCTGTTTCAATATGCGATTCCACGCTGCTTCTGGGTTTCCCTGTCCCTGCTGCTAACCGCATATTTTCGCCGACATACCGATGCTCACCCTCCTACGCCCTACGAAGGAGATTATCACCCAGTTGGATTCTGCATCCAGTGTGGGGTTCTCTAGGATGACTTCCTAGAGCCAAAGCCACCCAAACCCATCTGGGTAAGTTTTGTATTGACATTCATTTCTGGACGAGCACGCAGATGGGTAGATTATCTAATTCGGGTGGAACACCCATGTCTTGGTAACTCTCAGGCTTTCTTTGCCATGCTCAAGTTTATATATGAATCTTTAGTTAAGGAGGAACCCCTTGAAAATTTTTGGGGAGGGGTAATCAGGCCAGTGGTTGATGCAGCAGAGGAGGCCATTGCTCTAGAGCGCCTCCTAAAGACAACCACTCCTGAGGCCAACTCAGCTGAAGAGAACAATGCCCCAGAGCTCCCCCCAGTGGCTGGTATAAAGACAGCAGAGGAGGCTGTTTCATTTGAGCTGGTTCCTCAGCCAGTGCCAGCAGCTGTTCCTGTTCCTGTGCCTGCAGCTGTTCCTGTGCCAGCACCTGCTCCCAAGCCAGAGATGGGGCCAGAGTCAGAGCCAGCGCCTGCTCCCGATCCAGAGCCAGCATCCACTCCCGAGCCAGAGCCAGCGTCCATTCCTGAGCCAGCATCCACTCCCGAGCCAGAGCCAGCATCCGCTCCCGTGCCAGAGCCAGCATCCACTCCCATGCCAGAGCCCACTCCAGAGCTTGCGCTGCAGCCAGCGCAGAGCCCACTTCAGAGCCTGCGCCGCAACCAGCATCAGAGCCCGCACCGCAGCCAGCATCAGAGCCTGCACCACAGCCAGTGCTGAAGCCCAGTCCTGTGCCTGTGCCTGCTCCAGAGCCCTCTACGGAGCCAGTTCCTGCTCCAGAGCCCTCTACAAAGCCTGAGCCCAGTCCAGAGCCCTCTACAAAGTCTGAGCCCAGTCCAGAGCCCGAGCCGTCTCCAGAGCCCAAGCCGTCTCCAGAGATCAAGTCCAAGTCCAGTCCTGAAAAAGAATCATCTACAGAACTCAAGCCCAAGTCCTTGTCGTCTTCAGAGCTCTTTGGGAGGGGGTTCTGTCAGTCCTGCATGCCTTGGCACATGCACCTGAAGGCACATATCAGGCTGCGCACATGCCAAACGAGCTCCAGTACATGTGCCGTGAACAAGGCGCACCTGTCCTCGATCAGTGAACTAAATGTTGGGCTATTTAAGGACTGCACTGAAGGTAATGTGATGCAAAGTATTATGCCACATTCAGTACACATTACCGAGCCTTGTTTCCTGTGTTTGTGGTCTTCCTGGTTTCTCGATTCCTGTGCCTGTTTCTAGTTCTTGTCCTTGTTTTCCTCCGATGCTCTGTTTGCACCTCGACAGACCCTTTGCCTGTTTTCTTATTTATGACCTTGCCTGTCAGTTTGGACTGTTTGCTTTTATGTGTGTTTCATGCACTATGTATAGATAGCACTTTATTCCAATAAACACTTCTGCACTTACATCCGCCTCTCTCGTGCATCTGACAGTTGTAGACTGTAACCAACTTATTCCAAAATGTCTTGTCAAGTAAAATTATCTGTCCATGCAGCAAGATAATTTCACTAGTATTAAGGGATTTTCTCCTCAAATTCAGTTTTCAGTTTTTTGCAGTGCAACACCACCATACTGAGCACTGGGGGCCCCCAGGGCTGTTCTCAGTCCACTACTGTTCACTCTGACTCACGACTGTGTAGCAATGCACAGTTCAAATCATATCATAAAGTTTGCTGATGGCACAACTGTGGTGGGTCTCATCAGTAAGAACGACAAGTCAGCATACAGAGAGAAAGTGCAACGGCTATCAGACTGGAGCAAAGTCAACAACCTCTCTCTGAACATGGATAAAACAATAGAGATGATTGTTGACTTGAGAACAACATGGAATGACCATTCTCCACTGTACATCGATGGCTCACTCATGGAGAACATCAAGAGTACCAAATTCCTTGGTGTTCTTCTGGCAGAAAACCTCACCTGGTACCTCAACACCAGCTCCATAGCCAAGAAAGCCCAGCAGTAACTCTACTTCCTATGAAGACTGAGGAAAACCCATCTCCCATCCTCACAATATTCTACAGAGGGACAATTAAGAGCATTCTAAGCAGATGCATCATGGTCTGGTTTGGGAACTGCACTGTCTTGGATCACAAGACCCTACAGCAGATAGTGAGGACAGCTGAGAAGATCATTAGAGTCTCTCTTCTCTCCATCAAGGACATTTGCACCACATGCTGCATCCTGAAAGCTACCAGCATTGTGGATGATCCCATGCACCCCTCACACAATTTCTTCATCCTCCTGCCATCTGGAAAAAGGTACCAAAGCATTCAGGCCTTCACAGCCAGGCTCTGTAACAGTTTCTTCCCACATGCCATCAGACTGGACAACTGGACCGATACCCTCAGACAGTTGATCACACCGCTGCAGTCTTTGTACAGTGAACAATAATTCACGATCACTTTTTACAATATTTACAATGCCTATCACATACACAATGTTTACATCTATTTTTTTAATATATTGCTATCTCAAAATACACACTCAAACTTTCCGCACATTAAGAGTAACAGTTACTGGCTAGCACTGTACTGTCTGTTTGTGCTAGTTGTCATTTTTGCACTATCCTTGTTGTCTGCACTTTATGTTGTTTATGTAGTTTATAGTCTGCAATATTTGCACTTGCTGCACTCATGCACTTTGTTATTATATGTAGATTTGTAGTGTATATGTAGATTTGGGGTGTATGGGATGTGCAGGGAGGGATAGTACCTCTGGTCAGGAGACTGTCAAGTCCCTTCAGGGCTATTCATCCACCATTGGTCCTCACCTGGCACCCAGCTCTCACCTGTGGCTCCCTGTAGTGGCCAACATGCGGCAGTGGCCAAACACCAGGCAATAGCTTCAACAGGCTGGCTAAACCAGATGAGGGTAGCCGATGGGTTCCAGACCCCTTGGTGAGTTGGGGCTTGTCTACCCATGCATGCGAAGCCTGGACTCTCGGTGGACTGTGCAGAGGAAATCACAAGCCGTTTCATTGGGCAGGAAGGCAATGGCCAGCAATGTGTTGTGGAATGCAGAGAGCATGATAAGATATGTAAAAGACATCATGGTCATCCACTGCATCTGACACCATCTCCAGCCATCTTGACTTTGTCTTGCTACTGGACCAAGATCATTTCTGGGTGAGAGAGTGTGGTCGACGATCTGTGCAACTCCTCCACACTATAAACCAATTCACCGCGCAAGTCACTTTGTCATCCACAACCATAGGATGACTAGGTGGTCATAGTCACTACAATGGACAAACAACAACAGATTTCTAGTCCTGTGATGTTTAATGTAGCACCATGGTTGTGGAGAAGCATTGTTTCATTTTAACTGTGTACTGTACCAACTGTATATGGTTGAAATGACAATAAAAAAAGCATTGACCTTAACCTTGAAATTCACAGGTTGTGTTCATTCTAAAACTACACAACTATGTGTAAAAAATTAGATTCTTCCAACACAATTTTATTTAATATTGGCACAAAATATGTAAATGAGAGTGCTAAACATAATTTTTCTAATTTTTCAACATCCCTTCTAAGCGTGAATGCTTTAAGTCAGAATATTGGAGTTTCCCCCATTTCCCCCACAGGTAATGAATGTGATACTGCAACCACATTTGGCCTTTGCAATGTAACAGATGCGTTGTGCTTACAGTGATGAATGTGGCATCTGCTGGGTCTATACCTGTGGTTATACACTTCCTGCCTGAAATGTGTATAAGGTCCAAGTACAGGAGGTTTTTTGTTTGGTTGTTTTTTTGTTTGGTTGTTTGTTTTTAATGAACAATGACCATAGATTGTAATTGATATAAGAGTCCAGGCCAAAAACAACAAAAATACATGAATACAGCAAAGAAGTCCAAAGGAGCAGACCATATATAATGAACACATAACCAGTCCAAGTTACCAAATACAAAGAGATATAACGTGTGAGATAAATGACTCAGAATTGCAACCAGAAATGAAGGCAAGACTTTGCAAAGTGTGATTTGAAAAACTGCAGTATACTATATAGTGTCTTTGAATGTTTTTATTATTATTATTATTATTATTATTATTATTAATTTATCTTAGCTCCAGCAGAGGCTGTAACCCTTACACAGCAGTACTCCCGCTTACTCTGTAACTCTAATCTGGGGGGGTGATGGCACCCTCAGGGATTGCAGTGTGTACTTAGGATTTCTCATCTTTACAGTATCATGCTGCAGCAGAACCTTTTGTATCATGAACCATACTGTGTAATGAAACAATATTTGTAGCTTGCATGGACTGAAATTTCTCTAAAGCAGGAATTATGCTCAGCTATGTACAGCTCATGAAGCAGAGTTAAGAGAAACCATATTAGACATGTGTAAATCTTAACTGATGCCATGGCTATCTCTGGCCGGGAGCCTAAGAGAGCAAAATTGGCCTGTTCTCTCAGGGAAGGAGGGGTGGCATACTCTCTCTTTCTCTCTCACTCTCTCCCTCACCCCTCTCAATTATAGTGACGCTAGCCAATCATGGGGATCTGTGAGCTCATGCATATGGAAGTGGGGGGATAGCATTTTTCTCTGCGTCACACTACCCCCTAAGGTTGTATGGGTGGCAGTTCAAAAATATGCAGTCTGCTGGCATCACATGCATCAGAGAAAGCACGTGATGACCTTCGCCTTCCCTGGTTTGTAACTGTCATGTGATAGGGGAGACTTATCTGTTGGGTGGGAATAGGCCATGAGTAAATTAAAGAGAAAATGGGGGGCCTAAACTGGACTGACTTACTGATTTGTCAACCCTGACACACCAGTGATGCTAATCTCTTCTGCTCTTCAGACCTGTCTGATCCATCCTGATGCCCTATGTCTGGCTGGAGTCTCATCACATTGCTCCTGTGGAGGATGGTCCCATATGGACAGTCAAAAGTCACACTTGGAAGATGGCTCTGGACACTTAGTTTTGCTATGATGGCTGAGGACTACAGTTGCCATGATAACTTTATGACTGCAATTGTCATGAACAGTCTTGCATTCAAGCCTCCATCAATGAACAGTTGATAACTTTAACAAAACAGACTTCACGCTAAAATTATAATGAATTTCCTGGTTGCATAGTTGTACTTTGTGACTATATAGGACACAATTAAGCAAATTATTTATGATCATGCTATCTGTTATCACCCAGATGAAGATAGGTTCCCGTTTGAGTCTGGTTCCTCTCAATATTTATTCCTCATGTCATCTGAGGGAGTTTTTCCTTGCCACCATCACCACAGGCTTGCTTGTCAGGGATGAATAAATTTATTAGGGATAAAATTAGCTCATATGTTTAAAGTATTTATTTTTCTGTAAAGCTGCTTTGCGACAATGTCTGTTGTTAAAAGTGCTATACAAATAAACTGACCTGACTTGACTTACAAGGAAAGTGAGGAATATACTATAACTGTCGAAATTACATGCACAAATGAAATTCAGTATTTCCCCCCCAGTTCAACTTGAATACTACTTGTATAGCACCTTAAATGAGCAAACCAAGAGGCAGGAAGGTAGAGTATAATCTGAGGAAGAAACTTTGAAAAATAAGGATGGACATCAGAAGGTTATATACCGTATGCACAGCATTTAGTGTGTGAAATTAATGAGATCCATGTCCAAGTTTCACAAAGATGTGCATGTGACACTGTTCAGAAAGCCAGTTAAGAAGTAGCCATTGTGTGCATCAAATTGTATTTAATTGAAGGAGTCCTGTGATCTGCAATCAAATATGGTTAAGGAATCACTTCCTTCACCCAGTGGGACTAAGCAAAAGTGACTTGAGAGTACCAGGCTGTCAAAGGGTTAGGGCCAGCATACCCCCAGAGTCTGATCTGCCCCTACACGCCAGCCAGATCCACTACTACTGGTCATCTGAACCCTCCTCCTTTCCTCTCCTCTCCTGCTCAGCCCACTCAAGACTGCTGTCTGTCCTGGTTCCCTATTGGTGCTATACCTTTCCATTGATGTCAGAACTGCCAACTCCCTGACCACCTTCAAGTGCAGACTGAAGACTCACCTCTTCAGGATGCACCTCTCCCCTGCCCACTGTGTAACTGCATATTGGTCTTGACCAATCCAGGCTGTGTACTGTCTAGCCTGGGGTTGGCCATTTGAGTTCTCTATTTAGTTGTGCTTTATATTGTTGGTTTGTTTCCTTGGCTGTTTGAATATTGGTACTTCAGCGGAATATTACACTAGGTATTGTCACTTGTACAGTTGACACTAGAACTTTCTTGTCTAAAAGTTCAGCACTCATTGCACATCGCTCTGAATAAGTGTGTCTGCTAAATGCCATGTAATGTAATGTAATGACTTTCTATCTATGTCTGGCATTGGTTCAATTGGCAAGTTGCACAAAGTCATCTGTTTTGCAGGGTTGTCAAAGATGTTCCACACTCGTTCTACCCACTCTGTTTTTACTGCAGTGAATCAGTAAAGTTAAATTACCTTTATTCTTCCTAACAAGATCTGCAGCCATGTCAGTTCACTCCCTGCAGCATCAAAGGAACAATAACAAACAGGTCAACTGTCTTTTTAAAAGTGAAAGGCTCTGTAAGTGCCCTCAGTTCCAAACTATTTGAGTATTGATCATTTCCATTATCAGGGCCTGCCATCCTGCATTGAAATACAACCCCAATTCCATAAAAGTTAGGACACTATGTAAACTGTAAATAAAAACAATGTGATAATTTGTAAATCATGGAAACCATATATTTCATTGAAAATAGTGCAAAGACAACATCAAAGGTTAAAACTGAGAAATTTTATTGTTTTTTTGAAAAAAACTATATACTCATTTTGAATTAGATGTCAGCAGCATGTTTCAAAAAAGCTGGGACAGGGGTGTGTTTACCACTGTGTTGCATCACCTCTACTTTTAACAACGTGCTGTAAACATTTGGGAACTGAGGAGACCAATTGCTGTAGTTTTGAAACTGAAATGTTGTCCCATTCTTGCCTGATATACAATTTCAGTTGCTCAACAGTTCAAAGTTTCCTTTGTCGTAATTTGCGCTTCAAAATGGACCAAATGTTTTGAATGGGATATAAGGCTGGACTGCAGGCAGGCCAGTTTAGCACCCAGACTCTTACTATGGAGCCATGCAGTTTTAATATATGCAGAAAGTGGTTTGGCATTGTCTTGCTGGAAGCAGGAAAAAGATTTTGTCTAGATAGCAGCATATTACTCTGAAATGTGTATATATCATTCAGCATTCATGATGCCTCCCCAGATGTACAAACTACCCATGTCATGTGCACTAATGCGTCTACATACCATCACAGATGCTGGCTTTTGAACTGTACGCTTACAACAAAGCCAGATGGTCCCTCTTCTCTTTAGCTTGAAGGATGTGGTGTCCACAATTTCTAAAAAGAATTTCTAATTTTGATTCATCAGACCTTGGGACAATTTTCCACTTTGCCTCAGTCCATCATAAAAGAGCTCAGGACCAGAGAAGGTGGCGATGTTTCTGGATATTGCTTATATATAGTTTAACTTGCATTTATTGATGCAGTAATTAACTGTTTTCACAGATGATGGTTTTCTGAAGTGTTTCTGAGCCCATACAGTGATTTCCACTACAGACACGTCTGTTTTTAATGCAGTGTCACCTGACAGCCTGAAGATCACGGGCATCCAATGTCAGTTTTCAGCCTTATCTCTGACATAAAGAAATTTCTCCAGATTCTCTGAATCTTTTCATGATATGATGTAACATAGATGATGTGATCCCCAAATTCTTTGCAATTTTACATTTACATTATTCTTAAATTGTTGCACTGTTTGCCCATGCAGTCTTTCACAGAGCAGGGAACCCCTCCCCATCTTTACTTCTGAGAGACTCCACCTCTCTGGGATGCTCTTTTAATACTCAATCATGTTACTGACCTGTTGCCAATAAACCAAACTAGCGTGTTTTTTTTTTCAGCATTACACAACCTTTTCAGTCTTTTGTTGGTCCTGTCCCAACTTTTCTGAAATGTGTTGCTGACATCAAATTGAAAATGAGTATATATTTTTCAAAAAACAATAAAAATGTCTCAGTTTCAACATTTGATATGTTGTTTTTGTACTATTTTCAATGAAATATAGGGTTTTCATGATTTTCAAATCTTCACATTCTCTTTTTATTTATGTTTTACACAGTGTCCCAATTTTTTTGGAACTGGGGTTGTACCTCATTTGCAAAATAGAAAAGAATAAAAGAGCGAAGAGATTTCTAATGACATTTCTCAGAATGCACTGCAGCCAGGAAGTATGTGGTTGTTGTGTTTTCTGGATGCAATGGAATATGAATGTATAAACCACACAGGGTTATTTGCCTAAATCTCTATTACTTTGAAGAGGCTGAGCCAGCGAGTGATACGAAATGCCGTCTTTGTAGTTTTGTTTCTTGTAAATTTATTTTTTTTCTTATAAATTTATGACTTTACAATCTCAGACATTATCTAATTGTTTTTTTTTCTTTTTTGTAAATTTACAACTTTAATCGACCCTCCCACAGCTCTATACTACTTGTTTTAAGCCGAAAATGGTCCTAATACAGTGTTGTATTTGTACTGTTCATTTAACAGTATCTAAATAGCTTTTAAAAAATCAAATCAAAGTCAAACCAAATTCAATCAAAGTTAAACCAAAACCATGGTATATTTAAGGAACAAAACATGATGACACATGGTGACATAATAATAATCAACAATTTGAAATGAGGGCGGCACGGTGGTGTAGTGGTTAGCGCTGTTGCCTCACAGCAAGAAGGTTCTGGGTTTGAGCCCCGTGGCCGGCGAGGGCCTTTCTGTGCGGAGTTTGCATGTTCTCCC
>JANZLB010000012.1:63463837-63473935 GCA_026167865.1 Notarius quadriscutis
CGCCGGCCACGGGGCTCGAACCCGGACCTTCTTGCTGTGAGGCGACAGCGCTAACCACTACACCACCGTGCTGCCCGATTTCGTGGAATAACTAATAAATATTTACACTGGTGCAATCCTGACAATTTTAGCACTGGTACATTGCACAAGTATGGAAATTAGCTCACTAATCCAAGGACTGTCCATTTTTCTTTTGCAGCAAGGGACACCTTTCAAGTCACAAAATTTCACCCTACATATGATCGCAAAACAATTTCATGAGTGCATTCCAGTTATTAAAAAAAAAAGCCTCATTATGCAATTGTGTCCATTCCTTCACCTTTATACACGTTCCATTCCTGAACTTTTCACCCAAAGAATCTAGATGTAGTGATGCAGGAATGAAATGTTTTGACAAATGATTTTACAGAGCCCACTTTGAGAACAACGGCTCTAACTACTTCATAAATGTTTTATTGGATGCTTTGATCAAGCTGACCAACTGCAGATGCTCCAGATGAGAGGCTCTGCGATTGTGATGCTCCAGATGAGTTTCGGTGATTGTGACACTCCAGATGGAAGGTTCTAGATGACTCATGACGTTCACATGATCCCATAAATGGAAATCGTTTTCGTTCTAACAATGTAGGCTGACATGTCAAATGAAAGGTTTGCCAACAAGACACATTGCAACAAATTGCAAATGTGCAGCGACATGGTGTTTGTCCATATTGTGCATATCTTTGCAAAAGAAAGATCAGCCTTAAACATGCATTTGCCACACTAGAATACAAATCCGAGTCCAGCGTTTCCAAACTGAAATTCAATTGCTTCAGAAATCTTCAGTGAACTCAGAATCAAATCGTATTTGGCAACAAACCTTTTGCAGATGGGCTCTGGATCAGCGTGCAGCTTACAACCCTTGCCTGGATGTGCAAACTTCTGAACTGGGTTGCTAAACTAAACTGGGTCATCTGGCAAAAACGAGCCACTTTATATTCCCCTGAAGAAAACGATCATTAAAAAATCCTCACTACTTTCTATCTCTCTGACAGAGACAGCTGACTGGCTGAACCTCTGACCTGAGATTGGCACAAGAGATGCTACTTGGTGGCCAGAAACACTGACGAACGTGAAACTTCTCCACAAGCCAAATGCAACAGTCATTATTTTTAAATTCTTGGCATTAGTGTCAGTTTAACATAATTTTCAGAGAGCAACTCGGAATAACAAGAAGGGGAGACAAGGGCAGCATGAGATAGTTCCTTAGCAACTTGGCTGAATTCGAACCAAAATGAATACATGCCAAAATAAACAAACAAATAAAATCCTTGTTAATAAATGTCTGACTTTACATATCAGCCAAGAGAAAAAAAAAAAAAAAAACATGAGATTGGCAGCTAAGTAGCTTGTCACCTGCATGCTATTATAACACATATCCGTTAGCTGAAGGTTATTCTCAGTTCCTAAACATATTTCATACGTCTCAGGGAATAACGCTGCGTCCCAGTTAAAACATACACCGAGAAAGAAAAATGTGCTTTAATCACTTACCATAACATGAATAAATGAAGTATGAGTTCATAACACCTATCCATTCATTACGCTTGACAAAAAAATACAAAAACAGAAATACATTACAAATAATATCATGATGTATATTGACATACGGTTCAGTAAAATACACTAGCAGTGTAACACAATGCCAATATCTGTATCTCCTGTATCTATATTTCGATCTCAACCCAAAGTAAGCATGGCGTAAATCTGAAGGATCTTCAGTTTAATTCAATTTAAACACTGGATAACGTGGGGGAAAAAAAAAAAAAATCCAGATGTAGAAATTTCAGAAGTGTCAGCATGGTCTCTGATAGTTCCTCAACCTCAGCTATATCACTCCAGTACATAATCCGTCTCAACCACAGATTGCATGAGACTTTTTTCCCCAAAATTCCTGCTCCTGCAGTTATGTTATCGCCTGTGATATTTTTTAACAGATTTAGCTGGTTGCATTTCCCAAAATAAGCCAACAAGTAGGTGAATTTAAACTGCCATGATCCTGACCAGGCAGTTACTAAGGATGCTGTAAATGCATCAGGAAGTGCTGCATGTTCATATTCACGACGTAATGCAGCATGTTCATGTTCTACGAAGTACAATTAATGGAATTATAGCACTCTAAGGTAAACAACAATACCCAAGTTCTAGAATATTCAGAAACAGATCAATACTGGAGTTCCAGAATTCTCAGAGACCAATATAGAACCAAAAGAGACCAATATAGAACTCTCGAGTATAGATAATACCCATGTTCTAAAATACTCAGGGACAGATCAATAGTGTGGGAAAAATTCTCAATAATCAAGTCCTAGAACTGTCAGCGATGAACGAACATGAATTCTAGAACTCTCAGGTACAGAACAATACTCATGTTTTTAGAATTGCCAGTTATTAAATAACAATGGGATTCTAGAACTATCAGGCATAGAACAATACACAGGTTCTAGAATTGTCAGCTATGAAATAACACTGGAATTCTAGAACTCTCAGGTTCAGAACAATGCCCATGTTCTACAATGCTCAGTGACAGATCAATAGTGTGGGATAACATTCTCAATACTCAGGTTCTAGAATTGTCAGCGATGAACTAGCATGAATTCTAGAACTCTCAGGTACAGAACAATACTCATGTTTTTAGAATCATCAGCTATGAAATAACAATGGGATTCTAGAACTCTCAAGTGTAGAACAATATGCAGGTTCTAGAATTTTCTGTTATGAAACAAACACTGGAATTCTAGAACTCTCAGGTACAGAACAATGCCCATATTCTAGAATACTCAGGGACAGATCAATATTGTGGTATAAAATTCTCAATACTCAGATTCTAGAATTTCCAGCTACGAGCCAACACTGGAATTCTAGAACTCTCCGGTATAGAACAATACTCAGGTTTTTAGAATTGTCAGCTATTAAATAACAATGAGATTCTAGAACTCTTGGGTGTAGAGCAATGTGCAGGTTCTAGAATTATCAGCTATGAAAAAAAAACTGGAATTCTAGAAGTCTCAGGTACAGAACAATACCTATGTTACAGAATATTCAGAACATGCCAACACTGGAGTTCTAGAATTCTCAGGGGCAGGTCAATATTGTGGCATACAATTCTCGGTACTCAGGTTCTAGAATTATCAGCTGTGAAACAACACTTGAATTATAGAACTCACTGGTATAGAAAAATACCCAGTTTCTAGAATATTCAGGGACAAGCCAACATTGAAGTGATGATATTCTTAGCTACAGTGTTCAGGTTCTGGGATTGTCAGCTGTGAAACAACACCAGAACTCAAGAACCATTTAATATCAAACAATATTCAGGTTCTAAAATTTTTAATAATTTGGTGTTTCTGGAATTATCAGCGACAGAACAATCCTTGGATTCTCAAGCTATGACCTAGTGGTTAGAGGAACAGTGTTGGGACCAAAAGGTCATCAGTTCGATCCCCTGGACCAGCAGGAATGGCCAAAATACCCTTGAGCAAGGCACCGAACCCTCAACTGCTCCCCAGGCTGCTCTCAGTATGCTGTATGTCACTCTGGATTAGCGCGTCTGCTAAGTGACTGTAATGTAATATAAGTTGACTATGGAACAGTACAGTGAGTACTAAAACAAGATCCGGGTTCTAGAATTTTACAGCATAAAGAATAAAGAATGTACTACAGACAGCGTCTAATTGATAATATATTCTTATCTTACTATCAGCTTACTGTGTATTAGTAATGTATATGAAAACATTACAAATTTATTATTTTGGAATGATACAAATTCCAATGGGGGACTGCACTATTTTTTTTTTTTCCTTCCCTAGAAGGCTTTACAAAAAGGTTCGCTACTCATCTGGTTGAGTCTAGAGGTGTACAAGTTATGCAAGTTGTTTTTTACCTGAATCTTTCCTTTATTCCAGGCATGCCAAACAAAGACCATGCTCATTAAAAAAAAAACAAATAAATAAAAATTAAAATTCTCCCAACAATTCTAGAATTAGTATTGGTCTGTAGCTGAGAATTTTCAAACTCCGGTGCTGGCCCATCCTTGAACTTTCTAGGACCTGAGTATTGTTCTGTACCTGACAGTTCCAATGTTTTTTATAGCTGATCATTCTAGAACCTGATTATTGGTCTGTAGCTGAGAATTTTATAACTCCAGGGTCAGTCTGTCTGAGAAATGCCTCCAGATCCTGATCTGTCCTGAAAGTACAGACTGCTGCTATGCAGGAAGAGAATGTCAGAAACTCCATATTCTTCCATAACTCAAATTTTCTAATCCAAGTACTGTTCTCTCATTCTACAACCACTGTGCTCCTCCATATCTGAAACTTTGAAACCCTGAGTGTTGGCCCGTGCTTGAACTTTCCAGAACCCAAGTACTGTTGGACACCTGAAAGTCTTGTATATTATTGTTTCATAGCGCATACTCCTATTATTGTTCTGTGTCACAGCTGAGTGAGTTCTAGTGTTGGATCCAGGATCGGTTTTAATGCAGCACTCATCAGACCCAATAGGAGTAGAGGGCCGAGCCTCTTCGACGCTCCACTGAATAAATAAAGCGAGTGAAGAGGAGCCCACCTCCGCCTCCTCATCCAACTGGATTTATTACAGCACATTAGCAGCGCAGGAATTCCAGCTGCTGCCAAACTCAATATTGACTCCACAGGAACTGAAGGATATGCACAGCAGATCAGTAATGCTGCATGCAAACAAACACAATGAGTTCAGCTCGGGTTTTATGGACACTGTGCTCAAACGACGCAAACCTGACCTCTGTTCATTACGCTGAGAACGTTTAGTCCTTTGATCATCAGTGTTAATAGATGAAAATGCAGCAGGACCTACTGTACAGGTCTGGGTTCTCTGTTCATAAACTCACAGCTGTAACAGAGCTCTGTTCAAATTCTGACGGGTGCTTTAATGGACATGGACAGATAAGAAATGGATGCCTTCTGCAGCATTATCAATTTTTCAAAACGTCCATTCCATCCCTAAAGCTTGACCCACCCATCCGCCCTTTTGCTGGCTGAGAAGCATCAGTTACACGTGTAACTGTCTGAGCTGGCTTAATCGAGATACATGCAGTACTCTCTTTCCATAGTTCTTAAGGTTCACAGACACACACAAAGGCTTACTTTATTTTTTGAAGCATTTTCCACAGCCATAATACTGATCCTCATCAGGTCCTCAAAGCTCTAATTAAGAAACGATAAAACTGCTTCTAAACAAACACTCTGTAAACATGTTAATTACTGTGCCATTTTTGTTTTTGTGTTCCTGCCCTTTAGTGGTGGAACACGCTTCCTTTGCTGAACTGCCCTGTTTTTGAACTTTTCAAACTCCTCCTTGGCACCAACTCATATTTATAAATATTTTATATCAATGCAGTGAACGAATGTAGATTTGTATCCAGTGCAAAAAAAAAGTGTTTTAATATTTAATATTCGGATATGACAATAACTCGACAACAAGATGGTTCAGCTCTAGGGTCAGGGGTTCGATTTTGAACTTGGGTTACCTTCCTTGTGGAACTTCAGATGGGTTTTCCTGTTTCCTTCCATGGACTAAAACCGTGTAGGTAGACAGATTGACTATGCTAACTTCCCCCAAGGTTTGAATAACTGTTTGTGCATATAGTGCCCTGTGATGATAGACTGGCATCCCATTCTGGGTGAAGTCACCTATCTTGCACCCAGTGTTCCTGGGATAGCATCCAAATTGACTGCATCCTTGACCAGGATAAAGCCGTTTCTGAAGTTGAATAAATTAATCTTTTATCGGTTTATAATATACTTCTTCCTGAAACAGTTGACCCAGAAAGACCTCTGGAAAATTAACCCTCTGGGGTCTGAGGGTATTTTCTGGCATGCTAATGATTTTGGCATGCTATAATGTTGTTGTCAATTTCAACAAATCTAAGCAGTATTTTCAAAGTCATATGACTTTTTTTTGTATTCAGCACAAGTTCAGCTACAATAATATTAGTAGTATGTAGTATGTCATGATTGTACTACTTTAAAAAAAACAGATAAATGAAGCTACTGTAAAAAGCAGTTTTAGAACTGTGTTGGAATGTGTGAAAAAACATGACCTTACCCATTGTGACGAACCGTTTTAGTCACTTGAGGTGATTCTGTTCAGTCTTAGGAATGTATCAAGTACAAAAACTTAAATCTGCTCCACTGATTTAGACAATTAATTGGCCATCAAAAAAAAAAAAGTCTTATTGTTTTGGGATAAAGGATTGGCAGTGGGAGGGGTATTCAATGAGAAGCGTAAAAATTTCCATTCCATTCAATGAGAAGAGTGAAAACCCCCTCCCACTGTCAACTCTTAATCCCATCAGGTCAAGTCACAATGGGTAAGGTTATATTTTTTTCCCCACATTCCAACACAGTTCTAAAACTGTTTTTTACAACATCTTCATTTATCTGGTATTTGACTTTATTTTGGCATTTGACTCTATTCATGGTGTCTTGAAATTAACTCTTGTACTATTTTACTCAGTTCAGAGCCAAAATCTACTCTGTTACTCTGTCACACAATTACTCTGTAATTTTGCTCCCAGTCCCACTCCAAATTGTACTCTCTAAATTCAAATCAAGCAAAATTAACTATTTTTGAGGAAAATACTTTTAACTCTAGAAAAATTGCTCAGTCATTTTTCCTGTGTATGCACAACAGTGCAAGCACATCAACTGATCTGATCATAATAAATAGAAGAAATATTTACACTTAACCGAGTTGATCTTCAGTTGGATCGGGTCGAGGTAAAAAAAAAAAGACACCACTCATCATCAGTGTCGCAGTTCTCAAGACTGAACTGAATCATGAACTGAATCATGAATTGATTCGCTGTCCTGAAATTGAATCGCTGTCCTGAATCATCCGAAGCACATAAAATCTGCGTGCCATCTCGCAACAAGTTTTACCTCCAAATAGCCTGACATATTTTATCCTGTTGACGGTGGGCGTTCCCACCACGAAAGAGAAACCAATCACAACCGAAAGAGTGAAAGTGATTATCATGTGAACAGTTTTTTATGAATGCATAAGTGGGCGCTCAGTGCTCCGACTCCAGTGTGACTGAGGAAGGTGACAAGTTTTATGCTTCATCTAATTTAGGTAATTTTAAAACTATAATATTATTTGGCAGTGGAAAGTGAAAAATATAAAGTTTCTGTCAATATGTTTATCATGCTTGTATGATAAAAAAAACTTGTGAAGATATTTATCTAAATACATAACCTACTCATTCTAAACCTGTCAAGCTTCGCCGGCGAAGCTCTCGACCCCAAAGGGTTAAACACAAGTATTTTGCCACCAAAACCCACAGGCTTGCCTCCTCCAACCAATTCCATCCTGACTCAACCTGGATCAAGATGTGGGTCGCACCATCTCAGCAACTGCAAGACTACAGTGACGTGCCGTTAAGCAAGCTGCATGGGAGCTGCCATCCAAACAGAGTCTGGATCAACCTCAACCACCTGAAATCCAGATCCTCAACTGCCTGGCTATACCAAGCAGTACTTTGGCACTGCCTCATCTGACTTCTGTGATTGTGTAGTCTTCCAGACACTCAGCCATAACATCCATGACTGCAGCATCTACAGACCCTTGAATAGTCTTGCCAGACTGGCTCTCTTCAGACCTTCCAGTGTGACGAATATGACTTACGAATGAATTAACAAGTTTACTATATCATGACCATACTGTAATTCAGTGTAGTAAGGTTTCTTGTTAATCCTTAAAAAAGAAAAAAAATTGCTGAAAGTATTTCGGGACAGTTAGCGCTTTAGCTCTGACTTTACCTTCAGTTTAATTTTGGTTTTGCCAATTTAGGGGCAAGAAATCAAGTTCTGGATTTGTATGTGCACAAAATCTTGTGCACTGCGAGTTTCTTGCGTGTTACCCTCTTCAAGACGGTGACCATAAACATTAAAAACCACAGATGTAATCTTGCACATCACACTGCCTATTTTATGCTGCTAAATTTATCATAAAGCCAGGAAGAATTGGATAAAAAAAAAATAAAATATAAACACATGCCTGCACCCATTTGAAAATCATCTGGAGTTGTAGTAAAAATGATCAGGTCTTCAGGAATCAGTCAAGTCGTGTTATTGGTTGGTGATGCAAATTCGAATTTAAACTTGATATAAATTAAAACTCACAGTAGTGATAAAAAATGTATAGTCAAGTCATGACCTTCTGGATAAAAATATCATGCCTGAACATTTTTTTTTAAACTGAGTTGCAGTACAAAAGGTCCAAGCCTTCAGAAATCAATCTAGCCGAAGCAGTTGTGGTATTGGTTGATGAAGCAAATTCCATGTTAAAATTGAGGCAATTTCTTTTGTTCCAGAGGTCTGTGACATGGAACTGTTTATCACTGCAACTTCCAGAGAAGGCATTGTATGAACATTTATGGTTTTCACTAACAACATTTTACTGTCACTGGTTTGTTAATAAGTCACTGTTCTATCCACCATGTTCAACATTTCATTGTGCAAATAGAATGATCAGATTGCCTTAGCAAAAAATAAAATGATCCATGAACAACATTGTGTGTATCATATAACTACATATCAGCACATACGTATTTGGCATCTACTATTCTTTTCATTTCAGTTAAGTCCTTTTTTTAATAATAATGTTGTAGCTGTCTCTCTATTATACCAATGCACTTTTAAATGATTCTTAGCCGTAAGTTAGAAGGATGCTTTAGATCATGCATAGATAAAGCCCTTCTTTCAGATTATGAATCCACTCATACACTCTCTCCCCCATTTTTTTTATTATTAATTTGTATCCCACTGTTTGTATGCTTTTATAAGTTGTTTTGAATAGGCGCATCTGCCAAAGGACTAAATGGAAAATGTATGGTCTTGTGACGTTGTTGTCTGAAAGGCTCCATTGTTACAGGACCAAAAACTGCTCCATTAAATCCACTTAAAAGGATTCCGCAAGCTCAAACCTGCCCAATATGCACAGATTTAACATAGTGGTGATCCAAAATGAAAATTCTTGGGCAAACTTGGAAACAAAATTCAGGACACGCTGTTAAGGTAGAATAAAATGCTAATAGCAGGAACGCAGACACTTTGGTAAAACATTTACCCCTGCGTGGTACTCTAGGTGTACAGACAGTGCTGTAAAAGATTACATTGCATGACATAGCATTTAGCAGACACTCTTATCCAGAGTGACGTACAACAAGTGCAAAAGTCAGGTACACGATGTGCTGAACTTCTAGACAAGAATGGTCTAGTGTCAACTGAACAAATGCCAGAATAACATCTAGTGTTAGAGCTTGCGGAATCCTTTTAAGTGGATTTAATGGAGCAGTTTTTGGTCCAGTTTTGGATGTACCAACACTCAGCAACCAGCCAGGGAAAATAAAACAATTCAACCATACACATGAACTGACAAAGTACAACTAAATAGAGAAAAATCAAACTTCAATGGCTAACCCAAGGCTAGACGGTACACAGCCTGGGTTGGTCAAGACCGATACATGATTACACAACGGGCAGGGAAGCAGTGCTCCAGCAGAAATGGCATACATATGCATGGCACAACAGGCAGACTTGTTAAATGAGATTCATTGCTTGTAAACTGCAAAAGGTTTACTGTTAACAGAATGTTATTTTAACAGATTACTTCCAGACCAATGACACTTTTGACTCGAGGTGATCGATAATAGCCCAGTCGTGAGGGATACAGCCTGATTTGGCAACACTGAACGAGTAGCTGCTGCTGTTTGGATGCATTAATGATGAGACCTGCAGGAGAGCTGAGGAAACACAATCTATTTCTATTTCTTGACTCGGTTTCTCTTCAGGTGGAATGATTTATTACGAGATTTAATCATTTTTGAAAAATGAAACTGGGTAACATTTTGTCCAAATGTTCAGCATTTTTACACTTTCAGATTAAAACCACAAACCTTGATTTATTTATTTATTTATTTTTCAGTCGCGGCGGCATGGTGGTGTAGTGGTTAGCGCTGTCGCCTCACAGCAAGAAAGTCCGGGTTCGAGCCCCGTGGCCGGCGAGGGCCTTTCTGTG
>JANZLB010000012.1:64197832-64208187 GCA_026167865.1 Notarius quadriscutis
TCGCCGGCCACGGGGCTCGAACCCGGACCTTCTTGCTGTGTGGCGACAGCACTAACCACTACACCACCGTGCCGCCCCTGTACAGGAAATTATCTCACTGTTTGATTAGGACAGCAGGCGCTTGGCAGAAAGACATACAGGTCCAATTAACCAGCAGCATAACTAAGAAATAACACCAGAATCCACCATTCACACTGATTCCCAATGGATAGAAATATTTTGTGGCAAAAAGAGTTTTCTGGAGGTCAACACACATCACTGTGAGCACAAGTGCAACCACTCATTTAGCTCGCCTTGACTGGCTTGATTCAGAAAATAGCTAGCCATGTTAGCATGTTCTGTCTCCTTTCACCTGTTCCTCCTGGTCTGTCATCTCTCTCTCTCTCTCTCTCTCTCTCTGCTTGGTTGTCTTTGATGAAGGGTGCATGAGCTCAGCGTGTCTGCTACACCATGACACATGCATACACACAAATGTACAACACACACCCCAAGTGTACCCTATAATGAGCTCGGTGTCACTAGAGTACATGGACTGGCACCACTAGTCTCAACATGGGTCTCATTTTCCTCAGCTCCTACTGAGCAGTTAAAGGCGACAACACACCTCAAACTTCAAAAACATCCACCTTCCAGCTGGGTGCAATCATTACTCAAGGTGTTACAGGTTCTGAGAACATTTCCCTGAAGTCCTAAAGTGCAATGATGATGGTACAAGCATCAAACTCAATCATTTTACCATCCAAATAAAGCAGAGACCAACTGGAATGTATGTTTTCACAGCCAGTAGGCCCTCACATCTGCTATACCTCAGAGATATTAAGCATGCCCTAAGGGCACTAGACTGAGCAGACATCATACATCAACAGACGCTGAGGTAACGGCTGGATAGAGTCCAGCGAGCAGGCCTATCCGTACCTGGTGCCAACCCTGGGGGCAGGGTGTGCTGTGGGCATCCGTTCCTCTCTGTGTGGATGGGTGAGGAAAGCCCATCATCCTGCTTCACAGAGTATTGCTGGAGCCACTCCAGAGAGCCAAAGGCCTGCCTGCCTTTCAACGTGTGTCGGCTAGTATAAACGACAAAGGGATAAGCGATGGGAAGAGATATAGAGAGTAAAAAAAAAGATGAGAGTATAGGATAAAGGGAAAGTCAGAGAGGGGGAGGAAGGACAGGGGGAAAACTTAAAAAGTAGAAATGGAAAAGAAGAAAAGGTGGATGGAAGCCAGAAAGTGCAGTGATTAATGAGGCCTGTTGTGGATATGGGGAAAGTCCCCACTGTTTTGTGGGGGGTCTTAAGGTGTATCCTCAGTTTCATCAAGGTTATGGATTAGCATCGACCTGTACCAACAACTCAGATAGCATAGAGGCTGAAAAAAATCCTAAAACAATCTTCGTATTTATTCAAGTCCAACTAGGGACCCTCCAAAATTCATGGCTCCATTAAAGGAACCCTAAGAGGAATTTCCAGAAAAATCCCCCAGGGCTGGATATATGATAGTGGTCTCTTCAGGTCACCAGAACCAACAAGATTACTCCAACCGTTTCAGTGGAATAATTGCAGTGATCAGTATTTACTGTAGGACTGGAGCTCATGAAGTAAAGTGGACTCCTATGCTCCTGACAATCCACACCAATGTCAAAGAACTAGTGCCGAGCAAGGTCAAATGAGGATCGCCTCTTATCTCCTCATGTCTTATATGAAAAGTTAAAAAGTAAAACCCACAATGGCTGCAGTTGCACATCCTTTCTGGGCCTGCATTAAAGAAAATATCCATACTAGGAGGTGGTTATAGTATGCTTTCATAATTATAAAGAAAGCTAACAGATTACAATAACACTCAAAAGTACTGTATATTTTATGTACTTACAAGATTTTATGTACTTAGAAGATCTGTATGTAGATAATACTGTTACATGCCCTCAGAAATGAGAGCTTCATTCCTATGCTAATCCTTTCTACTTAGAGGAATTGATATTAACAATGCATATGACATAAACCATAGTGCCAGATAACCTTGCTACACTATATGGTCAAAAGTTTGTAGAGACCTGACCATCACACCCATGTGGACCTTCTCCAAACTGATGCCAAAGACATTATTGTATACACTTTCAGAAATAGGGGTATAGTAGGAGTCCATTTCTGTCCCCCAAGGTACAATCTCTGCTATTGTACCCCCTAGGGCTCATTATTGGACTTCAAGGTAACTATGTGTACCTTTTTACGGTCAAAAAGGTACATATATGTTCCTGAGAAGTATATAAAGTGGACAAATAAGTACCTTAGAGGGTACTGCCCCAGTGACAAGCCATTGTACCCCTAAAGGTACAATGATGTACTTTGTTTTCTGAGAGTATAGGATGTCGGTATATGCTCTAGCATTACAATTTTACCTTCCCTGGAACTAAGAGGCCCAAACCGGTTCCATCATTACAATGCCCCTGTGCATAAAACAAGCTCCATGTTGACATGGTTTGCCAAGATTGGACTGGAAAAAACTCAAGTGTCCTGTACAGATCCTTTAACTCCACTGAACACCTTTGGGATGAACTGGAAACCTCAAGGCTTCCTCACCCGACATCAGTGCCTGACCTCACTAATATTCTTGTGGCTGAATGAACTCAAATCCCCAAAGTGACTTTTTCTCTCACATTACATTCCTTCCTTTGATGCTTACATTTAGGCCTGCTGTGAAATGAAAGATCGAAATCATCTGAAGATCCAATAACTCTTCAGCCCTTCATCTTGGCTTTCTAACCCTTCTTACACTATATACTAGCTAGCCATTTCAGTTACATCAACAATCAAAAGCTAGAAGATGAACAAATTGACTAAATCCAATTCATTAGCATTCATTTCTTACCTGTGTTTTGGGTCCCTTTCTTCTCGTCTGCTTTTTTACCTTTATTTTGCAGTTTTTCACCTCAAATTGATGTGAATGGTTCAAGACTGCACTTCATCATGAACTTCTGCCATTAGTCACGTGAGTTACCTAATTTAGTTCTGAAAATTGTAGTTTGTATTCTGTATCTTCTTCTTCTTTTTTACAAAACTGTTTCACAAAATGATAGTAGTGTGTTTACTTGCATTTCTGTTTTAAAAACAGGGGTGGCACACTGGAATAGTGGTTAGCACTGTCACTTCACAGCAAGAAGGTTCTGGGTTTGAGCCCAGTGGCTGACGGGGCCTTCCTGTGTGGAGTTTGCGTGTTCTCTCTTCGTCTGTGTGGGTTTCCTCTGGGTGCTTTGGTTTTCCTCACAGTCCAAAGATATGCAGTTAGGCTAACTGGCTACTCTAAATTGCCCATAGATGTGAGTGTGCAGAAAGGATCTGGCCACCCTGCTGCAATTCTGGCCAAGTCAACCAAAAATCGTTCGCCTCAGCTTCGATTGGGTTTGGCAGTGATGATGACAATGTTTTAAAAATGATGGATCCCCCTGGTGGTCTGGCAGCCCTAAGCGACTGCTTATAGCACTTACAGCAAGAAATGTCCGTGCCTTTCCTCCATGTTTATTTGTATAGCAAATACAGTGCTAATTTATTCACAATATTTTTTTAGATCACACTAGTATTGTCCAGAATACTAAACAGTACAGCTAATATCTGTACCGTGAGTTGTCCTAGTGGTTAGCGTGTCTGCCTCTTGACCAGGTGATCGCGAGTTCTACTAGTGGTTGGGTCATACCAAAGACCATCATAAAAATGGTACCTACTACCGTCTGGCAAGGCATGCTGCAATACAGATGTGAGTGGGGAAGTCAAACTCTCACGGTTACCAGAGGACTAGCTCCCCACTGTAACCCTAGCTGTACAGGCAACAGGTTGAAGGCTATCGAAACAGAGATTAGTGCTGCCCCGAAACACCTTAAAGAGTTGGTTAGTACTGGGATGGGAGACTGCCTGGGAAGACCAGATTCTAGCGTGAGAGGAACTTTGACTTTTTTGAAATATACTTCTAACTTTAAGACCCTTTATTGGTATTCTTAAAAGTAGTAGTGACTTTAAGTACATTTAAATGCTAAATTTAATATCTTTAAGTGACAAATGTTCTTTTTAACAGCATTTTGTTATCTTTAAGAAGTCATGGAAAGTCACTTAGTTATACTATAAGAATTCTTAAAGTTATAAGTACATACACTGAAATTTAGCATTTTGTAAACTTTTAGGAGACTTTAAGAACTTTTTAAAGCTGGCAATTTGTCTAGTGTATGGTCAGAAATAATTCTCTCTTTGCTTGATTATGATTCAATTTTGGTCAATTCCTCTGAGCAAATCATCTTAAGGTCATGTGTATCCCTCTGATAGACTCACAATTTTAAAATCCTCCATACATTTTCAATGGTATTCAAGTCAGGAATTTGCATGCCATGCAACGCCTTCTTGAGTTATTTTGGTTTATGTTTGTTGTCATTTTCCCTGCTGAAACATTCCTCATCATTATCCCAGGTTCAGTTTCTTGGCTTTTTTCTTCTTCTTCCAGCTTATCCTACTTGTGTGTTGGGTTGCTGCCATGTCCTTGACATGTCATATTAATTGGAGTATAGTTTTATGCTGGATGTCCTTCCTGCCACAACCTTCCCATTTCCAGGCTTGGGACCAACCATCCACACACATATTCACACCTATGGACAATTTAGATGAGCCAGTTAACCTTACTACATGCCTTTGTACTGTGGAGGAAACTCATACAGACATGGGGAGAGCATGCAAACTCCATACAGAAAAGCCTTTGTCAACTATGAACCCAGAACCTTCTTGTTGTGAGGTGATAGTGCTAACCACTACACCACTGTGCCACCAAGTTCAGTTTCTTGGTTGATGAAATTAAATTCTCCTCGAATACATCCTGGTACACTGCTGTGTTCATGTTTCATTTAGTGGCATAATGACCCAGTACTGTTTACAGAGAAACAGCCCCATATCATAATGCTCCCATCACCATACTTCACTGTGTATATGGTGTTCTTGCGATCATATATCCAGGGAGCACAACCCTTATTTCCCAAACATGATTCAATGAGTTATTGCCAAAGAGCTTTATTTATGTTTCATCTGATGAGAGTATGTTGTTCAAAAAGAGTTCTGATTTATCTAAATGCTTTTTTAATGGAATGGAGGAATAGAGATGATTGTGGTGCAGTTCCATGCTTATTGTTCTCTGTGTAACTGTTATATTACAGGCATTAAGCAGATGATCTTATCCAGAGTGACATACAACATGTTCAAACATTTTTTACATAATCTGTATGTTTTTGAAGGGGAACCCATGGCTGAATGGTTAGAGAAGCAGCTTTGGGACCAAAAAAATCACCAGTTTGATTCCCTGGACCAGCAGGAATGGCTGAAGTGCCATTGAGCAAGGCATCTAAGCCCCAATTGCTCTGGGTATGTTGTACATTGCTCTGGATAAGAGCATCTGCTAAATGTCTTAATGTAATGGAAGGAAACCCATGCAGACATGGGGAGAATATGCAAACTCCAGACAGAAAGGCTCCTGTCAGCTATGAGATTTGAACCCATAACCTTCTTGCTGTGAGGCAACAGCGATACTCACTGGACCACCATGGTACTTTTCAGGGCCTCTGACAATGCCTTTTGAATGACAGATGGTATCTCTCTTACTTTCCTTATCATTCATCTGGAATCTGGTATAGTCACTTTGTGGAATCTTAAAAATCTTAGAAAAAAAACAGAATTTCTGAGATCAAAGTCATAAATTTACAACAAACAATTCAGATATTCTCAGAGATTATAAAGTCAACAAATTGTATGTAAAAAATGCGGAAATTCTCTGAGATTAGATTCATAATTTTATGAGAAAGAAAAAAAATCAGGAAGAATAGTGTTTAAGCATTATGGACTTTGAGGAGAGGGAAATATTCAGAAAAAGAAAAACATTCTGAATTTCTGAGATTAAAGTTGTATATTTTCAAGAAAACAGCTCATTAAACCACATGTCATGGTTGAGCCAAGAGTTATAGGAAATGTGGTCTTTCCTCTTCGCTCCTTGTTTGCGCAATATAAAACAGGAAAGCACTCTAAGCACTTTGAGATTTTCAACTACATTTCGCAGAATACACTGCAGCCGGTAAGCCAGGAAGTGTGGGACTGTCTCAAAGAACATCCGATTTATTTCTCATAAATTTGCAAGTTTATTCTCAGAGAATATCAGAGTTTTTTTTCTCATATATGTAGAACTTGAATCTCAGACATTCTGAGGTTTTTTTTTTTGCAGAAATATTACCCTTCTCCTTCAGGTCTGTATGAGAAGTGAAATGTCTTTTGTTTGCATTTAAGAATCACATGTTTCCAGCTTTAAGCAGCACAGAAGCTAAATGCAGCCCCACCATGTTTGGTCCTGCCCCGACGCACTGCCAGCAGACTGCTCCTGAGATCTCAGAGGGCTGGTCAGTTTGCATTCTTCAGGTAGAGCCAAGATGTGTTTTGAACTGAAGTGACTGATTTGTAGACAAGCAGCAACACTTTACAATCAGTTCTGTAAGTTAGTGGCTGGCAGGGTCGGGATCATAATACCGGAGGAATACAGAGTGCTCGGTTTTCTTTGTCTTGGTGATCTTTCTAGCTGCAGCATTTAGATTAAAATTTGGCTTGCTGATGGTATCGTTTGTTTTTTTAAGACAGATCATTATGCAAACTGCTACACATGTAAGGCATGGTTAACTGCACCAGGTCCTGTTTAAATCATCCATCCATTATCCATAACCGCTTATCTTGTGCAGGCAAGCTGGAGCCTATCCCAGCTGACTATGGGCGAGAGGCAGGATACACCCTGGACAAGTCACCAGATCATTTCAGGGCTGACACATAGAGATAAAGAACCATTCACACTCTCATCTGCAGTCAATTTAGAGCCACCAGTTAGCCTAACCTGCATGTCTTTGGACTGTGGGGGAGACCCACACAGAGAACATGAAAGGTCCCACACAGAAAGGCCCACATCGGCCACTGGGCTTGAACCCAGAACCTTCTTGCTGTGAGGTGACAGTGCTAACCACTACACCACCATGGAACCCCCTGTTTAAATAAAACATTTCTGAGAGCTGAAGCAGACACTAAGTAGAGTTCCTGTTACCACCTCAGCATTGATTATTAGCTCATCCGGCTGACATGCGATGAATTTATAACATTACGTGTTGTCCATCGTCTGTCCGGCGTCGTCCACATTTCATGAAAATAATTTCTTCTCTCTCAATTCTTTACTGATTTTTATTCTTTTTGGCAAGAAGGTAGGTCTGCCTGGGGTGCATATAGCTTCTACCTAAGTTTGCATAATTGCAATTAATAATGAAGATATGGAGTAATTAAGCCCAGTGATTTGTGTTTCCACACAAATCACTTCTTCTCCCTCAATTCTTCACCAATTTTGATTCTTTCTGGCATGAAGGTGGGGTACCTAGGATGCATATAACTTCTACTCATATAATTGACCATTCCCGAATGTTTTATTCCTCTTATACTACAGCAATTTACCAATTATTACATTTTTGAATATTTATAGTTACATTGAATGTTATGGAACATCAGTGAAACATGTTAATTCCTGTGACCATCTTTATTACACAGCTTTGTTGAACACTTGATTCTTAATGGTCAATTAACACATTTCTGAATAACAGACCGTTACTATGGACACAGTTCTGTTCATGGACTCTGGAGGACCATGTCCAATCATATCAATCCACAGAATGAAGTCTGGTGAATTTTGTTGCTTAAATAATCAAATTAACGAGGTCAGCTCATTCATGACACCCTGTCTCAAAAAACAAACAAACAAACAAACAAAAAACAAACCAGTCACTCCATCAAAAAACACCATGGAAGATTTTTCTAATGTTGATTTTATGGTTTAGTTTACTAAGTAGGTTAATCTTAAAGTGATTAACCAGGGAATTTTGAAATTACGGGGTCATGAAATGTCATCATTATACATTAATACAAGATGTTCTAGATGAAAAAAAAATTAAGCGGACTTTAGCTTAAAAAACGTGTTAAAGTTGTAACGTCAGTCCGTTGGGCCATTTCCCCAGGCACGGCCATACTGGATTAGCCAGATACATGGATGTTTTAGGAGATGTAAAAGAGGGTGGCACTGTGTGATGTAGGATTCTGCATGTCTTCCTCATTCCGTCCAGGATCCAAGATGTTTGGCCAAGTGGCTTCATCAAGTAAAGTGAGAAAACTTTACTCCTGGAAAAAGCAGCAAATTGTGCAGTGAACATTTTACAGAAGGAGGAATTGGATGAAAAACATCACTGGGAAGAAGTGAGACATGAGGCAGAAATGACAACTGAAGCCAGACGTGATCCCGACTTTGTTTCACCACAAAACACCGACAACACAACAGCACACCGTGTCATACATCAAACAAATAGAAGATAAGCATATATATATATATATAATAAACAGACAATAAACTAGCCACTACTTCATTTTGATTCCTTTTCTAATCCTGCACTGCCATAATTTTTGTGGAGAAATGCAAACAAATTGACCAAGGAGCCACGCTAGACCATAATATTATACTATAGTCTAGTACAGCATGCACTTGTACACCTCGGCTGTGTTCACGGAAAATGACATCACACACGATGGAGTTATGGCGGCCTCTCTGACAAAAAATAGTCCCATCTATTTTCATCACTTTAGTGGTTATATTGTGAAGAACAAATTCAACATGCAGCTTTTTTTTTTATAAAGGACAGACATAAGGACCAACTTTTAGCTCAATTTATTTATTTGCGATATATTTCCTTTAAGAATGGTAAAGAGTTTACGTTGGCATGGACACCATTCCAACCATAGAATCTCACTGACTATTTTTTATCTGAAGTAATAAAATAATTTTTAAATCAGTTCATGTTGGGGTCCTGCATCACCCCGTTGAGGTCTATTTCACAATAATGTATGGCTTGCTGCACATTATCAATTACATCAACATTCCTGTACCAGCATCCCTTTTACAGTTAATCAGACAAACAAACAAACAAACAAAAAAACCTTGCTTGTCATATTACTGAGAAACATGAAAGTGCTGAAAACATTTGGCTTTGTCATGTTTTCTAAGTAATGTCAGAGCATTTTTACATAACCTCCTTACTTCAGCTGCATAAACTTCCTACCATAATGTTGCACAATATACCTACCACATTCTTGCAAACCTAATAATTCCAAATTGGCGCACACACACACATACTTCCATGTTATAGGGAATGAAAATGCAAACAATATGTCACATGATACCACATCCTGAATTGGTCAGAAGGCGTTGATTCATTTTATTTCATATAAATACGGAGGTGATTATTGGAAATTGTACACGCTGGTTGGTTGAGAAATTCGGACTATTTCTCGATATCATCATAAGTGACTCGGCAAAACGGCAGCCAATTGCTTTGTCACCGTAAGTGAGGAAAAATTACAAATGATGAAAGAAAATGCTGTTCCTAAAAGCACGAAAGATGCTAAGAAGTTTGGTTGAAAACTATTCAAAGGTAAGGTGGAGTTGTGATTTATTTTATCGATTTCAGAACAAAGTATTTTATGTGAATTGACATAAATAAGTCTCAAGTCTCTATCACACTTTTATTACATTTGCATGCCGCTTTGGAAGTTTGAAATTAATTATTTTTAATACATTTTTTAAATAATCACCTGTGTATTTATACTAAAACAGTTATCCACCTCAGGCTGAGTGAATATCGGTGAATAATAACATCAACTTTGTCTCCGTTATTATTCACCGTTATTCACTTTGTCTCCAGCAAATAATTGTTAACTATCAGCAGCATTGACAGTACTGCAGCTTAATAGTGATTTCAAATTGCAGCTTTATATTAATGTACTCGTTTGAATTGTTCATTAGTAAATGTGCTGTGGTATAAGACGAATAAAATACTTTGGTGTGGATGATAATCCACTTCGGGGTGTAAAAGTAACTCTGCTTTGACTCAGACTCGATCATACCACCTTATTGTTGGTTATTTGCTCATCTGGCTGACAGGTGATGATCTTGTCCGGCGTCTGTCCGGCGTTGTCCACATTTCATGTAAATCGCTTCTCCTCTCTCAATTCTTCACCGATTTTTATTCTTTTTGGCAGGAAGGTAGATCTGCCTGGGGTGCATTTAGCTTCAACCCACATTTTCATAATTGCAATTAATAATGAAGATATGGAGTAATTAAGCCGTAATGAGCAGTTTCCACACAAATCGCTTTTTCTCCCTCAATTCTTCACCGATTTAGGAAGGTAGATCTGCCTGGGGTGCATATAACTTCTACCCAGATTTGCTTAATTACAATTATTAATGAAGTTATGGACTAATTAAGCCTTAATGAG
>JANZLB010000012.1:64843405-64854787 GCA_026167865.1 Notarius quadriscutis
CCCAAAATCCCCCCCCCCCCCCCCCCCCCAAAGAATCCAAACTGTTGTCCGTTTTTTATTATTATTATCGTTGTTGTAAAATTATTGGAGACCCCATTTGTTATTGGCAGCTATGTTAAAAAGGACCAAGAATATGTACTTTTATAGCTGTTATGGTTAGGTTCATTAAAACTGAAACCAGTGAAAGCCACAATCTTAGGACTGCAAGCTACAAATATCTTTATAAAATAATGAAAACTCAAAGCCTAGACACAAATTTATTATATACAGTATACCAAATCAGACCCTTCAGTGTTGTTGTTCTCTCTGGTATTTTGTATTCATTGCAGTTTAAATCAAAAGAGCTTTTGTACACATTTGTGTGAAAGGCACTGTACTTTATATCACTGACTACTTCATTATACTTTACTACTCGTTTGTCTCACAATAGACTCAGCTGAGTTTTCTATAGAAGATGTAAAAAGGTAAAATGGTGAATTTTTAAGTTCAAATCTCTCTCTGGTTTTTGTGTGGTTTTAATAGGAATAGGGCAAAAGGCTAATGACAGCTTAGCAAATGTCTTTGATACCACTGGGCATGAAGATTATGAGTCCCAACCTCAGAATGAGAGCAGTACCTTGAGGAAGGAGCAAGTTCTTGAGAATGAGGAAGAATGTGAAAAACAGAAGGAGAACATGAAACAAGATCAACAGGTGGAGGAAGTGAAGTTTATGGATGGTAAATACTTCATTGCATCATTTTGTCATGTAAATGGTACTTTCATCAAGAGCAAGTTAGTACCATTATCTCTAAAGAATAGATTTGCAGTGCCTTCCAAAAGTATTCATCCCCCTTTAAAAAATTATTAATTTGTCTGGATTACAAATGAGACAGATTATTCCAGCCAGTATATTATTGCAAACCAATATGCTCTTAAAGTGCATTTTCAAAGACAAAACTCATTATTTGTCAGCAGATTTTAAAATAAAAAACTGAAAAATGCTGCTTGCACAAGTATTTAACCACTTCAAACTAGTACTTGGTAGAGCCACCTTTTGTTGCAAGAACAACTTAATCTCTCTTGATAAGTTCCTCCCAGATTTTCACACTGACATTTTTGGGAGTGATTTTTTTCCTGGTAGATTTGTTCAAGGTTGGTTGAATTAACCTTGTGGATGGCAATGTGTGATTAGTGCATCAGATTCTTGATGGGATTTGGACTTTGGCCATTGTATGATATTCACTTTTTTGCCATCTGACCAAAAAAAAAAAAAACTTTCTCCCACATTGCAACTGGGTCACTCTAATGCTTTTTTGGCAAACTGCGAACATTCATTGATGTGGTTTTTATTCATTATTAGCTCATCCAGCCGCAGACCAGGTCAGATGAGCTTATGCGATCACACGTCCTCCGTCTGTCATCGTCCGTCCCCAATTTACAAAAATTGCTACTCTTCCTACAGGATTAATCAGATTTCGATCAAACTCAGTGTTCTCCAGGTGGGTGTGCATAAAAGTTGTCAAGATGGTGGCGCCATCTGTCATATTTACGATTTTAGGGCGTCTTTGCCAGTATGAGCTACAGCCTCATTGAAGCTATTTTTGGTTTATTTCTTGCCACCCTCCCATATAAGCTAGTTGTATGCAGCACCCTTGATGTATTTGTGCCCTCAGGGGTGGGTGGTATAAAGCAGCTTCAGTTTCCACACAATTGATCCAACAGTGCTCACTGGGATATCCAAACACTTGGATATTATTTTGTAGCCTTTTCATATCTTGTGCATGTCTAGATCTCATCTCTACAATGTCTTTTTTAATTTATCTAAAATTTCCTTAGAATCATCATTTATATTTTCACAGCTTTTCTTCAGATTAACAGTCTGACCAATGGTATTTGAATTAAAGAAAATATCTCACAAACAAATTGAGCTAAAAGTCTGTCTTTGTCTATCCTTTATTAAAAAAAAAAAAGCTGCATTTTGAATTTTTTTTCTTAACAATATAACCACTAAAGTGATGAAAATAGATGGGACTATTTTTTGTCAGGGAGGCCACCATAACTCCATCACTCCATACGTGATGTTATTTTCCATGATCACAGTGGAGGTGTACAAGTGCATGCTATACTAGACTATAGTGTCATATAATCTATATTATACTATAATAAAGTATAACCATGGTTATACTATATTATATTATATGGTCAGTATGATCATTGGTATTATCTATGGTATGGTCAACGGTATTCTCTAAGTGAGGTCAATGGTGATGTTTATCCTTCAGGGTCAAAGATGACTATGACTTCAATTTGGTGGGTGGTGGTTGTGGGTCTGGAGGTGACTGATGAGGCCAATCTGGGCTTTGAAGAAACGCCCACATGTCAGGCATGCATGGGTAGCTGCTGCAGTGGGGGTGACAATAGTTCAAGCCTTCAGCGCAGCTTGTTTCTTCTGGGCCTCAGTGATGGAGATCAATGGTATGGTCTGTGTGAGTAACTTTCTCACATCTCTGCCAATTGACCCAGGATAGCCTGTTCTCCTGAGCCAATCATAGTATGCCTGTCCAATGTGAGAATGGATGGTTTTGTTTAATCAGTTTGTTATGTATGTTACCACAGAATTATAAACACGGACCCATGAGATATTCATTCAGCCATTATCTATACTGCTTATCCATTGAGGGTCACAGATAAACTGAAGCCAATCCCAACTGACACTGGGCATTATGCGGGGTACACCCTGGACAGGTCACCAATCTATCACGGGGCTCTCTCACAGAGAACAACACCCATTCACATTCATATTCACACCTATGGGCAGTTTGGAGTAGCCAGTTTACCTAATCCACATGTCTTTGGAATGTGGGAGGAAACCAGAGCATGCAGAGGAAACCTTTGCAGGGATGAGGAGAATATGCAAACTCCATGCAGAAAAGCCCCAGTCAACTGGCAGGTTTGAACTCAGAAACTGCTTGCTTTGAGGTGCCAGTGTTAACCACTGCTCCACCATGCCACCCCCATGAGACCTGAACAAAATTAAAATGATGTATACTGGGAAAGGACCACGAACCGGCCTAGTGATTAGTGTGTCCACCTCTCGATTGGGAGATTGCAAGTTCTACTCGTGGTCAGGTCATACCAAAGACCCTCATAAAAATGATACCTACTGCCGTCTGACAAGGCACACTGTAATACAGATGCAAGTAGGGAGTCAAATTCTCATGGCAACCAGAGGACCAACCCCAAACCCCCCCACCCCCCACCCACACACACACACACACACACACACAGTAACCTTAGCTGTATAGGCGAGATGCCAAGGGTTATAGAAGCGGAAATCGGCAGTGCCCGATGTGCCTTAAGGGCCTGGTTAGTACTGGGACAGGAGACTACCTGAGAAGACCAGGTCCTGGCATGGGAAGGACTTTGACCTTTTTGATGATGGGAAAGACATTTCTTTATATCATATAAACAAAAAAATCAAATTGACTTGGAAGCATTCTCTGTACAATAAGCCTACTCTTCTGGTCACACTATCATTTCATGGTTTCCATTTCATACTTTCAAAATCTGAAAAAATTCACCCAGGAACATACACAATATGGAGTGATTTTGCTCAGTGGATGTTAAATCTTTTTCTTAGCTCACAATTTGCAGCTGTTTTGAATATCAACTCAGTTTGAAGCATTTCTCCAGCTGAGATGCCATGCTTTTAAAGTTCAAAAGGAAACAAATTAAGCTTTCCATTCTGCCTGTACTGTGTGTATAGCCAATCACCATCATTAAGGGATAAGAGGTCTTAACCTGGGAGAATTAGAGACAACAGATGTATCCAGATCAGTGTCTTTTCTCTTTGGATGATGAACCTTCTTCATGAAGCACTGCATGAAATGTTGGTTTGAATTGCTGGTGACAAACATAGCATGGGACTGATTCCCATGAACCTTGTTGGAGACATATTTTTATTTATAACCATCATTGCCACCTTCATTAGTATTACAGACAAATGCGTTCATGGAATATTTTCATCATTTGGAACAATACAAAACAATACAACAGAACGTTATTTGATGTTTTACCTCATGAATTTTATTGTGGGGGTTTTTTGTTGTTGTTTTTAAATAAACACATTTTAATTTTGATTCTTGCAACACATTTCAAAAAAGTTTGGAATGTTCCTATTCCTTCTCACAACAGTTAAAAGATCTTTAAGGACTGAAGACACCAAGTGATGAAACATTTCAGGTGTTTTTTTTGTTTGTTTGTTTGTTTGTCCCATTCTTCCTGCAAACAGGTCTTAAGGTGTGCAACAGTACAGGGTCGTCAATCTCATTTCAAAATTCACCCCATACTCTCTATTGGGGACAGAGGGGACACACCCTCTTCTTCCACAGTCATGCCTGTGTAATGTGTGCAGAATGTGGTTTTGCATTGTCTTGTTGAAACCTCCTCCCTGGAAAAGATGTCATCTTGAAGGCAGCATATGTTGCTCCAAAATCTCAATGTACTTTTTTGCATTAATGCTCCATCACAGAAGTGTAAGTTACTTTTTCCAAGGGCCCTGACACAACCCCATACCATGACACACCCTGGCTTTTGGACTTGTTCCTGGTAACAGTCTGGATGGTCCTTTTTGTCCTTTTGGTCCTCAGGACATGGCGTCCATTTCTTCCAAAAAAGACCTGGATACTGATTCATCTGACCACAATACATGTTTCCACTGTGTGACGGTCCATCCCAGAGGACTCCAAGCCCAGATAAGTCAATGGCGCTTCTGGACTCAGTTAACATAAGGCTTCCTTTTGGCACAGTAAAGTTTCAACTGACATTTGTGGATGTAACTCTGTATTGTAGAGCTTGACAAAGGTTTTCAAAGTAATCCCGAGCTCATGTGGTTAAATCAACTATAGATAAATGACTGTTCTTGATGCAGTGCCATCTGAGGGATTGAAGATCATGGGTGTTCAGATTATTCTTGTGCCCTTGACCTTTACACACAAATTCCTCTAGAATCCTTGAATCATTTAAGGATATTATGCACTGTAGAGGGTGAAATATCCAAATCCCTTCATATATTTCTTTGAGGAACACCATTTTTAAACATTTCAAGAATTTTCTCACACATTTGTTGACAAACTGGAGATCCTCGGCTCATCTTTGTTCCTCAAAGACTAGGCCTTTCCTATCAAATCATGATTACAATGACCTGGTGACATCACATCATTATTTAATTGTTTTACCTCATCCAAAAGTCAAAGTCCCTCTCACACCAGAATCTGGTCTTCCCAGGCAGTCTCCTTTCCCAGTACTATAACCCACTCTTTAAGGTATATAGGTGCGGCACCGATCTCCATTTCAATAGCCCTCGGCCTCTCGCTTATACAGCTAGGGTTACAGTGGGGGGCGGGTCCTCTGGTAACCGCAAGAGCTTGACTTCCTCACTCACATCTGTATTGCAGAGTCCCTTGCCAGATGGTAGGAGGTACCATTTTTATGATGGTCTTTGGTATGACCCAACTGTGAGTAGAACTCACAATCTCCTGGTCAAGAGGCAGACACGCTAACCACTAGGCCAACTCACCATGTTTTACTGTATTACTCGTCCTAAATTGCCCCTGTCCCAACTTTTTTTGGAACATGTTACAGGCCTGAAACGCAGGAATGGATGTGTATAAACAAATGAAATGAATTTGACCAACAAAACATGAAATATCTTTGGTTCATTCTGTCTGTAATGAAATACAAGTCAAAGTAAATTTAGAAATCATTGCTTTCTTTCTTTTTTATTTGTATTTTCCATACAGTCCAAACTTTTTCAGATTGGGGGTTATAAAAGGTAAGAGATTAAAACACCCAACTGAATACAATGCATCAGTCAATGCAAAAGGGAGCAGTAGGGTTCACAACATTATACAGCAACTAACAGTCAAAACACATCATATATAGCAAACTCCAGAAACAAAAGATCAGCAAATTACACCTACATATGGCATATACTCAATTCTTAATTCAATGCTCAGCTGAATTCAAAACATGTTACACACTGCTGTTGGCTAAAACTCAGCTTCACTGATTAAAGTGGTTGCAGGTGCTTGATAACATGGTAGTTGTTGAAATATATGTTACAGGTAAAAAAAAAAATTCAATCTTTTTTTTTTACCCGGGTTAAAATTTCTAACCGAGTTCATAATTTCCACCCTTGGTAAAGTTTTGGATTATCTAAGCGTGGCAGCGGGGGCGTGGCCAAGCAACAGTTTGTGAATAGAGGGCAGGGTCGGGGAAGGTAAGTGGCCAAGTCATTACACCTGCTATCAATTAGTGTGGTGTGTGTGTGTGTGGTGTGTGTGTGTGGTGTGTGTGTGTGTGTTTGTGTTTGCAGGGACGGAGCATAAAAGGAGGGGGAGAGCAGAGAAGAGGCTCCCTCCCGACCACAATGCATGTGTGTGTGTGTGTGTGTGCGCAATGTGTGTGATAGTGTGAGTGAGTGATTAAAAACTGAAAAGCTAAAATAACTGAAATAAAGAGTTTGTGTGTGACCATCAACTCTCGCCTGCCATGCTTCTGTGCTCCACCCACATCAGGAACTACTACAGTGGTACCAAAACCCAGGAGTCCTCCCCATTCGAAGAGTTCATCCTTGCCCTTGCTACCGCCCAGCAGAACCAGCATCAAGCGCTGACCGCCCTCCCAAAAGAACAAGAGTAACGCTTCGAAGCCTTGATGCTGGCCCAGCAGGAAGATCGCCAGGTGTTCCGGCATCTGCTCGCATCAGCAGGGGCATCGACCATCACCACAGCCGGCACCCTTACGAAGATGGGCCCGCAGGATGATCCAGAAGTGTTCCTTGCCCTCTTCGAGCAAGCAGCAGAGGCATGCAGTGGCTGCTGAAGCAGCACGCGGCGCGCCTCCTCCAGCTCCTGACTGGCGAGACGCAGCTCGCAGCGCAGCAGCTCCCTGCTGATAGCCAACTGGTGTATGCTGACCTGAGGAAAGCCATCCTGCAGCGGGTCGGCCGCTCCCCGGAACAACATCACCAGCGCTTCCAGACGCTGGCTTTGGAGGAGGTCGGCCAGCTGTTTGCATTCGGCCAGCAACTCTGGGATGCCTGCCGGCAGTGGCTGAGGGCAGAACATCGCGATGCCGACGAGATCATCGATCTGGTGGCAATGGAACAATTTATCTCTCGACTTCCAGAAGGAACGGCGGAATGGGTCCAGTGTCATCGCCCGGCATCGCTAGAACAAGTCATCGAGCTGGCGAAGAACCATCTGGAGGCGGCTCCGACGGCAGGCAGACAAGGCGTCTGCCCTCGCTTCTCTTCTCTCTCTTCCTTTCCCCCCTGTCTCTCATTCCCCTCCCCACCCCATTCCCCTGCCGCGGAGGTGGCAGCCGGCTCCTCCCCAGCCGGCCTGTCACACCCATAGGGTCCTCCCATCTTCCTCTTCCATCTCTGTGTTGTCCCCCCCTCAGGGGAGGGGCTCCCATAATGCCGGTGCAGAGGGAAAACCTGGGCTGGTGTGGGGGGGAGTCCGAGCATCTCCAGAGTCGGAGCTCCTGTAAGGGAGGTGGGAGCCATGATCTGAATCCCTGATGCACAAGAAACCACTCCCAATCGGGCCGGAATGTATCGCATACCAGTAAGTGTTCAAGGGGATACATATCACGCATTGGTGGATTCCGATTGTAACCAGACCTCAGTTCACCAATGCCTGGTGCAAGGTGAGGCATTGGGGAGAGCACAAAATGACAAAGGTGCACAGGGATGTTCACCATTACCCTCTAGTGTCTGTCCATATTCTATTCCAGGGCCAAACGCATAGAATTAAGGTGGCAGTTAACCCTCGTCTCACCCACTTGTTAATTTTGGGAACTGATTTGCCAGGGTTTAAAGAATTGATAGAACACATAATATGAGGTGGGTCTGGCATAAATGTGTCATGGGAAGCTCCTGGTGTGGCATTGACTGGGGAAGCTGTCGCAGAGCCGTCTACGTCAGCACCGTGTCGGAGCGATGCAAGGAGTGAGGAGCACCCCGCCCCTCCTCCCTCTCTCGGGGATTCCTTTGGGGTTTTCCCATTACAACAGTCGCGAGATGAGACTCTGCGGCATGCGTTTGACCAAGTGAGAGTAATCGATGGTCAAACTCTCCAGCCAAGCATGACACCGGCCTTCCCTTATTTCGCTATTATTAAGGATAGGTTGTACCGAGTGAAACAGGACACTCAAATGGGAGAACAGAAAACTCAATTATTGATCCCAAAGAGCCGTAGGGAACTCGTATTCCATACGTCTCACTTTAATCCCATGGCTGGACACTTGGGGCAGGACAAAACTAGCCCGAATAATGGCCTGGTTCTATTGGCCAGGGATTCGCGGGGATGTCCATCGGTGGTGTGCGGCGTGCCGTGAATGCCAATTAGTAAATCCAGTGGCCATTCCAAAAGTGCCTTTGCACCCTCTTCCTCTAATCAAGACCCCGTTTGAGCAAATTGGGATGGATCTCGTCGGGCCATTAGATCGGTCAGCATGGGGATATCGCTTTATTTTAGTTCTGGTGAACTATGCAACATGATATCCGGAAGCAATGTTTCTCCACAATATCTCAGCATGCAGTATTGCGGAAGCACTCTTCTGCTTTATCTCCCGGGTAGGGATTCCGAAAGAAATCCTGACAGACCAAGGCACTTTGTTTATGTCACGCACGCTGTGAGAACTGTATGGGTTACTGTGGATTAAGTCTATCTGCACCAGTGTCCATCACCCACAAATGGATGGCTTAGTGGAGCGATTTAACCAAACACTCAAAAACAATCCAGAAATTTGTAAGTGAAGATGCACGTAACTGGGATAAGTGTCTCGAGCCCCTGTTATTTGCAGTATGAGGGGTCCCACAAGCCTCCATGGGGTTTCCTCCATTTTAATTATTATATGGGCATAAGCTGCATGGCATTCTGGATGTGCTAAGCAAAAATTGAGAGGAGGGACCTTCGCCTAGCAAAAACGAAATTCAGTATGTTCTTAAATTGCGGGCAAAACTCCACACCCTCACGCACCTAACCCAGGAGAATTTGCAGGCACAAGAACGTCAAAGCCGGCTGTATGACAGGGGCACGTGCCTAAGAGAGTTCACACCGGGAGACAAAGTACTCGTATTATTGCCCACATCGAGTTCTAAATTAATCACCAAGTGGCAAGGGCCCTTCGAGGTCACACGTCGAGTCAGGGACGTCGACTATGAGGTGAAGCGAACGGATCGGGTGGAGCATTGCAAATTTACCACCTCAACCTTTTAAAACGCTGGAATGAGGGGGTCCCCGTGGCGTTGGCAGTCCCAGAGAAGGCAGAGCTGGGGTCGGAGGTAAAAAGGATAACATCTCGAACCACTCCAGTCCCTTGTGGAGACCACCTCTCACCAACCCAACTCACAGAGGTAGCCAAGTTGCAAAAGGAATTTTCTGATGTGTTCTCGCCCCTTCCCGGTCATACCAACCTCATAGAACACCACATAGAAACACCCCTGGGGGTGGTAGTGTGTAGCTGCCCTTACCGCTTGCCCGAACACAAGAAAAAGGTGGTTTGGGATGAATTCAAGGCCATGATCAAAATGGGCATAATCGAAGAGTCCCACAGTGACTGGAGCAGCCCGGTAGTCCTGGTTCCCAAGACTGACAGGTCGGTCTGGTTCTGTGTGGACAATAGAAAAGTCAACACGGTGTCTAAATTCGACACATACCCAATGCCTCACATTGATGTGTTGGCTTGATCGGTTAGGAGCTGCTTGCTTTTATTCGACACTGGATCTAACAAAAGGGATATAGGCAGATCCCCTTGACTCCTCTATCCCGAGAGAAAACGGACTTTTCCACACCGTTCGGATTACACTGTTGGATTACACCAATTTATCACGCTCCTTTCTGGATGGATGGATGGATGGATGGACTTTATTCATCCCCAAAGGGAAATTAGATTGTCATATCAGTCCGGTATATTTGAATACAATAAAAAATACAATGAAATAAAATAAAGTACTGAGGTCAAAATAAAATAAAGTACAGAGGTCAAGAGGAAAAAAAAAAAAAGATATAAATAAGATATACACATACCTTAAATAATATACTATGAATATGTACATAGAAAGTACAATAGGATGTGAATATTACAAAAATATGATATATCAATACGGATAATATTCCCACTTCACATGTCCCATAGTAAACACCAAGTATACGTTATACTATGTTATATGTGGTGCAGAGAGTGACAGGTAGAATTAGTCCAAATGTATGATCATGGCTCTAACAGAGGTAGATGAGTTGTAAAGTCTGATTGCCATGGGTAGGAATGATTTCCTGTATCATTCCTTGGAGCAGCAGGGTTGAAGGAGTCTGTTGCTGAAGCTGCTCTTTAGCTTGTCCAGTGTTTTGTGGAGGGGGTGCGAGGGATTGTCCATGATTGCCAGCAGTTTTGTCAGAATCCTGGCCTCCACCACCTCCTCCAGGGTGACCAGTTTAGAGCCAACAACAGACTCTGCCTTCCTGATCAGTTTGTTCAGTCTGTTGGCATCCTTTGTCTTGATGCCCGCATCCCAGGACACCACAGCAAAGATGATGATGCTCACCACAACAGACTGATAAAACATCTGTAGCATATTGTCACAGACATGAAAGGACCTGAGCCTCCTCAGGAAATAAATCCGGCTCAGGCCCTTCTTATAGATGGCCTCTGTGTTGGTGGACCAGTCCAATTTATTGTCTAGTGTAATGCCCAGATACTTGTATGAGGCCACCATATCCACATCTGTCCCACTGATGCTGACTGAAGACAGCAGAGGCTTGTTCCTCCTAAAGTCCACCACCATCTCCCTCGTCTTCTTCACATTCAGCTGCAGATGGTTCTCCCCACACCACTTCATGAAGCGGTCGACCAGGTCCCTGTACTCATTTGGGGCGCCTGCTACGTTCCAGCGGCTCATGGACAGGGTCCTCCGCCCTCACGCTGCCTATGCAGCTACATATCTAGACAATATAATAAACCTACAGCTATGATTGGCTGCGGCACTTGGAACATCTGAGGGCCGCTCTAAGGTCACTGAGGCATGCGATTAACAAGACTGCAGCGATTGCAGCCTGCCCGAGGCCCAAGACCAAAAAGGAGGCGAGACGGTTCCTGGGGCTGGCTGGCTATTATCGTAGGTTTATACCTAATTATTCGGATGCCACCAGCCCGCTGACTGAGCTCACTATAAAGGGGGCTCCAGATCCGGTCCAGTGTACGGAGCAGTGCCAACAGGCTTTCTCTGAGGTAAAAGCTGCACTGTGTGGGGACCATTTTTGCACTCCCCTGACTTCTCTCTCCCCTTTATTTTGCAGACTGATGCATTGGACAGAGGGCTGGGGGCCATTTTG
>JANZLB010000012.1:66022370-66034430 GCA_026167865.1 Notarius quadriscutis
GATTTGTATCTGCATGATTTGATGCATTGTGCTGCTGTCAAGGGATCGGCTGATTAGAGAACTGCATAAAACAGCAGGTGGATGTATGGGTGTTCCTAATAAAGTGGCCGGTGAGGGTATGTATGTGTATATACACGGTGTTAAAGTAAGAGAATCAGAGCACAGATAAATTATAGGCTTGAGAATGGCACTTGATCATGAGGAAAGAATGATCTCAGTGATCACTCTGCTTCTCTGCTTCTCTGATCTTTACTGAGCGGTGATTCAAATGAGCTTCGAGTCTGAACGATGCTGCAGAAAATAACGTTCTCGGCTCCTCTGTGTCCTCGGAGGTGCAGTCAGTTCCTCTCTGGCAAGCACAAACTTTTCCCACCAAATTCCTCTTTCCTCCAACCATCCCAAAAGGCAGGATTTTACCTGAGAGCATTCATGAGAGGGAAAATTTCCAAAAACTGACCAGGAGTCTCCTAAGCCAGGTCTGTTTAAATCAGAACTGTTTGCTTGATAAATCCTGGTTTTTGCCCTTTCATGTTTTGCTTGGCTTGAAGTTTTAACCGGAATGTAAAAGCATACTTAAACATTATTAATTGTGTACCCTGTAATGACTTTAGAATTGAAAATAGTCCTGATATCACTGAAGGCTCTAATCGTAAACGTTATTGATCATTTCTAATCTGTGGTGAATCCAAAACAGGCTGTAGAAAGGAAATTATAAAGAAATTAGTCATTCGAAACCAAAATCAGGACAAAACCTGTAATTTATCAAGTAGACATGCCTGATTTAGGGCTTCTTTATATAGAGTTATGCATGGGTTCTATAACAAATGGGGGTCATGAGAAAAAAAAAAAAACCCAAAACAAACACCCTCCCCGATTTTATACGCTCTAATTTTGAAATATTACTCAGTCACTTTCATATCACATTTAAATTAATAGCGTACATGTTATTTCAGTCTTTTTTTGCTATCCTGTCATGCTGCACAAGTGTAAGAGTTCAGCAATTTAAACAAATTACAATTTTCTCCATCCATCTACTTCACTCATACCTCAACAGCATCCACTGACTCAAACTCAGTGGAATAACAAAAGTCAACAAATATAAAAATAATCAAAAGCATGAATTGAACGTGGACTTTTAAATCCGAAAATATATCTCTCGATTAGAAACATTTTAGATGGTCAAGGCTTGGGGTGGCAGAAAAATGAGGGACTGGACCGAGTCTCAAAAGATTCCCCAACAGTGTTTGGAAGAATTTTGTCTCATGGTCTTGGAAAAAACAAGCAGTCTTGTCTTTTATGGAAATAAATCCATATCCAGTACTGAGCAAAAGCTTTCAGGTTCTTCATTATGCTAAGATCACATATATCCAGTTGATCCGTGAGAATCGTAGCTGGGACCTACCGTGGCCATTCTGGCAACTTTTGGAGGTGATCCGTCACATAAGTTTGGGTGGAGTAAATATGCAAATGAAGCCACGGTAGCTGCGATGGTAACAACAGAAACAGAACAGACTTTGCTTCTCTATGGCTCGGAGTCCTGGGCTACTTATTGACGGCACATGAAGGCCCTTGAGAAATACCATGTCAACTGGAAGGATCGACGAACAAAGGTCAGTATCCTGGAAGAGTCCAAATGCACCAGTATTGAAGCCATGGTGATGCAAAATCAACTTCGTTGGTCGGGACATCTGTTACGAATGAACGACTCTCACCTTCCCAAGCAGCTTTTATTCAGCCAACTTGGCTTTGGAGCAAGATCAAGGGGAGGACAAAGGAAGCATTTTAAGGATAACTTGAAAGCATCTCTAAAGTCCTATGGTATTAGTGTTAACAACTGGGAGGATGCTGCTATTAGCAGATCCGGTTGGCGAAAGGCCATCCATGAGGGTGTGTCTCACTTTGAGCTAGAAAGACGAACCAAGGTCCTGGAGAAACGTTTGCTGCTCAAGGAAAGGGAAAAGGCACCTTTACCGCTCACTGCCACTAATAAATGCCACGTTTGCGGAAGGCTGTGCGCCTCCCACATTGGACTGTTTAGTCACCTGCGGGTGCATAAAATCTAAACATTTTCTTGGTGGACAATCTTACTCGCTATCGAGTGATCCTTGATGATGATTGATTGATCATGACACTAGCTTTAATGTTCACACTATGGGTGGATGGTTGGATGGATGGATGGATAGATACTTGATTAATCCTTACAGGAAATTCCGGCAGCTAAATTCACAGTCAAGGCAACAACTAAACACTAAATACCCATTTTACTATTAAAGCTATTGAAATATATGTACTTGTGTATATACTTATATATATATTTTTTCCCCTGGATATGAGCAGTCATGCACTCTGATTGGCTCCTCTACTACTAGGATATTAGCTCATATACTGTGAGTAGAGAAAAACAAAGTGGCGGAGTGTGTTGCTAAACCAACCAAGGACGAAATAAAAACTCTACTCGAAAACAAAACCCCCAAAAAAGCAACAAAATATGGAATAAAAGTATTTGATGGTAAGAACGTGCCTTTTTTTATTTTTCAAGAATTATTATTATCGCATTTTTCACAAATTGCTCCTGTCATTTTGCTGGTTTGTTTACATTCTGTGTGGAAATGATTTTATCAGATGTTTTGTATAAAGTTTTTATTTATCGAATTCGCAAAAAACAAAAATAAAAATGCTCTGTTTCTCAAAATCCAGTGAGTGTGGATAGAATAAAACAGTTATTCCACTCAATCTCATTGTACATGGCTTATAGACAACTCCATGCTATGTGCCTCGTCGGTTATCAGCTCATGTATGACTCGATTTCGTGGAATAACTGTTAAGTTCCATTTCTGGTTGAGAGTACGCTGTGTGCATTCGGGCTGCTGCTTCTCACTGGAGCATTTTATTTTATTTAATTTTATTTTTCCTTTTGTTCTTTGTTTGTGTAGTTTGTTGTTTTGTTTTTTTGTTTTTGTTTGCGTGTTCTGTCTGCCGGTTGTGGTTTAGCTTCGGACCGAGTTTTGGGTGTCGGCTTCCTCCAGGCCTTGGTTTGCCATGGGTGATGCCTATGGTCCTCGCTATGGACTGCATTGAGCTCATTGCTCTTGTAACATCGTGGTTGTCTAGCGCTCTGTGCGGCAGTGCTTTTGTGCTTGGCACGGTGTTCCGAGCGATGTTGCCTGGTGGCGTCGCGGCAGCTGTGCAGGCGGTATGGGACTTATTTTTGTGTGCCTTTTGGTGCGACTGTGGTAGCTACACCATTGGAATGACATCCTGACCTTCTTTTGGTGTTTTTTTTTTTCCCTATAATTGTAAAGCAACCTTGGATATGAGAAAGGCACTATATAAATTTAACTGCTTATTATTTATTATTAAATATTTGAATAATGAGATTTATCAAAGTGTATCAGGATTGCACCTCAGTATGTCATCAAATAATACTACTAATAATAATAATTGGCAAAAATACAAATATAAAAGTACAAAAATAAGCAGAAGGAGATAAATGAAACAGAAAGAAAACAATAAAGGAAAATAGAATTAAATAAATAAAATAATAAAATAAATGCCAAATTAGACATACTGAACATTTTCAAATGCCTTTTAAAAGCATGTCTGAGCTTTTTCTTAAATTAGCTCACATTTTTTTTAGTAAATCAGGGTCTTAATCAATATTGTACATACAATATACACAGTATACAGCTTTATAGCTATGGGGTCAGCCATGGCAAAGGTTAGAAGAAGCAGCCTTGGGGCCAAATGGTCACTGTTTCGATTCCTGGGACCGCCAGGAAAAATGTGAGGGGAGTTGAGTGAATGAACAGCACTTTCCTCTCTCTCTGTATCATGGCTGAAATGCCCTTGAGCAAGGCACCTAACCCCCAACTGCTCCCCGGGTACTGTAGCATAGCTGCCCACTGCTCTGGGTATGTGTGTGCTCACTGATTCAGATGGGTTAAATGCAGATGAGGAATTTTACTGTGCTTAAATCTGTGCTTGAGTGTACATGTGAACATTCTCTTCTTCTCTTCACGTCTATGGACAATTTAGAGTAGCCAGTTAACCTAACTGGTCTTTGGAGGAAGTCTTTCTTTCTTCCCGGTGTTCTGGTTTCCCTTAAAGACTGGGTATTCTGGTCTTTGGGGGAAACTGGAACACCCGGAGGAAACCCATGCAGACACAGGGAGAACATGTAAACTCCACACAGAAAAGTCACCATCGCCACTGGGCTTGAACCCAGAACCTTCTTGCTGTGAGGTGACAGTGCCCAATGTATGTGATGAAGAAAGGAACATCAAGGTTGTTGTGTTTATGATTCATTTAACATCTGCCTAATTCACAGTAACTGGAAATTAAATGGGCTCATCTAAAACTAATAAATAAAACAAAAATGTACAAGATGATAAGAAAACCAGGAAGTGCTGTTAATGACACACAGTGTTTCAAATCTACATCTACTCGAGTGAAAGTTTCAAGACTAAAAAGCTGTAATGTAATTGGTTCTTTCTGATTCTTTTACCCTCTAAACTGTACCTGGTTGCAAAACATCCCAAGTAGTTCTGCTTGCAAGCCATCATGATATGATGGTCCAGTGACTCTTGCAGTGCCATTTGTGGTGTGTAGTGTAAAGGAAACCAAAATGACTCTTAACAACAGTGACTCTCAACAAAAATGCTTGATTTGTGCTTTTTTATTATTTTTTAAACCTTTATATTTAGCATCAATATGTGGGAAATATTGCTGGCATAAATGTCCTAAAAGTTCTGCAGTAACTTATCTTCAGATATCTTGAGATAAATATTTTCATGAATATCCTGAAGGTTTTTCAGTAATTGATCTTTAGATAAGTATTTCTAAATAGCTTTAGAAAGCCAGACACATTACACATGAGGAAACATTTACTGAATGTAATTTCATCAAGTTTGAGGCAGTTATTGATGCAACCTTCATTTTTCTTGTTTTTTTGGCTATGAACAAGGAATGCCATTCTTCCTACACAGAGAATTCTAACTACAGAAGGGTGAGGCATTGATGATGTTTGACCTTGTGATATCTTTATGGTCCAACTACGACTCCTTTATGAACCACAATTTGCACTGATTTGTAACAAGTTACTGCTACGACTTCTTTATGAACTCCAACTCAGACTGATTTATAACAGGTTATGGCTATGACTTCTTTATGAACTCCAGCTCATAGTGATTTGTAACCAGTTACAGCTACGACTCCTTTATGAGCTCCAACTCAGATTGATTTGTATCCAGTTACGACTACGACTCCTTTATGAACACCAACTGATTTGTAACCAGTTATGACTACAATTCCTTTATGAACTCCAACTGATTTGTAACCAGTTACTGCTATGAGTTCCTTTATGTACTCCAGCTCACACTGATTTATAACCAGTTACAGCTACGTCTCCTTTATGAACACCAACTGATTTGTAACCAGTTATGGCTACAACACCGTTATGAACTCCAACTGATTTGTAACCAGTTACTGCTATGACTTCTTTATGAACTCCAAATCACACTGATTTGTAACCAGTTACAGCTATGTCTCCTTTATGAACTTCAACTGATTTGTAACCAGTTACTGCTATGACTCCTTTATGAGCTCCAACTCAGATTGATTTGTATCCAGTTATGACTAAGACTCCTTTATGAACACCAACTGATTTGTAACCAGTTATGACTACAACTCCTTTATGAACTCCAACTGATTTGTAACCAGTTACAGCTACATCTCCTTTATGAACTAACATTGATTTGTAACCAGTTACAACTACAACTCCTTTATGAACTCCAACTGATTTGTAACCAGTTACAGCTACGTCTCCTTTATGAATTCACATTGATTTGTAACCAGTTACTGCTATGAGTTCCTTTATGTACTCCAGCTCACACTGATTTGTAACCAGTTACAGCTACGTCTCCTTTATGAACTCCAACTGATTTGTAACCAGTTACTTCTATGACTCCTTTATGAACTCCAACTGATTTATAACCAGTTACTGCTATCACTCCTTTACAAACTCCAACTCACACTGATTTATAACCAGTTACTGCTACGACTCCTTTATGAACTCCAACTCACACTGATGTGTATTCAGTTATGACTATGACTCCTTTATGAGCTCCAACTCATGCTGATTTGTAACTAGTTGCAGCTATGAATCCTTTATGAACTTCAACTCAGACTGATTTTTAACTAGTTACAGATGATTTTCGCATGTTCTCTCCATGTTTGCATGAATTTCCTCCAGATTCTCTGGTTTCTTCACATTTTGTTGTCTGGCTTATTTGCTGCGCTAATTGCCCATAATTGTGAATGAGTATGTCAAGATGTGTGAACTTGGTGTTCTGTGATGGACTGGCATCCCAGTCAGAGTGTATTCCTGGAATAGGCTCTGGATCTATCATGATCCTGACCAGGATTACAGAAAATTAATGAATGAGCTCATACTGTTTCCTAAATCATTAGTGATATGACTCATTTCTGAACCCCAACATAAAAAGCTAATTTGTAACCACTAACTGATATGACTCCTTTATGAACCCTATCTCAAAATGATTTGTTACCAGTAATTAATATGACTCAGTACTGTACCCCGACTCCCACTGACTTCAGCTTCATGGAGCTGTATAGGGTGGAGCAAAGGCTTAAGAGGTTGGTGGTCTGGTTAAAGGTTATAGAGTTCGTTTGCAGTCTGTGAGGGGTTCGAATCAATGTCAGCACTCGGTCCCAGCCTTCTTTAATAACTATATGTATGGGACAAAGGCATGAAGGGAGAATGCAGACCAAAACACTTAGGAAATTCCGCCCTGCCAAAAAGCCTGGATTTGATGGAATGTGTTAGAACATTTCCTTCAATTTCCCATCAACCCACACACAGAGACACTGTACTTCTGTCGTACCCTCCCTACTCCCCAACCCCCACCCACCACCACGGGTGCCCTTTCAAATATCAAGCTAGCCTGCAGGACAGAGAACAGAATCCAGCTGCAAAGGGGGTGTTGAAAAAAAAATAAATAAGAAAGCATAGAGGCCGAAGAAAAGAGAGCAAGAGTGGAATAAATCAATGTGATCTATGTCTCACAGTGACCTCTATAGAAGGGTTGTCTAATGAGCACATTTATAATCATCTGGATATTAGCATTATTGCTCACTTCAGTGGTCTTCAGGATTGTTGCGGTTCTCTAAATCACATTGTGGATTTGTTTGTGTCAGTCTTCTTCCAAAAACATGTACTTATTCTTGCTCATTAGCGAGGCGCTGAAAATTTCAACTACTACATCGAAATAACTGGAGCATGCTATGGCTGGTTGTCTACATGTAGGAAGATGTAAAAAGTCTGCTGTAAGTTTCAGGATCTCCTAGACATATAATTTAGTCCAAAACTAGGTTTAATCTGTGTCTGGAAAACCAGCCTGGTAATTTATAGATGTGCGCTGATATACAATGTATGTCTGTAGTTGGAGATCAAAGTTTGGACACACTCTTGCTCTACTCAAAGCCAGATGATGAGGAGATGAATGTGTGTAGAGGCCTTCAATATCACCCAGATATGAAATTTCAAACAGACACAAATATCTGTAAGGAGGATCATAATGCACGCCTGCTGTGCTCAGCCAGGAGAAACATGCACAGACATATTTATGGACAGGACGGACACCAGGAAGCCGATCTGTCTGAAATTTGACTACATATATCATTTTGATGAGCATTATCACATAGAGACCACTGTACCTCAGGGGAAATATGCATTCATCAGTTACAAAGTTTCCCACTAACCCACACCACTTATGTTTACACTCCCCAGCCAATGTAATAGGAACTTGTTCTTGATTCGAAGATCCCTATTCTTGGCTGCAGGAGTGGAACCTAATGTGTTCTTCTGCTGTTGTATGTTGAGATGCTTTACTGCTCACCATGGTTGTAAAGAATGATTATAAAGAGTGATTATATGGTTGTAAAGAGTGATTATAATATCCTTCCTGGCAGCTTGAACCAATCTGGCCATTTTCCTCTGACCCTCTCTTATCAACAAGATGTTTGTTTCCACCCACAGAACTGTCCCTCCCTCCCTCACTCACTCAATGTTTTTTTTTGTTTTTCACACCATTCTGTGTAAACTCTAGAGACTGTTGTGTGTGAAACCCCAGAAGATCAGTAGTTTCTGAAATACTCGAACCAGTCCATCTGGCTCAAACCAACACCCATGCCACAGTGAAAGAAAGTCACACTTTGAGATCACAATTTTTCCCCATTCTGAGGTTTGAAGTGAACATTATGTGAAGCTCTTGCTGTCAAGGGATTGGCTGATTAAAGAACTGCATCAAACAGCAGGTGGATGTATGGGTGTTTCTAATAAAGTGGCCGGTGAGTGTATGTTCAGTTCCAAAGATGGAAATGCATTTAAAGTTCATGAGTTCGTAACCCTAACCCTAAAATATTCCTATTGTGTATATGCAGTTTATGAGTTACTAGAAAACAAGCTAACCTGGTTACGTTTTGTCATGACATAGTCAAAGCATTTCCTGATTACTGAAGTTTCATCATAGTACATTACTTATGTGTTGACAACTAGAAATGTGAAATGTCTATACTGCACCAACATAACTCTGTGACACTGTAAATTGGTATAAGCATAACTTTATGATGTGACTCGGTATGAATCACATTATAGCTACATATCATTGTGATGTTGTGTATTGGTAATAGTTATTTTATAGCTATAGAACTCTGTAACTTTGTGAATCAGTACCAGTCATGTTATAATGACACAAATTTATGGTGCTGTAAATTGGTTCAAGTTAAATTATAGCTATGTAACTCTGTGATATTGTGATTAGATACTAGTTACGTTATACAAATATAATGTAACAAGTAGAAATTTGAGACAAAGTGTATCTGTTCTAGTTACTTTATAGCTATGTAAATTTGAAACAATGTGTAGCTCATTATTTTATAGTTGCGTACATTTGAGACAATGTTTATCTGTACTAGTTACTTTATAGTGACATAAATTTGAGACAATGTGTATCTTTGCTCCTTATTTTATAGCTACGTAAATTTGAGACAACATGTATCTGGGTTAGTTACTTTATAGCTATATAAATTTCAGACAATGTGTATCTGTGCTCGTTATTTTATAACTATGAGAATTTGAGACAATGTGCATCTGTGTTAGTTACTTTATAGCTATGCAAATTTGAGACAATGTGTGTCTGTTCTAGTTATTTTATAGCTACATAAATGTGACAATGTGTATCTGTTCTAGTTACTTAATATGCACATAAATTTGAGACAATGTGTAGCTTTACTCATTACTTTATAGCAACATAAATTTGAGACAATGTGTATCTGTTCTAGTTATTTTATAGCTACATAAATTCGAGACATTATATATCTGGGTTAGTTACTTTATAGCTACGTAAATTTGAGACAATATGTATCTGGGTTAGTTACTTTATTGCTACATAAATTTGAGACAATATGTATCTGGGTTAGTTACTTTATAGCTATGTAAATTTGAGACAATGTTTATCTGTTCTAATTATTTTATAGCTACATAAATGTGACAATGTGTATCTGTTCTAGTTACTTTATACCCACATAAATTTGAGACAATGTGTAGCTTTGCTTGTTACTGTATAGCTACGTAAATTTGAGACAATGTTTATCTGTTCTAGTTACTTTATAGTGACATAAATTCGAGACAATGTTTATCTGTTCTAGTTATTTTATAGTTATGTAAATTTGAGACAATGTGTATCTGGGTTAGTTACTTTATAGCTATGTAAATTTGAGACAATGTGCTCGTTATTTTATATCTATGTAAATTTGAGACAATGTGTATCTGTTCTAGTTATTTTATAGCTACATAAATTTGAGACAATGTGCTTGTTATTTTATATCTACATAAATTTGAAACAATGTGTATCTGTGCTAGTTGTTTTATAGCTACGTAACTTTGAGACAATGTGTGTATGTTCTAGTTACTTTATAGCGACATAAATTTGAGACAATGTGTCTCCGTGTCAGTTATTTTGGTGGTAAGTAACTTTGTGGCACTGGGAATCAGTATTAGTCAAGTTATACAGTAACCATTTACCTCTGTGAATCAGTCGTAGTCACATGATGGCAAATTAACTGATATAGTTGTCGATTAGTAAGCATTCATTAATGTCAGTGTTTACTTTTGTCTATCACTGCAGGTACTTGCATGCTCTGTCGTTCTTATTTGCCTGAAGTTTGTTTCCATAGCCATTTTCAGTTAGCCATTACTGTGAATTTAAGACCTGTGGGGTAAATCAATTTAATACAATTTGCTCGCTAAATGATATATCACATTATAACAGTGGACAAATTTTAAAAACACACATTTAAATAATATATACTGCATACAGTAGCTTATATGAGCAACAATAATTTAACTACTAAACAGAACAAGAAAAATTGTCTCTGTAGCTGAAACACATGCTCCTGTGGTGGAAATGCAACTCAAGATGCAAAGTTCAGGAATATGTCATGTCCAGCTTCATGACTTTTTTGTGTCTTTTGCCTTCATTTTAAACTCACAGGAGAGAGTGATTACAGAGTTCACCAGTCACTTTCATAATTCATAACAATCAGCCACAGTCTCGAAATACACACCGGGGCAACATTAGAGCACGTTTCCTTGTGTATATTTCATATCCCATTCATTTTCTTGACTCTCTTTGCTTGACTCAGTCTTCAAGTGGAGTCAGGTAGAATGGAATGGGACAAGATGAAGAGGTCTCGGAGTTATATGTGAAAATATATCTAATGGAATAATGGGTTCAGTATGCATACTTGAAGGAAACCATATGAAAGGGGCCAGACAAAGAACCTAGTGTGTTCCAACTGTGGTGCGACCACACCCCCTTTCCCCCTTTTCCTCAGTCCCAGAGAGAGGACAAGCGAGAGAGAAACACTGAGAGAGAACGAGAAAGAAAGAATGAAACAGAGAAGGACAGAAAGAGAGAAAAGACAGTGACAGGGAGGAGAACAGGAGGAGGGTCTGGAAAGCCGTCACTCACACACACACACACACAAAGTGAAGCCCAGGAGAGTCCAGGTGAGTCTCATGCCTCTTTTGCTAATGATGACTTCTGAATGTTGTGATATCTTCCCAACTTCCTGTATCACCTGTTGAGTTGGAGTAGCTGTGTATTGAGTGCAGCCATCTGCGAAGAAAGCATGTGTATGTGTGTGTATGAAAGCTTCTGTGTGTATGTTTGCCGTCTCATAAATATTTTGCACGACACATCTCATGGAGGATCTTCCTCACTTAGCTGGAGATAAATAGGAGCTTGCGGGGTTGCAGCTGTTCTCAGATCAGTGATAAACTACAGTTTCATGTCAGTTACTGTGTGTGTTTTTGCTATGTCTGTTCTCAGGACAGTAGCACTGAGTATCAGGATGGGATGTGTGTGTGTGTTCAGCATGTTCATGTTCATTCCTAGCTTTGTGAATACGAACAGTTTCTTTGTTTTGTGTGTGTGTGAGTGTGAGAGAGAGAGAGAGAGAGAGAGAGAGAGAGAGAGAGCTGTCTCAGTGCCGCTCCTCTACTCAGTATAAAGCACCAGATAATTGTATATCTCCTTGTGGTGTGTGTGATTTGTATATTCATATATGTGTGTGTTAGTGTGTAATAGCAGAACCAGGATGACTAAAGTGCAGTAACAGTAGATTTTTTTATTTTATTATTTATTATTATTATTATTTTTTTGGCTGCATATGAACTGCAGGCGTATCTTAGCAACCATAATGACTTAAACACGACAGCAGGCAGACGGTCCACTGAGCATCTGCGTCCGCTTCGTATCATCTTCATCACTCCTCTGTGTTTCTCTGTTGACTACCTGCAGCAGGGAACAAGGTCAGGTCAAGCGACAGCATGCACTCGGGGCTTCTGTCTGTCCCCGTAACCCTTTCTCATACATCTTAGGTGTAAAAGTGTTTTAATATGGTTTATCTCATCTCATTATCTCTAGCCGCTTTATCCTGTTCTACAGGGTCGCAGGCAAGCTGGAGCCTATCCCAGCT
>JANZLB010000012.1:66085139-66096313 GCA_026167865.1 Notarius quadriscutis
TCTTTTCATATATCTCAGAACAATAAAACTCTAAAATCAGGTCGGATGTGACGTCCTTCCTTCAAAATACACAACGCTGAGAGAACATGGGAGAGGGGAGACGACCTCCATTACAGTGGTGCCATTAGACCTGTTCGTCTGTTCAGCTGTGGCCGAACTGCATCGATGAGACGTTCCACCGGGACCTATTGCTGAGTGCTGCCCTGCCATTTTCGGAGCCTCAGTTGGCGCGCGAACCGTCATTGGATGCATGTATCTTTTACAAAGACTCTGACGTGCATATTTTTTTAATTCTCCATGCATGCATTTGCTGAGGGTGATGCGAAAGAGCATTGTATGTGTATATAGCTTTGTGATTTTTTTTTATTTTTATTTCTACTTCATTTTCTTCCCCCCATTTCAATTTTTTCGAATGGTTAGATTACCATGGATGTTAGGGGTGGTAGTCCTGGGCACTATAGTTTTGGGAGGGGCCATCTAACATTTGCTTTGGATAGATCTGGTGCTGGCAGGGGTATGGATAGTGGGTACTCTAGTGCTGGGAGGGGGAGGGGCCTTCTCACATGTAGCACTCCAGGTAGTCCTGGCTTAGCTGAGGGTGACAGAGTTACGCCATTTACACCCATGCATCAGGATGCGCCACCATTCAATTTCAGAGTCTAACACCCCGTTAGACTGAGTAGTGAGCAGGTGAAGGAGATCAGTGCTAATATTAGTCAGTGTGTCACTGCGAGTGTTTTGAATAATGTTCAGTCGGGTTCACCAGCAACACACTCTGCAGATCATTCCTTGTGGGATGGTACTCTTATTGATGCTTCTAAATTGAACCTCGTCCTCAAGTCTGCGTGGAAAGCGCCACCTTTTTTCAGGGGTGATGGCACAGACAAGTACTCTCTGTGTGAGTGGGAGGGTTTGATGAGAGGGTATCTGAGTAAGAGTAACTGCGCTGGGTGGGAACTTGTGGATGAGCTTCTTAGCAAGCTGTTGGGCCGCGCCAGGGATGTAGTTCATGTTTGGCTCCGTAATAATGTCCAGGTGTCTACTACTGGTAATGTGGATGCTGTGTTTTGCATCCTCAGACAGCATTTTGACAGTGCTGTGCATTCGGGTATGCCTCTTGCTGATTTCTACGCTACCACACCATATGCCAATGAACAACCTCTTAATTATTGGATTAGGCTGAATAAGGCAGCTGAGGTAGCGGAACAGGCTCTGGGGAGCGTAGGTAAGTCAGTGTGGCTGTAGACTGTAGAAGAAGTTGCTGCCATGTTTATTAGGCATTGCCCTGACCGAGACCTTTCTGTGATGTTTCTAAGCAAGCCTCAGAGTGAGTGGACGGCCTATGAAGTTCAGGCGCGTCTGGATGAGTATTTAAGAAACCGCAAGGGACAACAAAGGGGTCATGTAGCGCAGCACACTGTTTCTGCTGTCACGCCTGTAAATGAGGTCATGAGTGGCATTAGGCCATCTGGTGAGTCTACAGTGGGGGTGGGCAAGCCAGATAGTGCAGCTACAGAGGGCACAACACTGGACAGGTTACTGGGCATACTAGAGAAGGCATTAGTGTGCAATGTGCAAGCTGCTCAGCATACTTACCCTGGGCAGAATGTGAGGCGCAGTTTCAAATGTGATGCATGTCAGAGCGCTGACCACTCTACCCAGTCACACTGTAGGCTACACAAGTTGTGCTTTTTGTGTTTTAGTCCTGAACACATTCGTGCACAGTGTCAGTATAGGTCTCAAGGTGCGAGGCGTACTGTTGGTTCTGCCACAGTGGGGACTGCATAGAGGCCGAGGCCTTTTCAGGGAAACTAGAGAGCCTCCATTCGGAGGAGGGCAGTGGTGGGCATCTGAGTTTACCCTCCAATTTAAATGACGACATTGAGTCTGTGTATTCATATTTGTGTGAAACATTGCCAAAATCAAGTAAAATAGTCATGCAAAACACTGTTAGGGCTGCGCAGAGTGACGGTCTGTTTTACACGTCTGTGTTGGTGCAGGGCAAAGTTGAATTGAAGGGGATGTTGGATACTGGGTCAATGGCGACCACGCTTAGTGCAGATGTTGTGCTGCGTCTGAAGGAAGCAGGTGTGTTGCCAGGTGAGTCTCCAGCTCCTGTTGATATTGTCCTGGTCGGCTGTGGGGGTAAGCAGACTAGTCCTCTGGGTGTGTGCGATTTGGCTATTGAGATGTATGGATTCAGTTTTGAGGTCCCAGTGTTAATTGTTGAGGGACAGGTGGATCCAATGATTATTGGCACAAATGTTTTGAAGCCTTTGATCAGTCAGTTTAAGTCCAGTGATGCTTTCTGGCGGGTTGTGAGCCAGCCTGATGTGGCAGGTCAGGATGATGGTCAGTTTTTGCGGCTGTTATCCAGTCTGGAGAGATGGAGAGGGGGGTCCATTCCACATAAAGTGGGCACACTGAGGCTGAGGAGTGCAGTCACACTACAGCCCATGACTGAACACCTTGTGTGGGGTAGGTTACCGCCTAAGACGCGCATCTCTGTTGGCAGCAAGGTGGTCGTGGAGCCCAGCACCTTGCGCTGTATTAATAGACAGATGCTTGTAGGGTGTATTGTCTCTCCTATGTGGGGAGATGGGTGGCTTCCAGTCAAGGTTTTTAATCCCATGTCGGCTGCAGTAACTTTTTACACCGAAATGCAAAAGTTGCTGACGTATATCCTTGTGTTGCACTGGAGGATTTTGATCAGGACTTTTTCACAGCATGTGGCTAAAATGAGTGCAGGCAGTTCTCATGGCAGCTTATCTGTCAAGAGTGATTCTGGTAGTGGTGTAGGTAATGGTGACTGTTCGCTGCAGAGTCTTGGACTAGGTGCTATACCCATTGACAGTTGTCAGATCTCCTGTTATTGGAAGGACAAGTTAGTTGATCTATTAAAGGAGTACGAGTCTGTCTTTTCTTGCCACCATCTTGACTGTGGTGAAGTGCATGGGTTTTGCCACAGGATTAGGTTGATGGATGACCGTCCCTTCAGACTGCCATATCGCAGGTTGTCTCCAGCCCACTATCAGAAGTTGAAAGAGATTTTAGATGAGATGGAGGAGAAGGAAATTATTAGAAAGTCTAGTAGTGAGTACACTTCTCCATTGGTGCTGGTGTGGAAGAAAAATGGAGACCTGCGGATATGCACTGACTTTAGGTGGCTTAATGTGCACACTGTGAAAGACACTCCCCCACTCCCCCACCAGGCTGATGTCCTTGCAGCCTTAGGTGGCAATGTGTTTTTCTCCACCATGGATCTCACGTCGGGCTATTACAATGTGCCGTTACATGAGGATGATAAGAAATATACAGCCTTTTCATCACCATTTAGGTTACATGAATATAACAGGCTCCCTCGGGGCCTTTGTAATAGCTCAGCTACATTCATGAGGATGATGCTCTCTGTCTTTGGTGATCAAAATTTCTTAAGTCTCCTGTGCTATTTAGATGATGTCCTCGTATTTGGCAGGTCTGAAGAGGAGAGTTTGCAGCGCTTGTGCGTGGTGTTTGAATGACTGAAAGAGCACAACTTAAAGCTGTCACCTGCTAAGTGCAATTTTCTTAGGAGGTCTGTAAAGTTTTTGGGGCATATCATTTCTCAGGATGGTGTTGCAAGTGATCCACATAAGGTTGAGGCTATTGTGAATGTTTCACAGTCAGATTTGATGGAGGCTGATGGTGTCACACCATCTGCAAGTAAGATCCGCTCCTTTTTAGGTATGGTGGTTTACTACCAGCATTTCATTGAGAACTGTTCTGTGATGGTGAGGCCACTGTTTGTGCTTACAGGTGGGTCTAAGTGACCACGCAAAGGTAAATGTGTGAGTAGGCCTTTGCAGAGGAGAAAGCTCTGCCCTCAGGACTGGTCCCCTGAGTGTGCAGAGGCTTTCCAGAACCTTAAGTCTGCACTGGTGAGTAGTGTGCCTTTAGCACATCCAGACTTCTCAAAGCCTTTTCTCTTGTCTGTTGTGCTTCCACAAGTGGTCTTGGGGCTGTTTTGTCTCAGGTGCAGCCTGGTGAGGACAAAGCTTGGCCTATTGCTTTCACAAGCAAGTCATTGAACCATGCCCAGTCTAAATATCCTGCTCATTGGCTTGAGTTCTTCACCATGAAGTGGGCTATTTGTGATAAATTCAGTCACTGGTTGCAGGGTCACCAGTTCACGGTGTGGACTGATAACAACCCCCTTAAGTATGTTTTGATGAAGCTAAAATTGGATGCTTGTGAGCAACGCTGGGTGGCTAGGCTGGCGGCCTTTGATTTTGACATCTTATACATCCCAGGCCCCAAGAATGTGGTGGCAGATGCCCTGAGCAGGGAGCCATTTGTGAGGCCTAGAATTATGCATCACCTGACCAGAACTCCGTATGCTGAACTGCTTGGAGAAGCAGAGAACCTGCAGGTGGATTCAGTTCAGGACATGTTTCGCCTATCCTCTGAGCTGGCTGAAATGAGAGAGCAGCGGGCTGCTTCCGTGGCTGATGATGTGTGTTTTGGGGCCACACATGCTGTTCAGAATGAGGCTTCGGTATCTGATGGCATGTGTGTTGGGGTCACACATGCTCCCGAGACCTCTGCATCTGACAATGTATGTGTTGGGGCCACACATGTTGTTCAGAACATAGTGGGAGGTAGGGTCTCGTGTGAAGAGGTCTCTGCTGTGCTGCAGTCTTCTTGTAACTGGGAGGATGGTGCTAAACTTAGGGCTATCTCTCATGCTCAGCAGTTGAGGGCCATGTCCATGACTGGTCAGGATACTTCACCTGTTTTTAGTCATGAGGAACTGTCTGACAAGCAGTGTCAGGATCCCACCATCTGCAGGGTCAGGTTCTTTGTTGATAGGGGGCAACACCCATCCAGGCGCGAGCGGGTGCAAGAGTCCCGGGAGACCCTTAGGACTTTAAGGCAGTGGGGTAAGCTGACAACACGACTGGGTGTGCTGTACAGGGTGGCAAAGATTCCTGTGTCTAAAAAGAATGCCTTCCAGTGCGTCGTGCCCGAAGCACTGAGATCCATAGTTCTAAAGAGGGTTCATGACGAGACAGGTCACCAGGGCCAGCAACGTACCCTGTGGCTGGCTCGACAGAGGTTTTACTGGGACATGCTTGAAAGAGATGTCAGGGATTATGTTCACAGGTGCAAGAGATGTGTGGTAAGCAAGGCTCCGGAACCTGAGGCTAGGGCCCCTCTCGTTTCTATTGCTACCTCAGCCGCTCTTGAGTTGGTCTGTATCGACTTCTGGTCAGCAGAAGACTCGCAGAATAAGTCTATTGACGCTCTTGTGGTGACAGACCACTTCACTAAGCTAGCGTGTGCTTATCCCTGCCCTAATCAGTCTGCTAAGTCTGTAGCTCGGGTGCTTTGGAACAATTTTTTCTGTGTGTATGGTTTTCCTGCTTGCATTCACTCAGATCACGGGGCTAATTTTGAAAGCGCTTTAATTGCGGAGTTGCTTCTGTTAGTGGGGGTGGAAAAGTCTCACACCACTCCGTATCATCCTATGGGGAATGGTCAAGCAGAGAGAATGAATCGCACTCTAGGGAACATGATTAGGGCTTTTCCACCCAGGTCAAAGGCTAAGTGGCCTCAAATGCTTGACAGTCTTACTTTTGCGTACAATTGTACCGTGCATGAGACCACCGGTTTTCCCCCTTTCTATTTAATGTATGGATGCACTCCCAGGTTGCCTGTGGACTTGATGTTTCAGAGTGTTCTGCTGGATGGGGATACAGTAGACATGGATAGTTATGTTCAGTCTCTGGGGAGGGATTTAAGGGAGGCCATGGCTCTGGCTCAGTCTAATGCTGAGAAGCAGCAGCGTAGGCAGACGGAGCTTTATAACAGGAAGGCAAAGGGTCTAACTGTTAGTGTTGGTGACAGGGTCCTGCTCGCTAATAAAGGGGAAAGAGGAAAAAAGAAGCTGGCAGATAAATGGGATGGCACACTGTAGTTTCCAAGAACGAGGCTATCCACACACATCACATCAGGAGTCCATCTGGGGGTGTGAAGACAGTGCACAGGAACCTAATTATGCCAGTTAATTTCTTGCCTCTCCCTGACACAGATGACGAGTATGAGCATATGTCATTTTCTGGGGGTAGCATGAGTGTGGTGGGTAGCTCACAGTCTAGTGTAGATGACACTGATGACAGGACTGTGAGATGGGTTGCCAGTCTTACTGGTGGCTCGGGTACAAGTAGCAGTGACACAGGGGACCTTGGGCCAGCAACTATTGACAGAGGGAGTGTGGGGGTTCCAGACTCAGTGGAATTGGGAAATACCTCAGTGTCCTCAGTTTGTGATAGTCCTGTGTGTGTTGCCGCTGATATGAGTTCTGTTGAGGCTCTGTCTATTGACCCTCTGCCATCTGTAGGTTCCCCTACATGCATGGATGCCCCCACTACGTGTGTCTCACAGGGCCTGACAGGAGTACGCATCAGGCGGGGTAGACTGATTAAGCCAGTGAATAGGCTCATACAGACTGTCTGCTCAGTGGGCGCGGCGTCTTTTTAGAGGGGCTCACTAGAGTATATTTACTTTTCTTTATAGTTATCACATGGGCATGGGTATTGGTAAGTTTCCTTTTGTAGTATGGTAAGTTTCCTTTTATGAACGACTTTTCTCTCCTCTCCACACAGTACTGGCACTTATCTTTGAGGAAGTGTTGCCGTTTCCTGTCTATTGTATTAGACAATGGTTGTAAGTTTGGGTGTATTCCCTCTTTATTAGGTGTACATGGCACCTTTACTATGATTGGTTGTGGTGTAGTTAACCCCTCTAACTGCCCACCTCTCTAGTCCATCACCGGACAGCATCTCAGCTGTTGGACATTCTGTCCTGGTTTTGGGGTATGCCTACCTGCACTCGTGTTTTCTTTATTTGTTTTATTCTGCTGCCCGCATATCTTTTTTTTTTTTTTTTTACTTATTTATTTATTCATTTATTTATTTTCTCTTCGTATACTGTATTCAAGTCTGGGTCTGTGTAGCCCTTCCTTGTAATGTGATTTTTTTTCTTAAGAGGAAATTCAGTGAAGTCAGTGGGGGTGAGTGTAACAGGGTTGAATGTGTTCCCTGAATTTCCCCATCCATGTTTGATTTCGTGTCCATTTTCCTTTAAGTCCTGTTGTAGTCTGGGGGGGCGGGGTTTCCCCACGCCAGGATCTTTTAAATTTGCTGGTGCCCTCAACTCTGCCTCTTTTGCGACTGGCTTCAGGCAGATGTATGTGGTATTTATGTGCACTTTTTTTTAAATTTTGTTTTCTTATTTGCTCGTTTGAGTTTTATATATCTGTAACATAGTAGCAATGTTAGTGCATTGTGTGTTGTATGCACGAGTTTTGCTGTTTTATTTCTATGTGCATTAAATCAGTTTACGTAGCACACTTGCTCACGTTGCAGTCAGCTAGCGAGACTGGAGTGGTTGCTCAATTGCTGCAGCTAGCAATGTTATGAGTGTAGTACTGTCCGCTGTATTTAATGTGGTTTACCTGGTTTGTTTGGCAGGAGTGTTACGCGTCTGGCTTGCTCTGGTGCCTGATTGTTTTATTTATTTTCATATATCTCAGGTATGCCACTGGTTATGCATTTTCATTTATGTTTGTACAGTGTATTATGCACTCTGCTCTTTTGCGACTGGCTTCAGGCAGAGGAGTGTTACGCGTCTGACTTGCTCCGATGCCTGATTGATTTCTTTTCATACATCTCAGAACAATAAAACTCTAAAATCAGGTCGGGTGTGACGTCCTTCCTTCAAAATACACAATGCTGAGAGAACGTGGGAGAGGGGAGACGACCTCCATTACATAATCTCTCCTTTGCTTCTGGCCAGCCGAAGGACTTTCTCTTTATCTCTGAAGTTCAGGGACTTGGCGATAAAGGGCCACAGTCTGTCTGACTTCTTCCCGATGCGGTGCTCTCTTTCCAGGGTGACCGGTGAGGTGATGTTGTCATTACCCAGGATTTGCGGTATAAACTTTTCCAAAAATCCTACAGCATCACAACCTTCTGCCTGTTCCGGCACATTCAGTGTCCTAATGTTAGACCTCCTGCTGCGGTTTTCTAAGTCGTCAGTTTTGTTTTTGAGGTGCGTTATCAATTTCTCCATTTTTTCAACACGGTCGCATGCATCCTTAATATTATCTTCGTTTGCACTCACTTGCGTCTCTATCTCCTGGACCTGTTCCGACAGGGAAGAGAGTGAGGATTCGATCTTCGTTAAAGTTGTTTGTATGTCGGCTGTTTTTTTTTTTGTCAATATGTTTTATGAGGTCCTTTTTAGTTTCTCGAGTAGCATCGAGAAGCTTGTTGAAGGATGTTTCTTTTTCCCCGTCCGCCATGTTTCTTGTAGTCACAGTGTGCAAGTGCCGTGAAGTTTGAGTTGTAGTTTTCTTTCGCTTTGTATGTCAAAAATTGTAGCTTGCCATACAAAAGTGTTCTTAATGACTTCGCCTCTTGCATGCAAACCAAAGTTATGAGAAGTTGAATCAGGATAAAGGCAGGTGCTAGGGCCTACCACCGAGAGCTCACGAATACACGTCTGCACTCCTCCACTGCATCCGGAAGTCCCCAAGTGGAGATATTTCTCATCAGGATGTTCTCGATGGTGCAAGAGTAAAAGTTCCTCAGCACCCTCAGCAGAAGACAGAAGTCTTAGACATCTTAGATGGAACAGACGCTGGTGGGTCTTCTTAGCCAGGATGTTGATGTGGCATAACCACGACAGGTCTTGCGTGACGTGAATGTCCAGGTACCGAAAACTGTCTGCTCTCTTCACTGGGGTCCTCTTGATGTTGAGGGTCTTATAGTTCCTCCCCTACGTGTACAGAGAGTACAGAACACAGCCATGGGGGTCTCCAGTGCTGAGGATGATAGGGAGGAGACACGTTTCCCCACCCTTACTGCTTGTGGTCTATCTGAAAGGAAGTTGAGGATCCACTGACACAGTAATGGGCTGAGTCCCAGATTGTTCAACTTCATGAACAGCTTTCAGGGGATTATTGTGTTGAATGCAGAATGTCACAACCTGGCTCTTTGGGCCATGACAAGACCAGAGTTGCACCGATTTTAGAAGGGTTAACACGTTTATTAATTTCACATACAACAACGAAAAATAGAACAAACATTACAAAATAGAATGTGGACATCAGTATTATCAGTAGTGTAGGGTGTACATGTGTGTAAAATGTAATTGATGTGTATTGTCAAATGCATAAACTGAAGATAAAGAAACACCATGGCTGCCACATCACCTCACGGGACGTCTGCTGGAGAGAGGAGAGAGAGCGAGAATAAATCCGTCATGGGTATTTATAATCTCAGGGCACCAAGCCCAGGTGCCCCTGATCACCAAACCCAGCCCACAAACCAAAGTCTCATCAGGAAGCTGCTGCCTCAACAGCAGGGGTTGCTACACCCACCAAAGTCAAGGCAGTCTCTGAGTGGTCTGTTCCCTCCTCTCATCAGGAGTTGCAGCAATTCTCATGTTGCAGCGATTTTTATCTGCGATCAGGAGTTCACTAATTTTTATCAGGAACTATAGTGCCATTGGCGCTCCCCTGACCCAACTCAAATCCTCCATGCACTACTTTTCTTTATCTCACTAAAGAACAGGTTCACCATGGCACACGTTTTCCTCATCCCTGACCAAGCCACCCAGTTTGTCCTTGAAGTAGATGCCTCTGACACAGGCATTGGGGCCATCCTCTCTCTGAGAGATCAGCCAATGATAATAAGTTACACCCCTGTGCATTCCTTTCTCATTGCCTGATGCCTGCTGATTGCAACTATGGCATAGTAGATCAAGAAATGTTTGCGATCAAGCTGGCCCTAGAAGAGTGGAGACAGCGGTTGGTGGGTACTGAGACTCCGATCATCATATGGACAAATCCTAAGAGTTTTGAGAAAGTTAAGTTTGCCAAATGGCTTCTCTCATGTCAATCCAGATGGTCATTGTTCTTCTCTTGTTTTAACTTTGTACTCTCTTTTAGACAAGGCTTTAAGAATGCTAAGCCAAATGCTCTCTCCAGGTAGTTTTCTCCAGACTTTCAGCAAGGCAAAACTGAACCCATTCTCCCTGTTCACCGCCTTGTCGTCACTGCCTGAGTCGACATATAAACTGTTGTCCAGAATGCTCTGTCCAGTGATGTGGGATCAGGTCATGGCTCACCCACTGTCTTTTTGTGCCTCTTTTGTGCACTCCCAGGTGTTTCAATGGGGACACAGCTCCCCATGTCTGTATGGGTCTGTATCTGGAACATAATTTTTTCATAGGTGAAAAAATGAATTTAATAATTAATAAACAATGTTATTTGATTAAAATCTATTGTGGTTTGGATCTTTTGATTTTGGGGAGGAGTGCCATGATGGCAGGTCCTCTGAGCTATGGTGCCTGTTCTCTCTCACTGTGTTATAGGGTGCAGTGAAAAGTGAGCACTGAGGTGCTGATTGAGCAGGTATTATTGGTGGTAGTGGGTCAGCTGTGAAAAATCATGTTGGCATCATGAATACATAAAACTATGGTGCCTGTGAAGGATTGGGAATGTGGGTATCAGCTGAGTGAACACAAAATAATGATAAATGGTGAGTTTTATTCTCTGCTGCGTGCAACAAAAATGAAGGTTACCATCTCCAAAATTTCACTGCTTATTCCAAACATGGATATCAAGCAGGAACTCACTCACTTTACAAAGATAGTGAACAATGTTTGAGTGGTCCTGCTAAACTGGAAAAACCCCACACTGAATCAAATTGTGTCCTTCAGGCACAGAGGTCTCATTTTCCTTAATGTGTCCACTTTGGACATCTCATTCAAAGTATGGCATGATGAAAAATTGTAAATGCTGTACTTCAGCACAGGGAGCTTGATATTTTGAGTGCAGGGACATTTGGCATAAACAGTTTATCTGACTGCACAGAAAGCAGGATAGTCAGAACGCCTGGTCTAGTGGTGTCAGGGTGGAGAGGCAGGCTAGAGCAATCTGCAGTGCAGAGTTGTTAAAATACACTGGGTCCTGCCCCACCTGTCCTCCAAGTGGAGCATATTGCAGTTAACAATCACATCACTTTTCCTAAATCTTGTTTTTTTCTTTTAGATGCTCCAAGAAACACATCAGTATCAGCATCTCCATCTGCTTCAGTGCTTTTGGGCAGTTCAGTGTCTCTGAGTTG
>JANZLB010000012.1:66483891-66493921 GCA_026167865.1 Notarius quadriscutis
GCCATGGAAGTGCACTTGTATACCGAGGAGGAAGCCATTTGCATGACAGCCATGAATGAGGATTCAAAATGGCGGCTCGGCTCTCTCGTTTTCCGTTAGAATTTGGTAAAGAAAAAAAAAATTATTTACCAGCTCAGCCTTGAATACTGACCTCGGCCCAGAGGGCCTCGCTCAGCACTTTTAAGACCTCGGTCACGTCATTTCACGATACGGACCTCCCAGCTGGGAAATAACATGCGCATGTTTTTTTTTTTTTCCCTTCTTTCTTCCTCCTCTTGCATTACTGATATTCTGAGTTATTTTATGGATTGTACAGGAAAGGCAAAAATCAGCCTTGGCTTCAGTCTATTCCTTTTTCGGTTACAGAGTTTACATTTTTTTTTTTTTTTGTGAGAATGTTTAGTGCAAGCATGTATAATAATTCTTTGTCAGCTGAGTGCACGAAATTAAGTTTTGTACTGTAGATTGTAACCGAAAACAGCCATTCATTTAATTATTCTTCAAACCAATTTTTTTCCCCACAAATTTAAATGTCTTTTAAAAACGCATTAATATGAATCCAACATATTGTAGTGAACAGATAAATGGAGGCAGAAGATGTTCTTTCAGTCAGCAATGCACACGTTCAGGACACACAGGCGCTCGCGTTCTCAGGCCGTGCACTGGTTCCCTCAGCACGAGACGAGCCTAGACCTGTCCCTCCAAGCCTCCTGTACACAGAGGAGGACCCGCCCCATCGCCGCTGTGCCAATCACGAGGCCGCATGTTACAGGCTGGCTCTGTCAGGTTCCCTGTGATTGGCCGAACCTATTCAGTCTCCAGCTGACCAAGATCCCAGACATAAGACGCGCAAACGTGATTTTTACAAAATACTGTGAGGAAGGGGTTTGAGGGGGAGTCTGGATGTTCTCAGGACTCGGGGGCTTGCTGCTCTGTATTATTCATTATGAATTGTTTTGCTTATTTGTACTATGATCAATTAGTATCGTACTGATGTTATTTTAGTGGTTATTATAATGTTTTATTAGTATTGTATGGATATTCACATGAAGAATAATTGGCGTCATACATGATCATATGGAAATGGAGTGGGAGTAGGAGTTAAGTTTTTACTTCTTCCTACTCCTTTTCGAACACAAGTTCATTTTCATTATTAGTTAACTAGTAGTAAAACGAGTTTATTGATATATGTATGTCCTTTTTTTTTTTTTTCCCTCTCTATGATTTGTGTTTTGGTTTTGTTTAGATTTTACTGTTCACACATGTTCGAAATAAAGATCTCAATTTATTGCAAAGATACCTTTTTGTAAAAAAAAAGACATTTAATTCCCCAACAAACCCTTTTGAAATCTTTTTTTTTTTTTTTTGCAAGATATTCCTGGTCTAAAACACTGCCGCTCCGATCCACAACAGCCAGTACTGAGGCCAGTATATTATTATGCCCAGTATATTATTACGGCCACCTTGCACGTTTTAAAATAAAAACATGAATATATGAACCAGTGTATTATTTGAGTAGCTTAGAATTGAACGCATAATAACAGGGTTGCTATGTTTATACCTGGCACTCGGCCCAGTTTGATATAAAACACAATTTTATACTATCTGTCTGTCTGTTTGGATACCCCGGTTTAGATTAACAGAATTAGTTGAATAGAAGTTTCAGGAACGTTTCTGTGTTGTTTTAATAGTGGTATAGATGATTTAAGAATTTATGTTGAGGTTTTAAATTGGTTCCTCGTTGACAGTATTGTCTCTGGTTCTGATAGTGAAGCTTTATTAAATATTTCAGTTTCACAAGATCGGTTTTCGTTGTTCTAATCTTGAAGCAGCTCTTCTCTGGCTTGCCGTTTTCTTGTTCACACGTCAACCCCTGCTGAATTTTTCAGGAATTTACTACAAGGGTTACAAGCTGACCCATGATCGACTGATAAAACCTGAAAATGGGGGTCATCGGTGTGAAGTGGAGGCTTTACGTTCATTTTCACTAAAGTTGTGGGTGGGTTTTAAAAAAATTACCCAACTGAATCATGATCAAGAACTTTTTATTCCCCCCCCCTTCCTTTCATGCATTCTGAGATCCAAAATGTTGCATTCTGGATCACTTGATGTACCATTTTACACTTGTATTTAAAAAAAAAAACTTCCAAAGGAGGAGAGAAATACTGGTTTACCTCTGTCTGACAGATGGAAACGCCCCTTTTTCTCAGCAACCACAAATCCTAGCCACTTGGTACCAAACTTCAGCTTGGGGTTCTATACCGTGTTTACTGTTTTCAGGTCTGTCCCACGTCAGTTTCCTTATACCCTTGGAGTACTCCGCCATTACTGCTCAGCTCAGGTGGTTACTAAAACCCAGGACGGGACGTCACGGAGTTTAGCAACAACCCTCGGTTCACGCTCTGGGAGAACTGGTGCAACGGAACTTGCTTTCCTTTTCTTGTAGTTTTTCTTTAATTGTTGGTACTGCACCCTCTTTCAACCCGGGCTTATAGCCAACGCTCCTCAACAGATCAGAGATCTCGTACAAGTCTTCAGTAAAATTTGCAGAGCAGAGGCCACTTCATAGCTGCCCAATGTGCCCATGAACTTCTCGCAAAACGCGTCCAAATCTTTGCAGTTTGAACGTTCTTGGGCCACGAATGCAACGTAAATCCACCTTCTGTTGTGTTGCTGCACCGGCCAACAACACATCTGCGTGGCACGGCGATAAATTGGCTCAAAATGGAGGATCGGAGTTGCACTCAGCTGTGTTTTAGTAAAGCGGAAATGGCCATGAGACCGACAGACTTCCTGCGGTGACGTTACAGACGTCAAGATCGTTCACTCAGACCGCTACCTACTGTATATAACTCACTTTAATCGTAAAAATTACTATATTAGAGTTATTGTTAACGCTTAAAACTATTCCTGTGCTGTTCCTGAGGTCTGAAGGTGTTTAGAAACACGCAGTGGTTCTGCGTATCTGCTTTAAGGACTTTTGAGAAAGGAAGCTGATTTTACCAGAAGCACCTTTAACAGGAATACACAAATCGATGAGTGATCTAGCAAGACTGGGTTCTTCAGGATCCCTTTCTGCTAGCGGCACGAAAATGAACGCCGTGTTGTCACTGACTGACTTGAGAGAATTTTTATTTATTTATTTTTTAAATAGAACCGTTGTATCAAGGCAATGCCACACTGATGTTAGCGACGGCGCTCGTCTCATTCTGCAACCGACTCAGCCTCGAGTGTAATATTGCTTGCTTAATCACCAGAGTCTATAAAGACCATTTATTTTGTTTAAACTCACTCGTATTTAATTACTGGTTTATCTTGTGTATGTAAAGAGAGCATGTTATACACGGAGATACTCGCTCCGTATGTTAACGAGTTGCTTTTCTATGATCTATAATGAGAATAATTGCAGTTCTGCTCAGGTCTCTGTACCCTCAGAGTTTATGGATCTCGCACAGGATAATTAGCCACCGTGTTGCAGCTCGCCACATGTGTTCTTCATAACGCACTTAAATTATATACATCAGGAAGGATTTCCTTCCCCTCAGGGCCCTGATCTGTCCCAGTGGTGCAGGAGTGTCTGATTTCTTTATCTCCACACAGTCTTAACGTGTGTGTGAGTGAATCATGCCATTTAGGTGACTCGCTTGTGAGTTAAGTGTGTTTGAAAACCCGAGCCTGTCGAGGGGGAAAATATTTAATCGTGCATGGGATGGAGATTACCCGTAACCACCGAGCTTTTGGAGTCGGGACGTGATCTGAAAAAGCGCTGCTGTCGTCATCGTCCTGCGGCAGACGTTTCTCAGCCTGGTGCTCTTATACTGCAGCTTCATCAGTGTTAAACCCCCAGATTAAAACAGCTCTCGGTTTTCCTTCTTTGCAGCTGGAGTTTTTAATCCTCCCCCGCTGGCCGAAAGGCCCGAATGGGGATTGTCATCGTGATGTCTGTCCCAGGAAGGGTACTCACCTTCTGAAATCAACTCCTCTCTCAATTTTTGGAGGAGTTTCACGAAACTTGGCAGGATTCTTTGTCGGTAATATACATAAATTTTCGGTAAAAAAAATGTTCCGAGTTTTGACTCTTGATTTAAATAACTGACAATTTCATGAAGGTGTACGTTCTTCTGAAATCAGCTCCTCTTACAGTTTATGGAGGAATTTCACTAAACTTGGCAGAATGCTTTGTTATACGCATATTAACATTTTTGTTTAATTTGGGCAAATTTTCCCAGAGTTATGCCCTTTATTATTAACAAACTTGTGTACTTTTTTTGGCAGTTTCATCAAGGTGCGCTTGCTTTCTGAAATCAATTTTTATTATCCCCTGCTGGCTGAAAGGCCTGAATGGGGATTGTCGTGGCAATGTCCGTCCCAGGAAGGGTACTCGCCTTCTGAAATCAACTCCTCTCTCTATTTTTGGAGGAGTTTCACGAAACTCGACAGGGTTCTTTGTTGTATGGCAGTAATGCGCATATTGCAGTTTTGTTCAATTCAGTCCCGTTTTACCAGAGTTGTGGCGGAGTTGCCAGCGGGGGATATTGTGCTCTCGGAGCACTCTCTTTTGTTTTATAAATTTGTACTGGCCAACCCCCAGGGAATGAAAAGTGGTAGATTGGATTGCATGACGGTCGCGCCCTTTTGGGCGGGCCCTGGGCCATGTCCCTCTGGCGCAGTGTGTGTGAGAGTGTGTAAAATGGTGTATTGATCGGGAAATTGGACCGACGTACTTCACAAAATGCTGCTTCTCTTGCTTGGATGCTGCATGATCTGATGACCAAGTCGCCTTGAGCTTGTCATGGCAAATATTTGTGTGGTTTGGTGTTGTGTGGGGAAGGGAGGGGAAAGATTTCATTATTTATGATCACTAGAGAGTGGGGTGGTGGTTATTTTTACAAATGCAGATATGATTTGTTGAGCTTGTTGCTGATTGGTTAGAACCAGTGGAGCAGAGCGGTGCAATTTAGATCCATCATTATGGTGACGTTCCATTGGCTCTCGGCTTCACTTGATGACTATTTGACACTGTATACTTGTATCCCCCGTGCCGAAAACGGCTGAAGCGCGATCAGGAGAGCGAATCCAACTGTTTTGAGTGAGTTTTTTTTTTTTTTTTTTTTAAATTCTGTAATGTGGGAGTTTTTAGAACTAAAATCAGTCGGTGGTATTCACCTGTCAGAGCTGAGAGACCTCCGTGTGAATCTGTCAAGTTGGCGAGGATGTAAACTGTAATTCAGCCTCTGTAACAGCTGCATTTTGAGTCCAGGTTTATTTTTTTTTTTTTATTGAAGCTCTGAGGGCAGCCATGGCCTGAAGGTTAGAGAAGCAGCCTTGGGCCCAAAGGGTCGCTGGGTCGATTCCTGGGACCGGTAGGAAAAATGTGAAGGGAGTTGAGTGAATGAATGAGCAGCACTGAATTAAAGAAAGTGCTGAAGTGCCCTTGAGCAAGGAATCTAACCCCCAACTGATCCCTGGGCGCTGTAGCATAGCTGCCCACTACACTGGGTGTGTATGGGTTAAATGCAGAGGAGGAATTTCACTGTGCTCGAGTGTACGTGCAGTGAAAAGGCTTCCTTTTTTAGAAACGTACCTCGTGTTTTAACTGTTCAAAATGTTAAACCCCTGAAAAGTAAAGTTTAGGAGTGGATAAATCATGAAGGATGCATTTGTCCATGGGTAAGGGAAAGCAAGACCTCCTTTGGCCTCACAAAAGTCAAAGCCTCTTGATGAAAAGGGCTAAAAATTGTTCCGAACGTGTTCAGTGTTCTACTAAAATGTTCACCTCTGAGAGGAAAAGCAAAGAAAACGTCTCCAGTGTGGAAGCAGGAACAGGAAGGACAACTCAACAGGAAGCACTTCACCATGAAATGAGTTTTACTGCGTGTGTACACGTGTTTACGTTCCTTATCGGTCAACATGTAGATATTGACTTAAATCATGGAGGTGTGCATTGCATCTTGATGAAAATGGCGCAGTTCTGACCTCGCGCTTCCAAGTTTTGCTCCGCCCGCCCACCCGTCAGTCTGTCCGTTCGCCTGCCTGCCCATCAGTCCGCCCACCCATCACTGTCCATTTTTTGCATAAATCTAACGGTAGACTCCCCTTCAGAATTTTCAAATGCATCTCGATGAAAATGGTGCAGTTCTGACCTCACACTTTGAGTTTTGCTCTGTCCGCCTGTCCATTAGTCCTCCCGCCTGTCTGTCTGTCTGTCTGTCCATTTTTGCATAAATCTAATGGTAGACTCCCCTTCAGATCTTTCAAATGTAGATCATAAAAAGAATTTCCCCGACACCCAATGTTTAGTGGACCGAAAGCTCCTGAATTTGAATCAGAGACTTCAGTTTTATTAGTTTTTTTTTTTTTTTTTTAAATAGAACAATTAATGAATTTAGAGCCACATGGCCAGCTCCGTTGCTTCACCATGATGCAAGATGCATCACATCACATCATGGGCTTTCGCCGTTCGCGCAAGGCATTTTGGGCGGTACAAATTTGAAACGGGAGAGAAAAACGGAGGATGTGTGCGCGCACGAATGAAATGTGAAAGCCTGACTACAGTAACGGAAAGAAGGCGAGAATAAGACGTTATGTTCTATACGAAGGAAAGGAAACCCAGGAAATATCAAACTAATAAATATCATCGATCAGCTGTTCGTTTCGCGACAGAATGATGAAACCGTCGGTGCATGCTCAAAGGTAAACCTGCGCGTGCACGAACTTCCTCTGTCCGCTTGACGGTGCAAAACGAGCAATTTCATGCATGTTTGCTCTAATCCCGTCAAATTAAATAACTTCCCAGCCAAAGAATGACCTGACATTTTGTGAGCTGTTACAGAAATAAACACGTCACAGGATGACCAAATTTCAGAGGGAACTAAATTTCACTGATTTTATGAAACTGAAAGGCCGTCTAGCTTTAAAAGTGATGAGCAAAAGGTCAGAAATATGAAGAGCGAATTAAGATGTCCCCTAAGCAGAGACGAGCTGTCTGTCTGTGTTTGCTTGCTTCGAGTTTTTCAGAGCTTCCTGGCGTGACTCGGACCCCTCCGGGGCAGATTCAGGGTGTTTGAGTACTGTCTGACACCTGCACGCTGCAGTGTGAGTTTGATGGGCCGTGTTGGCCGTGGAGAGCACGCCAGCAGCCTGATCCGACACTCTAGAGTGTGAGATTGGATTTGGGATGCTCCGATCAGTGTGGAATCCACAGAGCGAGAGCCTCCGCTGATAATGCTTCTGTTTCTACGGTGTGAGTCTTTAGCGGGTTATAAAGGCATCTCTCATGTGGTACAGGAACCTGCGACACTCAGCTGTTCCATTCTGTAATGGTGCCAGTGTATAAAAATGGGTTATTCAGTAGCACAGCTACTTTATATTAAGCTGTGAGAGTTTAACCTGCTGCTGAAAAATTGCCACGTTATCTACACTTAAGGAGCACTGAATATCTCCTCCTCGTCCCTGACAGGACAACTCGTCCCTCGTGGCTGACTCACCAGACCAAAAACCCATTTAGGGCTGTTTTCAGCCATATCATAATGCAGTTATGAGCCGAGAGCACCACAGGCTTTCGTTATGTACTCTCTCTCTGGGATAAAAGGACATCGTTTCTCAGGGTTGTGAGAAGCGCAGATTTTCTCCGTAAAGGTCAGCGCGCAAGCTGAAGATACGGCGGCTGCTTAGTCCTGATCGTATCACTGACGACACTTATGCTCTCGTAAGGAGAACTCGAACGCCGAGTCGAGGGTGTAGATACCCTTATCTCCTGGATATTAGACATGCTTGAAAGGAAGTTGAATACTTTTTGTCCAGGAGGATCTCCAGAGCTCTTAATTATACAGAAGATTTGTATTTTTAGCTCTGAATAAAAACCCATGACCTGGCCGGAACGAAAAGCCAGTGGGAATCTGGAGTGCGTCTTTTGGCTTGTTGCTCGATCGGTGTGGTTCGTGCTTGCACACAGCGGTCACAAGAATCTCAGCTGTGGGGATAAACGCTCAGCTGTTGCAGCGAGGATACCGGTTCGAGTTCAGGTCCGGACCTTTACCTGACTTTATTTTCAGTGCCTTATCTATTAGTGACTCCCAAGCAGAGAGGCGACTCAAGACACTTTTACTTTATTAAACATAAACCAAACCAAAGCGAGTACATGTAACATGTAAAATTTCTTTGTTCGAGGCCCAAATGCGTCCCAAACTCGTAAAAATGGATTGAATACACATGCAGAAGAAGGAGAAAATGTTGGTTGTCCCATGTTTAATTTTTTGAGCGCTGATTCTTCATTTGGAGTGAAAATTTACGTGAGATTACGGGGATACATGACGTTGATTCCACTCGAGCTCCGTACGTACCAACATCGGCCTCGTGGTAAACTTTATTTTAATTCGTAGCACATTTTCATTGTTGACCTAAAACTGAACTGACAGTTACAGAAAGAGAAGAATATCAATGTATTTAGGGCCTATCTCAGACATCCCAACCTGCAGAAACTCATTTCCGGGAGGTGTCGTAATGCGTGATGCAGACATTAATGTTTCACGTGCACGCTCTTGCTTGCTTGCTCTAGATTCCGGGAGATATTCTCCAATTTGCGGACATCAGGGAGCCACTATCAATATGTGATATATATAATAGAAATCATTATATTGTACCTTGTTCCGAGTTTCAGGTCCAAAAAACCGTTTCACAACTTTTTTTTGGACTCGGTTCTTTAAATGTTTTACCGGTCCAGCTGAACCGGTATCCAGCGATACTCCTCAGACTAATAAAATAAAGTGGATGCGTGAAAACATTATCTGCATGGATCGAAGGTTTAACTCTTTACCCCTTAAAGCGGTTGCTACAGCCATCCTTGTATATGCATATACTGTTCACCCTTAGAACATGTTTACAAGAAAAAATGTCGTCATTATGGGATACGCACGGGATCGTCATTTAAGGGGTAAAGAGTTAAATAAGGCTCGTCGATACAGCGATTATAGTCCTGATATCGTGATTCAGTTTGGTCACAATACACCGTTCTGATATCTGGATCGTGTGGAGTTTTTAATTTAAAAGGAAAATCCAGTTGTAGTTTCTTTAAAAACTTGTTAAATTCCTGCACTTCCATCCATTATTATTATTATTTATGATGGCTTTTTATTTTTATTTATTTATTTTTAAATGCTGCACTGTTACTAGCAAACCTGTATATTCTGATGTGTATCATAGAAATACCTTGGAGAGAGAATCACAATGATTTTTGTCATCATTCCGTTCCTAATCTCAAATATTGATCTAATTCTATACGAATTTCTCAGCTGCCATTTAACAGAGCCAGGAGAAAAATATTAAAATGAGTGTTTTATTTATTTATAGCCGAATCTGTAGATGGTTTTGTACAGGGGATTTAGTAGTGTGTGTTTTTTAGATATTAAAATAAATATAAAATGATGCATGCACAAGGATAAAAACAAGCATTAAGGAGACTAATACAAATCGGGAAATCAAGCATGAAGTCATTTGAATCTGGAAGTGTTACAGCGGGACTAAAAGCAAAGGTGCTACAAAATGAGCACAATATTTTAAAGTAGGAAAATACCTTTTGGTAAGAAATGGAGCTTCTGTTATTTAAAAAAGTGTGTAAATGAGGCACTTGAATGTTGTGCAGTAATGAAATTGTAGATACAATTATAATACAAGCTCCGTCTGGGACATGGAGAACCAAAACCGTGATGTAAACTATGTCACTCGTGAGGAAACTGATGAATTGTTTTGATTAAATTTGGGCACTTTTTGTTTGTGTTATGATATCACGACGTTGGCTTGAAAATGTTACTTACCAGCTGGGAGGTCCGTATCGTGAAATGCCGTGACAGAGGTCAGTATTCAAGGCCGAGGTCACGGTATTTCACCATACGGACTGACCTTAAGTTGGTAAGTAATATATTTATTTTTTTCTTTACCAAATTCTCTCAGAAAATGAGAGCGCCCGAAAGGGAAAACTGAGCCGAGCCGCCATTTTGAATCCTCATTCACGGCTGTAATGCAAATGGCTTCC
>JANZLB010000012.1:68713285-68728957 GCA_026167865.1 Notarius quadriscutis
TTTTCCCCCTAACAGATTTGTTTGTTTTTCAATTAAATTGTACAGGTTATAGGTCACATTAAAGGTGGGAAAAGTTTTGAAATTATTTATCGTGGTCTCATTTTTTTAACATCAGAAAAACCGATCATTTTAACAGGGTGTGTAGACTTTTTATATCCACTGTAATACCTTTGACAAATTTAATCAGAGTTTTAAAAGAACTTGGAGATGATAATATAACCATACTGGAATTTAACCATGACAACAAGGATGTTGGAATGTTACCATGGCAATGAGGAATGAATTCAGGAAAATTTAATTTTCCGTGTGTTTTCGTGTTAACGTGACTGGAGAACTTTGGGAGCTCACCTTGTCTCCTGTGTCGCTCTTACGAGTTCTCTTCATGATTTCCTCCAGACGCTGCGCGCACACACACACACACACACACACACACATCATGGTTAATGTAACATCCAGTTTGTTCGAGACAATATCTAATAATATTCTCAGTCTCTCACACACCTTCTTCCTCTCCAGACGTTCCTGCTCCTCTTTCTGAAAGTGCTTCTCTCTCTCCAGCCTCTGACGCTCCGCCTCCTCTCGAGCCTTCGTCTCCGCCTCCTCTCTCTGAAAAATAAACACAATTGTCCACAATTTTTTTCCAAGTCATAAAAGTCCGACACAGTGAACGCATTTCCTCATCCTGCCACCAGGTGGAGGCAAAGTTCTACAACTTGTTCTTCTCCTGCTACTTATCTCAGCGTTTTCTCACTAATACTTTAAAATCACACAGACGTTCCGTGAGTCACATCAGAAACACTAAAACACTGAGCCGAATATATTCTACAAGTCACGATTGCATATTAATGCGCTCGTTCTAATACGCCATCACACGCTGCTGTGGTGTAAGAGGAATAAAACACTTGGGGATGTGCAGTTATAGGAAAATAATCAACTCTTGGGTGATAACAGTAACTAAAATCCCAAATCCTGCAGTGCTGATGCTGGACACAGAATAATTATGACAATTAAAACACAGTTTTAGTTGAAAGAAAAATGAGATGATATCACCAACCCCTGCCCCATGTGTGAGACTGTGTACAGCTGGGTTGCCATGGTAACTTGGTTCTCAGCGATCATGCTGGCGCAGAAAAAGAAGTCGACGATGAAGTAAACAGATAAATTATTTTGGTGATGAAATGAAATCTCATTTCACAGGCAGTTTAAAATGACACCTCTTGTCTTATCAGCCAGCTGGAACGACCACGATGGCTCAGGGCAAAAACAGCAACACTTTACAGGTATAAATACAGCACGCTGATACAGCAGGGGGACGAGGAGACATGGAGCTGCAGTGTCACTGTGAAGGACACCAGCTGGAGACATGCCCATTCTGAACATCTCTCTCTCTTTCCATCCCTCTCTTTCTCTGTCCCCTTTTCCATCTCTCTCTCTTTCTCTGTCCCCTTTTCCATCTCTCCCTCTTTGTCTGTCCCCTTGTCCAGCCCTCTTTCTTTGTCCCCCTGTCCTTCTCTCTCTTTCCATCTTTCTTTTTCTGTACCCTTGTCCATCTCTCTCTTTGTCTGTCCCCTTGTCCATCTCTCTCTCTATGTCCCCTTGTTCTTCCCTCTCTTTCCATCTTTGTCCCCTTGTCCATCTCTCTCCCTTTGTCCCCCTGTCCTTCTCTGTCTTTCCATCTTTCTTTTTCTGTCCCCTTGTCCATCTCTCTCTCTGTCCCCTTGTCCATCTCTCTCTTTCTCTGTCCCCCTGTCCTTCTCTCTCTTTCCATCTTTCTTTCTGTCCCCTTGTCCATCTCTCTTTCTATGTCCCCTTGTTCTTCTCTCTCCAGCTTTCTTTCTCTGTCCCCTTGTCCATCTCTCTCTCTTTTATGTCCCCTTGTTCTTCTCTCTCCAGCTTTTTCTTTCTCTGTCCCCTTGTCCATCTCTCACTTTCCATCTCTCTCTTTGTCTGTCCCCTAGTCCATCTCTCTCTTTCTGTCCCCTTGTCCATCTCTTTCTGTGCCCCATCCTTCTGTCTCTCTCTCTGTCCCCTGTTCTTCTCTCTTTTTCCATCTTTCTCTCTCTGTTCCCTTGTCCATCTCTCTCTTTGTCTGTCCCCTTGTCCATCTCTCTCTTTCCATCTTTCTCTCTGTCCCCTTGTCCATCTCTCTCTTTCCATCTTTCTCTTTCTGTCCCTTTGTCCATCTCTCTTTCTATATCCCCTTAATCTTCTCTTACTCTCTCTCTGTCCCCTTGTCCTTCCCTCTCCCATCCTCTTCCTACCCTCCCTTTTCCTCCCTTCTTTCTTCTGCTCCCTGTGCTTTTCATGTCCTTTCTCTCTCCCCCCTCCCCCTACTGATAATCCTGTAGGAGGTTGTGTGTGAGGGTGAGACGGGCCTTTCACACTGCTCATGGCTATTGTCTGTGTGCTGATTTAATGCACCTCAGTGCGCTCTGCTCTCCCATTAAAAGGAATCCAACAGAAAGCGAAAGGAGAGAGCTCGCTTTGTGCTGTACAGTTACAGAGGGGCTGTTCAGGGAAATCAAAATGACAAAACTCACAAAACACTGCAGATCTGCACGCAACATTTCTGTGGAATAATGAAGTAAAGACTCTCCTTTCGCTCGGAGCTCACCTGTTTCTGGAGACGCATGTTCTCCTCCTGCTCGGCGCGAGCTCTCTCCTGCGCCTCCTTCTCCTCCTGCAGACGCTGTCGCTCTGCCATTAACCGCTGCTCCTCCTCCCTGCGCCTCCTCTCCTCCTCCTCACGCTGGGCGCGCTCCTCCTGTAGAGCTCTGAGAGCAAACACACACACAGATTAAACATATTAAAAATAAATACATTACAGATATAGAGTGAAAATCTATAACAAGATGTTAATGTATAAAGTCACAGTATATTACAAAAATACTGTGTCTTGAATAATCACAAACCTAAAAAATAGATAATATTAAAGGGGCTATGTATTAACTGATCATTTAAAACATAAAAACACAAATAATGTGCAAAGACTGGGTGAGGCATTCATATTATTTATGACTGTAGATCCCATGCAGATCTAATGCACATTGGGGTATCAGTAGATCTGTTTTTAATTCTTTAATTCATAAGCGCTAATGCTGTCACAACACTGCAAGAGACAGTACTGGTTCACTTTCACACAAAACGCTCTCACATTCATATGAAACACCCTCAAGTTCTTATGAAACACCCTCACATTCACTAATTGTTCTTGAATTCACACAAAATGCTCTCACATTCATATAAAACACCCTCACATTCATATAAAACACCCTCACAATTCACTAATTGCTCTTGAATTCACACAAGACACTCACATTCATATAAAATTCTGTCACTTTCACATAAAAACCTCACTTTCACATAAAATTCTCTCACATTCACGAAAAATTCTCACATTCAGATAAAATTCTGTCACTTTCACATAAAAACCTCACTTTCACATAAAATTCTCTCACATTCATGAAAAATTCTCTCACATTCACATAAAATTCTGTCACTTTCACATAAAAACCTCACTTTCACATAAAATTCTCTCACATTCACGAAAAATTCTCTCACATTCATGAAAAATTCTGTCACTTTCACATAAAAACCTCAGTTTCACATAAAATTCTCTCACATTCACATAAAATTCTCACATTCACGAAAAATTCTCTCACATTCATGAAAAATTCTGTCACTTTCACATAAAAACCTCAGTTTTACATAAAATTCTCTCACATTCACATAAAATTCCCTCACATTCATGAAAAATTCTGTCACTTTCACATAAAAACCTCAGTTTCACATAAAATTCTCTCACATTCAAGTAAAATGCTCTCCCATTCACATAAAAACCTCACTTTCACATAAAATTCTCTCACAAATAAGTTTTTACTTCAGCCCATTCCTGTTCGGACATGTAAACTCAAAACTGCTTAGTGGATCCTTGTTTGCATTTTTGTTTTGTTTTCTTTTGTTTTGATATAATATTATTATTACCTATATTATTTATGGTTTATTTTCTAATTTAGTGGCTTTTTATGTATTCTTGTGCAAATGCTGTTTTGCTTTTCTTGTTTTCTGCTTATTTATTCATTGTTTGTTTACATGTTCGAAATAAACTATCAACTAACATTCACATAAAATGCTCTCCCTTTCACATAAAAATCTCACACATAACCTGCTTTCACTTTCACATAAAACACTCTCCATTCACATAAAACGCTCTCACTCATAAAAACCTCACTTTCACATAAAATTCTCTCCCATTCCCAAAAAACAATCACATATCCTTCCACATTCACATAAAATGTTCCCACTTTCACATAAAACGCACTCTCACTCATCAAATGCTCTCACATTCACAGAAAATGCTCTCAGATTCTCTCCCAGGTTCTCCCACCTGTTCCTCTGCTCCTGCTCCAGTCTCTCCTGCTCCTCTCTCTCTCTCTGCTCTCGAGCTTGCCGCCGTTTCTCCGCCAGCGTCCGGGTCGCCTCCTCCGGGTCTGTAGTACCTGCCGTCGGCTTGGTAACGGGAGGGGTGGGGTCAGGTGGAGGGGTGGGTGTGGGCTCTGGGGTCTGAGGAGCTGCTGTGATTGGCTGGGCGGCAGGAGCCGGTGGTGCTGGAGAGGCAGAGACTGTGATGGCAGGAACTGAAATGATAAAACAAAGAGGAAACTGAGCATGGGATATGTTTAAGAGATTAAACATCGCTGTCTTTCCTTGAATATATATTGGCTTTCCAAAGCCCTTCTAATGATGACTTTCTACTGAAAGACTCTCAGGTTCTCCTGTGAAAATCAGCCCTGCTGATCAGACTCACTCTTGGCATCTTTAGCAGGTCCGGTTTGAGCCGGCTGTTCTTTCTTCTTTTCCGTCACGGTGACGGTGCTCACGGCGGGGGCCTGCAGTCGGGCCGGGGTCTGTGCACGTCGGGGTCGGGTTTTAGTGGCAGGAGGAGTTCGGCCTGAGGAGGAGGTGGATGGGGGTTTGGGGGACACGGCAGGACTGGGGGACAGGGGACGGCTCCTGGAGGGAGCGGGGGAGGAAACTCGACTCTTAGGTTTAACATTGGTGCTGAAAGAAAAGGAAGAATGAGAAGAAAATAAGATTAAATATTACCTTAAAATCTTTATAATCTTAACTTGTTGTCAGTGTGGATTAATATCTGTTTGCTGACACACCTGAGCTCAGGTTTGGGTCGTGTGATTGACTCGGACTGTCTCTTCTTCTGCACTTTCTCTTTAGTGATGGCGTTCTTCTCTTTTTCATTCTCCCTCTCCTTGTCCTTCTTCTCCTTCTTAGCCTGTTAAAAGTCAAGTGTTTGTTTGTAAGTGTGTGTACCTGTCGTGGGCATGAGTATGCGTGTGTATGAGTGTGTGTACCGGTGCAGAGTTGCGTCTGCGTTGGCGCTGTGTGATATCTGGTGTGCTGGAACTCCAACGGTCTGCGTTGTGCTGGTGGGAGCAGGCGGCTAATGGAGACGCAGACGGAGAACGGGAACACTGATCTGAGAACACACACACCATTACACAGTTATTCATCCTGATTATCCAGATTAGCTATATAAGCAAACCAAACTGACAATAATCTGAGATCAGACTCAGGAACACTGTTTAACAGTTTGAATGTATAATCAGACTTTACAGAGCTTAGAGCTGATCTGAGATCAGAATCAGTCGTATAATCAGGCTTTACTGAGCTTAAAGCAGATCTGAGATCAGACTCGGTAACACTGTTTAACAGTTTGAACGTATAATCAGACTTTACTGAGCTTAAAGCTGATCTGAGATCAGAATCAGTCGTATAATCAGACTTTACCGAGCTTAAAGCTGATCTGAGATCAGACTCGGTAACACTGTTTAACAGTTTGAATATATAATCAGACTTTACCAAGCTTAGAGCTGATCTGAGATCAGAATCAGTCGTATAATCAGGCTTTACTGAGCTTAAAACTGATCTGAGATCAGACTCAGTAACACTTTCACAGTCTGAACTCAGTCGTATAATCAGGCTTTGCTGAGCTTAAAGCTGATCTGAGATCAGACTCAGCAAGACTAACATTCTGAATGTATAATCAGACTTTTCTGAGATCAGACTCAGTAACAGTGCTTAACAGTTTAGTTGTATAATCAGACTTTACTGAGCTTAAAGCCGATCTGAGATCAGACTCAGTAAGCCTAACAGTCTGAATGTATAATCAGACTTTACCAAACTTAAAGCTGATCTGAGATCAGACTTAGTTACAGTTTAACAGTTTGAACGTCTAATCAGGCTTTACTTGAGCTTAAAGCTGATCTGAGATCAGACTAACACTTTCACAGTTTTAACATATAATCAGACTTTACTGAGCTTAAAGCTGATCTGAGATCAGACTCAGTAACACTGTTTAACAGTCAACTCCATCTGAATGTATAATCAGACTTTACCAAACTTAAAGCTGATCTGAGATCAGACTCACAGTTTAACAGTTTGAACGTCTAATGAGGCTTTACTGAGCTTAAAGCTGATCTGAGATCAGACTAAGTAACACTCAGTTTTAACATATAATCAGACTTTACTGAGCTTAAAGCTGAGCTGAGATCAGATTCAGTAATGCTGTTTAACAGCTTGAATGTATACAGTAAGTTGATCTGAGATCAGACTCAGTAACAGTTTCACAGTTTGAACGTATAATCAGACTTTACTCAGCTTTAAGCTGATCTGAGATCAGACTCAGGAACACTGTTTAACAGCTTGAGAGTATAAGCTGATCTGAGATCAGAACTAAACTCTACCTGCTGTTTATTATTTTATCCTATACTACACAACTTTGAACAGATCGCTGGTCTGTTATCAAACTGTTCATCAAACCATCTAAAGATTAGATATATTATTTTATTAATTATGCAAATAAACGCAGGTTTAATTAGACAGCTTCATTTGCATAAATACACATAATTTAAAAAAAAAAGCTTCTAACACAAAAAATACTTGTCAGAATTCCTGCAAAGATTAATTGTGTGTTACACTCACGAGGGTCGCTGCTGTTCAGGAGTGTGGCAGCACTGCGGCTTCTGGCCAGGAAGGACAGCGTCGGGGTCATGAGCCTCTCCACGATGCGACTCTCCCACGGGCTCAGGCGCAGGCTACGAGCTGCCAGGAGAGGGCGCTGTTAGTCAACACACGCGCGCACACACACACCCCTACACAATGCACTCGGGTACTTTCTCTCATTCTTCCAACCAGCACGCGAGCTGAATTTAGTACACACTTCTGAATTATGATATTAAATAATAATTTATGGTGCCCTTTAAGTCGTAAAATATTTGCACACAAAGTGCCAGTAAAAAAAATTGCAATCGCAAAAATTATTATGAAAACTATAATGTTAAAGAGGAAAATTTAAAGTTAAAAAAATTTGCATTTAACAATTCATTTTACTGATTAAAATTAATCTTAAAATATTATTTATGAACTACTGCAAGAACCTGTCAGACAAATAAAAAAAAAAACCTGTTGTGTATTTTACTGCATTGTTAAACTAAACTGTTCATTTTCCATAATAAAAACAAAACAATTACATCAAAGTTCAGCTTTGTAAAATTAGCAACTACAAACTAATTAAGATATGACTATGTATTTTTGCCCGACAATTGAAACCAAATCCAGAATGGTTGTCAAATCTACGATTGTGAAACCGATATCACATGATCATATTGCTCATATCAGTGTGTAGAGCTCGGTTCTCCATTGTTCTCGACAGGAAGTGTTCAAACATGTCAACTCAGAGACACTACACCCGTGTTCTTCATTAAATATTCATTTCCCTTAGACCACCTTCTTGTCCTTGTGAACACTAACATGGATGGTACAGTATTTATTAGAACCTTTCCATCAAATCTTGCATTTTTGCATCATGTTAAATAATTTGTCCAACCGCAGTGAAACATAGAGATGATAAAAACGGTGCAGGAGTCTGAGATTTGGTTAAAAACAAATAAACAAACCAACAAACAAGCTACTTTAGCAGCTAAAGAAGTTTTTAATTAATCCTACTGGCAATTTTCACCGCTCCTCCTCAGATATAAGGCTCCTGAACATGACTACTTTGTCGTTTAAAGATCCCACACTACTCTTTAGAGAACCAACAAAAGAACGTTCGCTCACAAAAAAGCCAGACGCTTCCATTAATAGTTAGCTCCATTCGTCCATTATCCATTGTAATTAATTTATAGACGTCCAGACTACTGTTCTTTAAAAAAAATGACATATTCAGAACGAAATCCTTTTCATTAAAGGGGGTGTGTGTAAGTCTGACAACGCCACTCTAGAGATGAGTTTCCTTTAAACCCAAAAGGGGCGGAGCTAAGCAGCTATGTTCTGACTGTGGGTGGAGCCAATAAGCTCTGTTTAATAGTAAGTGGAGTTATAAAGCTTTGTTCTGACTGTGGGAGGAGCTAAGCAGCTCTGTTCTGACTGTGGGTGGGCTTAACTAGCCATGATCTAACTGTGGGTGGAGTTAAGCAGCCCTGTTCAAACTATCGGTGGAGTTAAACAACTCTGTTCTGACTGTGGGTGGAGTTAAGCAGCTCTGATCTAACTGTGGGAGGAGTTAAGCACCTCTGTTCTGATCATGGGTGGGCTCAAGTAGCTCTCATCTAACTGTGGGAGGAGCTAAGCAGCTCTGTTTAACAGTGGGTGGAGTTAATCAGCTCTGTTATGACTGTGGGTGGAGTTAAATAACTGAACTAACATTGGGAGGAGCTAAGCACCTCTGTTCTGATTGTGGGTAGGCTTAAGTAGCTCTGCTCTAACTGTGGGAGGAGTTAAGCACCTCTGTTCTGATCGTGGGTAGGCTTAAGTAGCTCTGATCTAACTGTGGGAGGAGCTAAGCAGCTCTGATCTGGCTGTGGGTGGGCTTAACATAGCTATGATCTAACTGTGGGAGGAGCTAAGCACCTCTGTTCTGATCGTGGGTGGGCTTAAGTAGCTCTGATCTAACTGTGGGAGGAGCTAAGCAGCTCTATTTAACAGTGGGTGGAGTTAATCAGCTCTGTTATAACTATGGGTGGAGTTAAATAACTCTGATCTAACAGTAGGAGGAGCTAAGCAACTCTGTTCTAACTGTGGGTGGAGTTAAGCAGTTCCGTTCAAACTATTGGTGGAGTTAAACAACTCTGATCTAACTGTGGGAGGAGCTAAGAACGTTTGTTCTGACCATGGGTGGGCTTAAGTAGCTCTGATCTAACTGTGGGAGGAGCTAAGCAGCTCTGATCTAACTGTGGGTGGAGCCAAGCAGCTCTGTTCTAACTGTTGGTGGAGGTAAACAGCTCTCTTCTGACTGTGGGTGGAGTTAAGTAGCTTTGCTCTAACTGTAGCCAAGCAGCTCTGTTCAACAGTGGGTGGAGTTAAACAGCTCTGTTCCATCCAACAGCAAGTTTCCATCAATGAACAGTTTATAACTTCAACAAAACAGACTTATAGAAGCGAGTTATTTATAGTCATGTTGTCTGTTATCACCCAGATGAGGATGGGTTCCCTTTTGAGTCTGGTTCCTCTCGAGGTTTCTTCCTCATGTTGTCTGATGGAGTTTTCCTTGCCATCATCACTGCAGGCTTGATCATTGGGGATAAATTAGGGATATAATTAACTCATGTTTAAAGTCTTTATATTTCTGTAAAGCTGCTTTGCAACACTGTCTATTGTTAAAAGCGCTATACAAATAAACTTGACTTATAGAGCATACAGTAGGTGTAGCCTAGAAAATGATTTAAAATTAAAACCTTTCTAAAAGCACAGCTCAGAAATCATCTCACAAACATCTCTGTTTGCCTTTTAGCCCGAAGTTCAGGGTTCATGGTTCATTCAAACCTCCCACCTCGAACCACCACAGCTCCGTATTTACTCCCAAGACCTGAAATCTGGGTGCGTCTTCCTCAGACTTTACATCCTCCACCACACTACTGTTTAATACATCACTGGCTTGCAGGACGCCCTTAAAGCTCGTTTAAATAAACTTTGTGTTGGCGTAATTTATGGCTCTCTTTGACCACACCATTTTTTTAAACCTGTTGAGAATCCGAGCAGCTATCATCTCTGAAAAAAACCAGATGTCTTGAGTTGACACCTAATTCCAAACAAACGTCTGCCAAAAGTTGTTTCTGTGCATTATGGTAAAACCAGGTTCCAGCACTGGATAGAGATCCGATAACTGATTTTACTTATGAACACAATTCCATTTCAGCATAAAAGACCCAGTGTATATGAATATATGAATATGAAGAGTCATGCTATGGAGCTTATGTGTTGTGCTTTTTCATTCACAAAGGAGTGAATGTGTAGAGTTGTGTTGCACGGCCGGTTTTATAATTAAGGTCTGTTGTTAAGGTCAATGTTACATCACATCACATCATGGCAACCTGCAACTGATTTCATTCCTAACTATGAAAACAACAAGAAAAATCTTGCCTTTTTTTTCAGTATTACATTTACACTCCCTTTAGAGGTTGAAAAGGGTTTGAATTCTGAATTACAGTATCAGTCCAAAGTTTGGACACGCCTTCTGTCTAATTCAGTGTTTGTTCTTTATTTTTTATGAATTAAAAGTCACTTCATGTCTTAAAGTAACGATGGATGTCGTTTCTCTTTACGTAGTTGTTCAGTTCTTGATATAATATATATGGATTACTATAGTTGTGGATGGAATAGGGCTATTTTATTATTTGTATGTTTATTATGTTTATTATGATTAAGAAGGCAAGAAACTCATCCACTAATTATCTTTTGACGAGGCACACCTGTTAATTGAAAAGCGTTCCAGGTGACTCCCTCATGAAGCTGGTAAAGATAATGCCAATAGTGTGCAAAATGTCATCAAGGTAAACACTGGATATGCGGAAGAATTTAAAATATCAAAATGTTTTGTTTTATAACACTTTTTTTGTTTATTACATAATTCCATATATATTCCAGATGTTATGTAATAGTCTTGATGTCTTCAGTATTGTTCTATAACCGAGAAAATACAGAAAAACCTATGAATGAGTGGAGTACGGATGTACAAACTTTTGACTGGTACTATGTATGATATCAAGGATACCAAGTACTATTTAAACATTAAGATTTTAAAGTAACTATATTAATATGAATGTTGGAAATGATGAACGGGCCTTGTAGTGTAATACCCGAGGAGAACTGTCAGGGCCTTCTAGGTGTTCAAAGAAGCCAAACATATCAGCATTTCAAATGTTATATTTAAATTATTTCATTCTTTTATAATTTTCATTATAATTATTCTCTTCTAATTCTAATTCGGCCTCATTTTCTATCAAATGTGTGTCAGAAATGAAAGGGTTACTGTCCTGAAAACATTAAAATCGAGTTATCCAGTGAGATTGTTTTGTTTGTTGTGTCTCGGCTGAGAAGAGTTTAGAGCTGATCACTCATTGGTTAGGACTTCATTGCCGGGACAGAAGGCCATTGCAGTGTATGTTTATGTAGGAAGTGACAGATTAATTAATTAACCAATCAGATTTTGATTTATAGTGGGTGGGACAAAAAATGTATTGCCTTCTGCTTTCTCAAACCCCAACGTGAGCTTAACCGTGAATCAGCGTGGCAGTGAAGTCACTTTCCAGCCGGTGTAGCATTCATCAGTAGTGTTAGCAAATGCTAATAAAGCAGTCAAACCAGTGTTATCTATCGAGAGCTACAGGCTAACGACCAAGAAACTAAGATTTCTGTCTCCAGACTCTTTTTCCACGCTGCACGCTCACTACAGTATTTTTCACTCAGACTTAAGTATTAATTTCCCTGTGTAATTTACTGACTTACTTTTAAAATCAACAACGGAGTCACCTGGCAGCCTGCCACTAATCCCTTACAAAATCCTTTGCCCTGTTGCTTTTTTGGTGCATCTCTGGCAAAGTTTTGGCTGAGCTCAAGTCCCAGCGCTAATAGTAACGGTTCACCACTGTGGCTAATGCCCTTCATTAATAATCAACATGCTAACATTATAAAGAATTACCCAAGTGCGTAGAGAAACATAAACGGAGCTCAAATAACACGCTCCGTGATGTTTCTGATCGATTAATCCTATATAGTCACTCATTTCAGTATCAGTGAATACAAAACTCCCCAAGGTGTTGATGCATTCCTGTTTATATGTGTGTGTGCGTTATCTATTACACTGCCGTCTTGCCATCTCTTACAGACTAGAAGGAATAAGAATGAAAATAAATTCCAGGATTGTGCAACTCTGGTTTTGCCATACAACAACAACAACAACAACAACAAAGAGCACAAGTCGACTTCTCCCCAGATATTCAGCCAAGCTCTCTCAGATGACAGAAGCCGGTCCAGGAGCAACCATCTTAAATTCGATAATTTCCGAGTGCCTGCTGCCAAACACAACAGGGTTTTTTTGGGTCCTCAGGCACACACGAGTCTCTCATTTCTTTAACTCCAGTCTGATTATATCACAGACGTTTGGCAGTGTGTAAATATCCAGACAAAGGAGATGATTTGCCTCGAACAAAACCCAGCACAAGCACTGCCTGGGCATCCATAAACAGCCAGGCTGTTACTGGTGGATGGTGTTAAAATAGTGACTCATGAGAGACTTTTGTTGTTGTCTAATTGTGTGCGCTGGCTGGTTTTCATCTGACTTTGTAATTACAGCCATTGGTCTTTTTTAATCGTATTTTCTACATCTGCAGTTTAATGCAATGGCATGGGTTTTAATGTCTTGTTGTTGTTTTTTTCTTGTTTTTTTTTTTCTCGTAAAGCAGAGCGCTATTTGATATTCAGCAGCGGCCACTGTCGATTCATGTGCATTATTTTTCCTCAGAGGCTGCCAAGACATGAAACGATAATGTCATACCCGGAGCCGCAGTGACCAATCCGCCACATTGCCACGGAGGCGATGTGGAATGCATTTATGAGCTTTGTTAGCTTTCAATAAAGCCTCCTGTTTAAAAAAAAAAAGGAGGAGTGGGTGTCGTTTTGCAGTGCAATTTCTCTCCATATAAAGCCCAAATTACAGAAACAGCCATCAAAAATTAAAGAAGGCAATTTAAAAAATTAGCATAATATGCTGATACGACACCAGGAGGTCTATAAGGAGCTCATTATACATTGATCTTTGTGACCAGTTGTGATCAAATACTCTAACTTGCAATACGATTGTCCTCAATGAACATTTAAAAAAAAACACTGTGTATTTGGAGGTTTCAAATTTGTGGGGACGTCTGAAACCGAAACTGTGAAACGTCTTAACTTTAAAGAGTCTTTCAAAAAGTTTTTTTTGCCAGGAATACCCATATGGACACTGATGATTTGTGATGTTTTTGGGCCAGAAATGGTCTTCATGTCTGACCTCCAGATTGGAAGGGGTTCGGTTACAGTGACGCTAGATGATCTGTGAGCTCATGTCCCCCTCGACATTTTAATTTGAGAGTCAACATGACATGACTCCCAAGGTTTTTTTATTTATTTTTTTGAGTTTATTCTTCGTTCTTATTTCGTTATATTGAACAAAGAATGTTTTTTGTTACCGTCGACACATGGCAACTGTCAAACGAACAAGTAATTCTTTCACCCCTCCAGGAAGTAACGAGATCGCCAGCTACCACATCGCGCAATTTGACTGGCTCTTATATATAGTAGCGCCGGAGATGTCCACAAGCGCCGGCAACTGGCGGTTTTCTCCAGACCGGCTACTCGATCCCAGAAAAAATAAAAACTTGCCTTTCAATGTTCAAGAGATTTATATCGTCTCCGCGTCCCATAATTGGCAGCAAATCCAATCATTCCACCATGAAATTGTCTTCAATTTGGATTCCAGCATGACTGAATGTTGATTGATTCTCACGCTCTGATTGGCTGAGCTGGACCACGTGACCACGCCGTAGCGTATGTAGTTATGTTACAGAGCCAGGCAGCGTATTACAGTTACAGGGTAACTAAGAAAGCCAAGCATGCTTACATCTGGAGGGAAATTTCATACATATTTTGCAAGCATTTTACAAGGAAATGGTTAGTGATTTATTAGCTGAGAATGCACCAGAAGGCATGTACATTTCAAAAATTTCTGAGAGGCATGCATCCAGACCCCCCTAGCATTTGCGCATTAGCCGCTGGCTACTTTTGTTCTACTTCAGATTTTCTGGAGAACCCCAAGTTGCGTGATTTGCTTGGGGAAGCCATGGCCTAATGGTTAGAGAAGCAGCTTTGGGACTAAAAAGCTGGTTGTAGGTTTGATTCCCTGGACCAGCAGGAATGCCTGAAGTGCCCTAAAGCAAGGCATCTAACCCCCAAGTGCTCCCTAGGCAGCTCTGGGTATGTTGTATGTCACTCTGGATAAGAGTGTCTGCTAAATGCCTGTAGTGCAACGTAATGACTGATCATCACTTGGCTTAATTTGACTCTTAGGTTACAGGAAACCCTCTCTACACAACCAATGCCGGAATTAGTATTTCTAGCAATATTTGTTGATTTTTTGTAAAAGATCACGACACAAAAGATGTAAATATGACTAATATATTAAAACTAATGGATGTTTTTTTTTTTTACATGTCAAGTTGGCGCAGTCATTTATTTTTTGGCCGTATTCCCATTCTAATTTGTGTCAAATACGCAGGAATCCTGCGTCAAGGGAAACCCTGTCTGTGTACAGTATGTGGAAGAGGGCAGACAGCGTTTTCCTCCGAGTGTTTCCTGTCCTGTGATGCATCGTGAGCAGCAGTTTGAAAAGACACGGCTGGCTAGTTTCACGTGTCTCAGTGGAAGCACGCGTTCGGCTTCACCCTCCCCACATGGAAGCCGGTGGCACGTGGGTGGGAAATGTGTCCAATTTTGGCGGATGGCGTGTCTGATTTCATATTGATCTCGCTCTCATGTTTTTATCATGAGCTCAGGTAACAGTGTATAACTTGTGCATTTGTGTTTGTTTGACTCTCCTAAGGAACAAAACCAGACTAATTAAACAGCAGCTCATGAATGAAATTGGCGGCCCCGAGGTGAGCTTCTTGTTGCGTAGACAATTTGTTCATTATTAACTTAACGATCATCATTGATTACATCAGTCTCGGTGTGTGGATCGTGCAGCAATGAAACACCAGCTTTACAAAACGACGTTCGGGTGCGTCCCAAACGGCCGATGCTCTGAACGGTGCGGTTTGGGTTTTGTAGTGATGATGACTTAGAAATGGACCGCGTCCCAAAATCACCACCTGTTCGACGAGAACATGTTCCTGTTAAGGGCCTTCCTGCTAATGAAACAGGCCTTAAAAGTGCTAAACAGGAACAAGTGCTTATCCTGCAAAACTGCTGCTAGATGGAGCGTAAAGTGCACACACTTTCCATGACACTACAGTAATGAGGTTTTATATTGGCCCAGCCCTCTCTCCGTCTGTTCACAGCTGCACTGGCAACTCTTTATATGTGTATTTGAATTTCATCACCACTTGTTTTTCCATCATTTTACATGTTTTCATCCAAACAAAACTTTGAACAAAAACAAACAAACAACAAAAAAAAAAACACAAAAACAGTGTCAGTGAAATCAGTCTTAGACACAGACAACCATTCACACTCACTTTAGAGTCACCAGTTAACCTAACCTGCATGACTTTGGGGGAAACCGGAGCACCCGGAGGAAACCCACGCGGACAACATGCAAACTCCACACAGAAAGGCCCTCGCCGG
>JANZLB010000012.1:69275332-69286230 GCA_026167865.1 Notarius quadriscutis
CATGAGCTAGAAGCCATAATCATCAAAATTAAAACAAAAAAGGCTTTAAATATTTCACTTTACATGTAATGAATATTTACATGTATATCACAGTAGTGTATATGTTTATCAGCTCTGCGTGTTTTTGTGGTGTGCGTGTGTGTCACAGTGGTGTGTGTGTATGTTTATCAGCATCGAGTGTGTGTGCGAGTGCTCTGAAAACAGGTGGTTAGCATATTAGCTCATAAAGAACATCTGGGGAGTGTCTAACATCATACTGTCTCATCAAACCATAAACATCACATTCCCAAATGATATTAGCCCCACCGTGATTTTCACACACACACACCTCTCTCTCTCTCTCTCTCTCTCTCTCTCTCTCTCTCGGCTTTGCTAGCTGAATCAGTGCTCCAGTGGTACGAGCGCTCGCTATGGAGTGTGTACGGGGGTCTGTGTGTACGCGGGTCCTGCCTCGTGTGCATCTTTCTGACCCACAGTTCTGTTACACCGTCACACACCATGTACAGCAGCATACTCAGACACTTAAACATCGATGCTCAACCACACACACACTAGCGATGAGAGCTTAGTCACAGAACCAGTCAGAGCCGAGCACCGTGGTGGGGATAAACGGTGCGGAAACACAGGCGTGGAGCCGCTCAGGCCCGTTTAATTTCATCCTTCACTTCGTTCTGTTTGAACGTGTAATGGTGACTCACAGAGTGACACTGTGCTTTTAACTTGGTCAAGCAACAATGTGTGTCTGCTTCTCCTTTTCTCTCTCTCTCTCTCTCTCTCTCTCTCTCTCTCACACACACACCATCTCATACCTACTCTCATTGTGTTCCAATCAGGACCCAGGTCCCTCGGTACGCAGCCAGCGTTTGCACAATTCAGAGATAAACTCCATCTCATCTGGAATGCAGCAGCTCTCTGAAGTCCTGATTTGGGTTTGAGGTGAAGGCGGGGTCACGGGGGAGCTCTGTTCAGTGGCGGTTCGGAGAAGTGTAGCGGACCGCATTCTGAAGGAAGTTTGTTTCTAAGTGTAATTTAATTCCTTATTCATTAACTGATGTGTTTATATTTGTCTGTGTGCAGAATGTAACGTAAAGTTTTCTCACACATGACCGCCTGATGAGCAAGTTAGTGAACAGTAGTCTCGTAGATCTAGTCACCCAAATTCCACTTGACGGAGACTGACGGGTACAGAGGCCACACCTCCTTCACCGGGACTGACAGGTACAGAGGCCACACCTCCTTCACTGGGACTGACAGGTACAGAGGCCACACCTCCTTCACCGGGACTGACAGGTACAGAGGCCACACCTCCTTCACAGGGACTGACAGGTACAGAGGCCACACCTCCTTCACTGGGACTGACAGGTACAGAGGCCACACCTTCACCGGGACTGACAGGGACAGAGGCCACACCTCCTTCACCGGGACTGACAGGGACAGAGGCCACACCTCCTTCACCGGGACTGACAGGGACAGAGGCCACGCCTCCTTCACCGGGACTGATGGGTACAGAGGCCACGCCTCCTTCACCGGGACTGACGGGTACAGGGGCCACGCCTCCTTCACCGGGACTGACGGGTACAGGGGCCACGCCTTGTTTTTCAAGATGTCATTAAGAACAATAAAAAGAAGGATTGAGTGATCATCATTAGCAGACCACTGAGCTGATTTGGTGTGTGGCTGTTGTCCTTCTGTAACATGTAGGTGCGTCTTTCATCATTTACACACTTCGTCTTTCAAACCCGAACCAAATTAACTAAATAAACGTTCAGGATGAAGTTTACTCCACCATGCGATTGGTCTGTTCAGCTGTTTCTTTCTGTGAGAAGTCTTTTTATTGTGTTTTTTTAAGCTTCTCTCATATTGAGTCATCATATTTCATGGCATTACTGTGAGTCATTATGCTTACGCACACGCACGCGCACACCACATGCAATATGAATGATATCGGACTCTGCAGTCTTTTGCTCAGCACAGTGTTTGCAGAAAATGCACTGATGATGTAACGCGTGTGTGTGTGTGTGAGAGAGAGAGAGAGAGATGTGTGATGTGTGAGGTCTGAGTGGATGAGATGGAAGTCTTGTCATCTGGTGAAATACACTTCTGGAACAGATAGCAAGGCTATGAATAAAACACTGCATATAGTTCAGGCAGTAATTACTCCCCCTGCCCGTATGTGTGCGTGTGCGCGCTGAAAGAGACGGGCAGAAAGTGACATGGGACAAACTACTCAGTGTCCATTATGCATATTGTGGATGGGAAGATGTATTTGAGTGTTTCGGAGCAGTGATCAATCACACCACGACAGGAAATAAACAAAATACTCCCCTCCAAAAGTATTGGAACAGGAAGGGCTGCTGTTTATTTTTTGCTGGATACTGAAGATATTTGGGTTTGAGATCAAATAATGCAGGGATAGGAGCTGCAGTCTGATTGGGGACAGTGGTGGTGTGGACAGGAACTGCACTCTGATTGGATACAGTGGTGTTGGGGCAGAAACTGCAGTCTGATTGTGGGCTGGAACTACAGTCTGATTGGATACAGTGGTGTTGTCGACAGGAACTGCACTCTGATTGGGGACAGGAACTGCACTCTGATTGGATACAGTGGTGTTGTGGACAGGAACTGCACTCTGATTGGGGACAGTGGTGTTGTGGACAGGAACTGCACTCTGATTTGGATACAGTGGTGTTGTGGACAGGAACTGCACTTTGATTGGGGACAGGAACTGCACTCTGATGGGATACAGTGGTGTTGTGGACAGGAACTACAGTCTGATTGGTTACAGTGATTTTGGGGGCGGGAACTTACCCTGTTTCCAGGATTTGTCATGACTAAAATTGTATGTCTAGCATGTATGTATAAACACACCCTTACACCGCACTGGCTATGAGTCAGTTATAAGCAAGCATGAACACTGCTCAGCCATGCTCGAGGCACAACCACACCTCTTCTTGAACCAGCCCATTTGGAGAGGCATAGCAAATCCCCCCTCTCCACCACCATATACACACACACACACACACACACACACACACACACACCAATAACCATGGAGACTCCCAAACTGGCTACTCTTGATCACGTATCTGAAATTCCTATGGACACCTGCAACGCTTCTGCCTGTATACTCCATAAACCACACAAACACACACTTCAGCTGAATTTACCCGACATGTACACCTGCAAATGCACACGGTGACACAAATAACTAGCAGCTTAATGACAAAAACACACTGGAATGAAGCAACTGATTATTTGTTCTTGCATTTATTTTTGTTTTTGAAGCACAAAAGCAGCTCTAGTTGAAACGTTTGTCTTTTTTTTTTTTTGATAAAAGCAACACACATTATAAACAGCTGCGATCCTGTCCTCCCAAATGATATGATACAACCTGACCTTTGACCTTTAACCTCTTGTAAAACATTCACTCACTAGTCTGCTTGCTCCTGCAGGAGCGTGGCGCCTCAGCACAAGGTTCTCCAGTCTGTCCTGTTCTGGGCCGCCTCCCAGGCTGATGTTAGATTGAGACTCAGGTCCCCTCAGGTCAGACAACAGCTGGTCGGTCCACTTTTTCCGGGGTCTGCTCCTGGGTCTCTTCCATTCAGGGGCTGGTTCCAGTGGTGGTGACAGTCTGGCTAGGTGACCAAGTATGCGGAGACAGGCTGCCAGAATTTTGCTAGTGATGGGTGGTTGGATGGCATGCTGATGCAGGGTGATGTTTGAGACAAAGTCTTGCCAGTGGAGACCAAAATCCTACGTATACACTTGTCGAAGGCATCGAGGTGCTGTTTCTGTGTCTCTGTCAGGGTTCAGTACTTGGCTCCATACAGTAGGATTGGTTGGACCAGGCTGTTGGTGGTTGAGAGGTGTTTGTCTGACCAGATATTCTGTAGGCTGGCCATGGCTGCTGCAGCATGCCCAATTTGGATCTGAATGTCCACTGTACTCCTGCAATCAATCAGATCAAAGTCCTTCCTATGCCATGTGGTGCATAGGGCGGTGCCGATCTCCGTTTCCGTAGCCTTCGGCTTTTCGCCTATTACATAGCTAGGGTTACAGTGGGGGGCTAGTCCTCTGGTAACCATGAGAGTTTGACTCCCCATTCTCATCTTGCAGCGTGCCTTGCCAGACGGTAGTAGGTACCATTTTTATGATGGTCTTTGGTATGACCCGACTGTGAGTAGAACTCGCGATCTCTCAATCGAGAGGCGGACACGCTAACCACTAGGCCGACTCGCGGTGACTGTACTCCTGCAGTCCAAGGTAATTGTGCTACCAAGATAGCAGAACCTGTCCACTACTTCCACTGTATGGCCCTTGATCACCGGGCATGCTGGGGGAGGCTCAAAGTCACTTAAGCTCTAGACCTTGGTCTTTTGCCAGCTGATTGTCAGGCCAAGTGGCTGTGTTTCGGTGTCCATGGTTTGGAGGGCCACCTGGGGGTAGTATACAAGTGTCTGTGGGGTTGTGCATAGGGCCAGCGACCCGCCATGTAACGAAACCTCGAAATAAAAGGTATTCAAGCAGGACTGACCTCAATGGATCACTGACCCAGGACCGAATCAACTTGTAAAAAAAAAACCCTGCTACACACACATTCCTTTGTACTCATCTTGACTTCCTTGTATCGGAAGATGCAGTTCCAGCTCGACCTCTGACTCTTACAATGGCCTCAAATTCTTAAATGAACATGTCCTTTGCTTTATCAGCAGTCACGTGTTTTAAATTCCTACAAGTCCGTGTGTACGAACTGCTTCTGGAGAAACGATAACGTATTCGAAAAAGCACCAACACCTTCTGACCAATCAGGTAATGATGTCGCTGAAAGTTATTTCCAGCTGTGGGGCAGATTGGCCAACTTTATAAACAGGGTCATGGGGGGGAAGGTATTTCTATGTTGTTCTGGTACTCAAAGCTGAGACTGATGCAAAACTTCTCAACAGTTTATGGATTAAAATACGATTTCCGTTCAGTTTTAGTTCCATGCTACCGGCTGAATGAGAAATCGACAGTGATGTGGTGCGTTCATGGATAAGCAGCATAAAATCTACTGTCCTTAAAAAAAAAAAAAGGATGGTGTTGAAAGCTGGTACCATTATGTATAAAAACCTGGCATTAGGTTGTACAGTTGTGAAACAGTGAATTTGTTACGTTGTTCCACTCCAATTAGCGATGAAGTGTTTTGTGACTTGTCGTGGTTCTCAGTGGGAAAGACGGTCACACTCGGAGAAACAATCCTCCTTCAAGGTGTGTGTGTGTGTGCACATGTGCACAGGTTGTAATTGTAACCATCACATCTGACACACACATTGCTCTTCAGGAATTCACGTTTCTTTTATATCCATTTGAAAGAAAAACAGTCTAAAAATAGACTGTGTGGCATTTTGGATTTGGAGGGGACTTGTTGCCGTGGTGACAGACTGTCTTTGCCATTGGCTAGTACGTATGTGTGTGTGTGTGAGAGAGAGAGAGAGAGAGACGGTGTGTCTCAGAGTTTTCAGTTTTGCTTGTATTAATGATAAATAAGGACAGTATTAGAGAAGAAAAGGTACACGGTCAGTCAAAATGGACACGCCCACTTTATTCTTCTATTATTTGAATAACAATGAAGACGTACTGCATATGCATCTAGAATTATGTGCATTTTATACAACGCGATTCAAGATCCGGGTCACGGCACCAAGTTATTAGATATTTGTAAACTGCACCCAAATCTAGTCGTGACTCTCCTTTTGCTCGTTAACATATTTTTCATAATAATAATTTCTATTATTAGTATGATAGTACTATAGAAGGAGAGGTACGCGGTCAGTCAAAATGGACACGCCCACTTTATTCTTCTATTATTTGAATAACAATGAAGACGTACTGCATATGTATATAGAATTATGTGTATTTTATACAACAGCATTCAAGATCCGGGTTAAATCTAGTCATGATTCTCTCCTTTTGCTCGTTAGCATATTTTTCATAATAATTTCTATTATTATTATTATTAGTTCATCCAGACGACAGGTGATGAGTTTACGCCATCATGTGTTGTCCATTGTCCATCCGGCGTTGTCCACATTTCACGGAAATCGCTTCTTCTCTCTCAATTCTTCACCAATTTTTATTCTTTTTGGCAGGAAGGTAGGTCTGCCTGGGGTGTGTATAGCTTCTACCCAAATTTGCATAATTGCAATTAATAATGAAGATATGGAGCAATTAAGCCCTAATGAGCAGCTTCCACACAAATCGCTTCTTCTCTTTCAATCCTTGACTGATTTTGATTCTTTCTGGCATGAAGGTAGGGGTACCTAGGGTGCATACGGTATAACTTCTACCCAGATTTGCTTCATTCCAATTATTAATGAAGTTATGGACTAATTAAGCAACAAATCGCTTCTTCTCGGTCAATTCCTCGCCATTTTGGATTCTTTCTGGTAAATAGGTCGGTATTCCTAGGGTGGATATCAATTCTATATATACAGTAGCTTGTATATAGTGTATATAGCTTGCAACATTTATTGCGCAAGGTGACCCACTTTAGATCGTTCCTTCTGGACTCGACTGGGCCAGAGTGAGCTACAGCGTTATTGACGATCTCATTTATTTATGTGCAGTGTGAGGCAAAACAAAACCACAAAAGCATGCACATGAACAGTTTCAATTTACACTCTGACTCAGCAAACAGACTCATAGGTGTGAACGTGTCCTTGGTGCGTCTTGGGTTTAGACTCCCAGAAAGAGATAGATGCATTTAGTGATATAAACAAAAGGCAAAGAAGACAGGATGAAAAGACTTAGAGCAGCTCCAGGAGAAATAAGTGTCACAGTGTTACTGAACCAGATTAGCTGTGTGTGTGTGTGTGTGTGTGTGTGTGTGTGTGCTGGGGGGGTCTGAGATGATACACTGCATATCTCAGACGTGATCAATAAACCAATGAAAGATATATTATCACAGCCAAGAATTCAATATGATATGATTTACGGCTGTTTGGATGCAACAAGATGCAATAGGTTGTGACTCAGGTTGGAGAAAAAAGTGTTAGATATGAGGAGTGAGGAATATTTTTCACTGGATCAAATAGAAAAAAAAGCCACACTCCGTCACTGGTACTGAGGCACAGAGGCCACGCCCTTCTCAATGGGACTGACAGGCACACCTCCTTCTAATGAGACACAGAAGCCACATCTCCTTCAAAGGGAGCTGAGACACAACATTCATGCCTCCATCATTGGTATTGAGATACAAAGGCCATGCCTTGTTCACTGGGACTGAGACAAACAAGCCACGCCTCCTTCGCTGGTATTGACAGACATAGAGGCCACACCTCCTTTTCAGCTATTGAGACACATTGATGGGCATAGATGTCACATCTCCTTGAACAAGATCTGTGACACAAAGGCCACACCTCCTTCACCAGTACTGAGACACAGAGGCCACACCTTCTTTACTGGGATTTAAAGATAGTCAAATATCACACCTCCTTTACTCAGACTGACAGGCACATTCTTAGCACGAAAGGGTTCTTCAAGGGTTCATGACATAGTTAAAGGTTCTTAGCGTACAAAAAGCTCACCTTAGAACCCTGTCTGAGAGGCAAACATCGCAGTGTCAGGTTATACAAAGAACCTTTAATGGTTTCCCAGATCATGTCTCTTTTACTGGGACTGACTAAAAAAAAAAAGGTTCTTCAAGGGTTCTTTAAAGGTGTACTCGATCATTAAGGGTTCTTATCTTCAAAACAGGTTCTGCATGGAAAGCTGTCTGATAGGAAACACTCAGAGGATTGAATTATTGCTTTTACAGTTCTAAACCTTTAATTATTCTTCATTAATAGTTCTAAGTTTTCTAATTAATTAGATGCTTTCCCATTGGTAATGGCACTGATATGCATAATCTCAGCACAAAGGTTCCACAAGGGTTTTTTTTAGCATTCATTGCACAATTCAAAATTCTTTCCAAAAACGTGACCCCTTCTGCTCGGGATCCACACATTTGTAAGCATTTGCATAGACATATTAAGTGTTCTCCCAGAGCTCTCTCAATGTTCTTAGAAGATACAAACACCATGGCTCTTTCAACAGGACTGATGAGCACATTCTTAGGAAAGGGTTCTTCATGGGTTCTTTCAGGGCTCATTAGATAATGAAGCTTTTTTTATTTTCTTAAAAAAAAAAGTTGTTCAATACTTATTTATGGATTGGTGGCATAATTAAAGGTTCCAATAGGAAATTGGATAGGGAAACCATCCATCCATTATCTGTAACCGTTTATCCTATGCAAGGTCGCGGGCAAGCTGGAGCCTATCCCAGCTGACTATGGGCGAGAGGCGGGATACACCCTGGACAAGTCACCAAATCATCACAGGGCTGACACATAAAGACAAACAACCATTCACACTCACACCTACGGTCAATTTAGAGCCACCAATTAATCTAACCTGCGTGTCTTTGGACTGTGGGGGAAACCGGAGCACCCGGAGGAAACCCACGCGGACACGGGGAGAACATGCAAACTCCGCACAGAAAGACCTCTGTTGGCCACTGGGCTTGAACCCAGAACCTTCTTGCTGTGAGGCGACAGTGCTAACCACTACACCACCGTGCCGCCCAAAGGGAAACCAGTTGTCAGTTTCTTTAAAGAAACTAAGGGTTTTCTCAGCACATTCTAAATGTTCTACTTTACTGGGTATTACCTGTATTAGAAAAAAAAGAGCATTCTTTAGGGGTTCTTAATGTGTTCATTGGATAATTAAGGCTTAGAGACCACACCTCTTTCAATGGGACTGAAGACACAAAAGCCAAGCCACGGCTCCTGTCCTGGGATTTATAGGCACATTCAAGACTTCTTCCAGGGTTTATTGTCTAATTAATTTTGTCACAGAGGCCACGCTTCCTTTACTGGAATGGACAGGTACAGTGAAGCGTAGGTGGAGAGATAGAGAGAGCGAGAGAGAGAGGGAGGGGAAATGAATTTCATAACATTTCTAAATAATGGTACACTAGTAATAAAGGGAATTGTGTGAGTAGCTGTTCAGAAAAATTCATACTGATTCGATCATAATTGCCCCCTAACTCATAGTGCAATGTCTGCCATGTTGAATTATAAATATTCCAAGCAGTGGATTGAGTCGGTGAATCTTCAGAAAAAAAAAAAAACATAACCACTGAAGCTGCTGAAGTGTGGAAGTTGCATGGAGCTGGGTGGTAAGAAGGAAAGAATCATCATATCAGAGCACTGGCATGGATGAGAGTGGAAGCAGCAGTGATGATGGAGAAGAGATTATCAGTAAACACCTCAGCCTCCCTTATGCATGACACAAATGACTAAACTGTCATGAACTCAGGATAGACTCAGTGCTCTGAAACTTCTTTCTAACTTTACAGCTGAATATTTGATCATTCCAGCCACTTGGGCTTCAGAACTTACCCAAGTCGTCTAGTGAATGATATCAAACGTTGGAGTTCTGACCGAGTGGGCGGATTCAGTGAGTTGGAAACATAAGGACGGCAACTTGTTCAGAAAATACACTACCAGTGTATCAAATGTTTGCAGACACTGACTCATCGAAGGTCTTCATTTTAATAATGAAGACGTTATGTAACAACACATGGCGTTAAACAGTGACAAAGAAAAGCAGGAAACAAATCTCGATGCAGTTCCTGGTACCCTGATGAAAAGGTCACAGATGCGATCTTTGCTGACGATCTGGCTTGAGTGATGGACACAGTGCAAGAGGCGGAAACTCTTGTTTAGTCTAGAAGAGGCAGCAAACTCCATCGGGCTGCACCTCAATCGACGAGTCAAAGACCAAGTACACGGGAGTCAACACCCACCCAAACGATTTACAAACTCTCAGAGTGCTCACGGAGTGGTCAAGAGCTGGAGAGAGTACAGGACTTTGTCTACCTTGGATCCTGGATTAACAGTCCTGAACATGACTTTGAAGTCTGGAAGGCCAAGGCCTGGCAGGCGTGCCATCAGATGAAAAAGATCTGGAAGTCATCAATGAGAAGAGAGTTAAAGATCAGACTTTTCCAAGCCATTCTCTTGTATGGGTCGGAAGCATGGCCCATACCTAAAGCACTTGCGAAGTGCATTGACTGCTGTTATACAAACATGCTACAGATGGCGCTCAACATCAGCTGGTTTGACAAGATCAACAACAAAATAGTTTATGGAAATCTACCCAGAGCTATCACCAAAATCCAAGAGAGAAGGATGAAGCTTGCAGGCATCCCCGCCTTACATTCCTTGGCATGCTTTACAGGGACACCGAACTTGGCAGTGTTGCTGAGATTGAGAGCCTGATGCTAGCCAGACATGTGTGGTGGTGTACCATAGCATCTCGGACGATGAAGTCGCCCTCAGTATGTAAGCAAGCAAGTAAACGAATCCAAATTATTTCATACTTTTAAATTCATCAGGATTCCTTGTGAAGCTTTGAACACTCAACTATAGTTTCATGAGGGAGCTTAACCTAGAAGGCCTTCCATAATCTTCCTTAAACAGGCATAGGAAAACAACTTCTTTAAAATACAAACTAATTCAGGAATTCATTTATATACAATGGTGTTGAGTTCACTATTTACATTTACCTTAGTAGTAGTGTAGATAAAATGAAGTTAAATGCTCTTTAAGACACCACAATCATCAAAATGTAGTGTCTAATGTTGCAACTGTTTATGCGTAAATCAATGAATAAAGCTGATACTGACCAGTGTCATTAATATTTATAGCACAGTGCTGATAAATTATGGATTCTGATTGGTCAGAATGCATTGATTAATGTTGTATAATAGATGGCCTGACAGTATAATTGTGATCTCTGTGACTTTCACTGTGGCATGGGTGTTGGTTTGAGCCAGATGGACTGCTGGTTTGAGTATTTCAGAAACTGCTGATCTCC
>JANZLB010000012.1:69710333-69722572 GCA_026167865.1 Notarius quadriscutis
TAGAGCTCAAGTGAGGTAGATCTCAGGTAAGAGCTCGAGTGAGGTAGAGCTCAAGTGAGGTAGATCTCAGGTAAGAGATCGAGTGAGGTAGAGCTCAAGTGAGGTGGATCTCAGGTAAGAGCTCGAGTGAGGTAGAGCTCAAGTGAGGTAAAGCTCAGGTAAGATCAAGCTCAGGTAAGGTATAGTTCAAGTGAGAGCTCAGGTAAGACAGGGCTCAAGTGATGTAGAGTTCAGGTGAGGTCAAGTTCAGGTAAAATCAAGCTCAGGTGAGGTTGAGCTCAGGTATTTTCCTATAAGAACATGCTGTAAAATGTTTAGTCCTTGTAAAACTGCCAATGCTGTAGCATGAAAGGTGACCTACTGTATTCATGCTCATATTTATGATCAGTGTGAGCTTCAATTAAAGTAAATCTACAAAGCCAAAGGGGGAATTCTGTGTTTAACATCCTGCTTATGTTAACAGAATGTTACGGGTTCAAATCTGAACTGCATCATGTTCTTTAATCGACTGATCCACTCTGTATTTGGATTGAATCTTGCCTTAGCTCTAAGGCACTTTGGATTACAAAAAAAAAATCTGCTAAATAAGTAAATGCTAAAGGAAACCATGCAGTGTTTATCTCATTCATTGTAAATGATTAGAACACATTTGGTGTTCAGTTCCCCTGACCCAGAAACATCTTATAAACCTTTTTTTACTGCTTGTAAAACCTTAAGCTTTTCTGCAGCTAGCAGTCAGAGTTGATCCGGAAAATTACACTGCAACCGCACTATAACAAACTCTTTTACTACGATCTTTTTTATATCACGAACTAAATTCATGTCCCCTGCCGTTAGTGAAAATTAGTTGGAGTCTTCAAGTAAAAAAAAAAAAATCACTGAGCCATGTGTTCCTCTTCCCCCAGAGACAAACAATAAGTAATCAAGTCCGCATTCAAGTTAAAAATGTGTTTATACCATAAAATCATTGACTTCAAAAACTCCTTTAAAAGGACTATTGTATGAGCTAAAAGCAGTTTAACTCAAGTCTTTACTCTGTAAGCATTGTTCGGCTACTCATAAATGTCAGATACTCTCTGTCTGACAGAAAATGCAGGCTATAGATGGATGTAATTGCTGGAAGAGTTTTATTGAAAAACATGCTGGCAAACAGATCCAAATCAGTGATCAAACATCAGAGTCGAGAAACAGGCGATGGTCAGGCGAGGCACAAACAGGCGATCAAAGGCGGAAAATACAAAATACAAAACAGAGACGGAAACCAGAATATCCACACAGTGGTACAAAAGGATTGGTAATGTGAGGCACAAGGTCCAGTGTGTATATTGCAGGTTAAATCCAGTCTTAGGTTAAACCTGTATTCAACCTAGGTAGAATTGGTGAACCACATCTTACCTAGGTAAAATGTGTATTCAACCTAGGTTCAACTGTCTGAAAAGGGATGTTTTATGGGGTGTCATAAAAAAAAAAAATGTGTGTGTGTTTTTTTTGTTTTTTGGGGGGGGGGTTGAAATAATAAAAATAATTTAAAAAAAAGAAAATGGAAGCTGTCATCTTCTCTCACACGCTATTTCTCTCTCGCTGTCTCCTCTTTCTACCCACTAACCTCCCCTCTCTGGTCCTCATCACCTGGAATCCCTTCCTTGATGTCGTACCTTCTCAACTACCTACCTAAAACCACAATTAAATAAAGAATTTTTATTGTACTCACCAGGATTTGTACTCACACTCTCTAGATATGTAGGCCACAGTGTTTACCACTACACTGTGCAGGTTAACATTGCAAAGTTCCCCATAATTCTCTGTATTATCACTAACATTTGGTCCCAGATTTGCCTCAGCCAATATCTTTAGAGGGTACCAGTTCCCACTCTTTACTGTTACTATTTTGCACGTGCATTGTGGAAGCAAACCATAACCCTATTCTAAACCCTAACCCTAATGTTAACCCTAACCCAAACCTGAACCCTGACCTAAACTTAACCTTAACCTAACCCTAACGTTAACCCTGATCCTAAACCACACTTGAACTCTAACCCAAACCCTAAAATAAAACTAACCCAAACCCTAACAAAAAGCTGTCTTAGGTTATAAATTTAACCTAAATTGAATGCTATCTATATATTTAACCTAGGTAAAATGTGGTTCACCAATTCAACCTAGGTTGCCTACAAGTTTCACCTGAGGATGGATTTTACCCACAATATGTACAGTATACTTCACAAAGTCTGTGTGTAGTGAGAGTCCTTATAAGTGTGCACTGTGATTGCGCTCTAATCTGGAACAGATGCATGGCAATTAGTCCTAATGGTGCCGTGTGCTTGTACGTGATTAGCAGTTCAAAGTGTGCCACTGCACGTCATAAATATGAAGGTGAATTCAGTGTAAATATAAATATAGTAAATACTGTGTATTGTGATCACTAAAGAAAAGCAATTAGAGCTTGGTATATGATGGATCAGATTTGTTAGACAAACATTTCAGGAGTTAACTGGGCTGGAAGGAAGTACGGACAACAGGCTTTAGGTCAGTTCTGGAGGGTGAGTGGTGGAAAAGGGTCAGTAATTACTGAAGCTGTTTGGTTGTAGAGACTAGATGGGTGAGAATTTCAATCCCAGGACTTTCTAAGAGCTAGTCTGGATAATATTCTCACTGGGGGGCTGTAGCTTTCAAAAGAATAAAGGTTGAGAATTCCTAAATTAGCATTACATATATTCTATAGAATGGGACTATCTTTTATGTTGCCTTCAGGACTACTGGGAAGTTGATGTTTGCCAACATGGTGTGTCTGAATTCCCATCTCAACTGCTTGAAGTTGGAAAAGATTGGATGTTCATAATAATTTCACACTTGCTCTCGTTCTGTGTGGATTTCAATAAAGCTCTCAAATACATCTTTTACAAATGCCCAAGGAGAGTTGTTTGGTTTTGGCTCATTCATTTTAAAAGTGAATGAAAGTGATATAAGCATTAGGAATTCACCATTGATTAAAAAAAATTAACTAAACAAACTAAACTTTTAACAATCTTGGTATAATTATTGGTCTTAAAGCAAATATATAAAAACCCATACATAAACACACTATTATATTTTTTCTAACATTACAGGCATTTAGTAGACACTCTTATCCAGAGCAACATACCCAGAGCAGACTGGGGAGCAGTTAAAGTTTGGTGCCTTGCCCAAGGAGCACTTCCTGGCCCAAGGAATCAAACCTGCAACCTTTTGGTCCCAAAGCTGCTTCTCAAACCATTAGGCCATGGCTTCCCCCACTTACATCAGGGAATTCAATTTTATACTTACATTGAACAAGCGTTGTTTTATTTGAGATTGGTTTTGGTCTTGAGATCTCTTTTTTGAAGATCTTGGTCTGGTTTTGAAATCGACCACATTTTTACTCAGTCTTGTCTCGGTCTCAGACATAGAGGACTCTGAATGTTATTTCAAGCCTGGTCAAGATCATAACTGCAGGGATTTCACTAAATTGCCTGTGTATTGTCTGATTTATTTCTTAACATTTATTACTGTGATTTGATGTAAAACGTTTTGCTTTAAATGCGACCAAAATCATGACTCATTGTTAATTTGAAATTTTTCTTCCTGTTAATGGCTGTCACCCCTCCCCCACCCCCCTTCACACCCACTGGTCCGGTCCTGGTCTTGACTTGGTCTTGCCCTGCCTTGGTCTTGGTCTTGATCTGGTCTCAACCCCTCAAAGTCTTGGTCTTGGGTCTCGATATGATACATTCTGGTCTTGATCAAGACTTGGTCTTGGTTTAGGTGGTCTTGACTACAACACTGCATTGACCTGTGGGTGCAATCATTTCATAATTATGTCTCAAAATGCCAACTCAGATAAGTTCTAGATCCTGTCTACCAGGGTTTTAGCTTGATAGTATCTTTAGACCCTGACCTACAGCATTTATGCTCGCATGAAGAGATGTTTGTGAGGGGGAGTACAAACCACTTCTGTAAGTCACTCTGGTTAAGGGCGTCTGAATTTCAGAGTGGGAATTGCAAATAGGAGGCTCATTTTAATGACTTTTTCCTACTCTGAGGTTGGCCAATTTCTTCTTGGTCATGAATATATCATTAGGATAACAGATTTCATAGTGTGCATAACTACTTCACCATATGATCATTAATTGTTTCCGCAAATAAATATATATATATATTTATGACCACCCAACACTGGGAGATGTCCAGCTAACCTAACTAGCTTAACAGGCACTGAGTGCAAAAGGACTTGGGGTGTGGCTGCCCCATTATCAAAACCCTGTGCTCCATTATTCTGGGTTTCCTGTCAGTGCCTGCTGAAGATCTTTCCAATGATATGACCCTCCTGAGGCCTCCATATCTCCTCTAAATCAACATCTACTTCTTTTCCATCTTTCCTTTCACAGAAAAAAAAGAGTCAGCAGTGTGTTTGCGTCAGGATCAGTCAGTAGAGGAATATTAAGAGTTTTGGTTAGCCACCACTTTCTCAATGATTCATATAGAATTACAGTCAATAGTCAAAAGATTTTACCATCAGTTTGCATTCTGTTTCAATTCATGAAAGTCTGACAAAGGCAAATTTGTATAATTGCTCTATGGCCATGTACTAAAGTCCCTGGAAACTCCCTGCATCCATTTTCTAACAGATTCTGAATAGGTACAGTGTTTTGCATAAGTACCCCCCATCCCCCTGAACTTTTTTGTGTGAAAACTTGAAAATGAAATGGATTTAATTTCAAATTTAAACAAATTAGTCAATAAATAGTTGCCACCCTGCACTGGTGACCCATTGCAGCTCGCAACAAATTTAAGACCTTGGTGCTAGCTTACCAGGCTGTCAAGGGATTATTGTCAGCATACCTCCAGAGACTGATCCACCCCTACACTCCACTACTACTGGTCGCCTGGCCCCTTCTCCTCTCCACTCCTGCCTAGCTCGCTCAAGACTGTGGTCTGTCCTGGTTCCCCATTGGTTGTGTGTCTATTATTGTATATATGACAAATAAACATCTTGAATCTTGAATGACCTTCCCATTGAAGTCAGAACTGCCGACTCTTTGACCACCTTCAAGCACAGACTGAAGACTTACCTCTTCAGGCTGCACCTCTTCCCTTCTTCCCTGCCCACTCTGTAACCAGGTATCAGTCTTGACCAACCCAGGCTGTGTACTGTCTAGCCTGGGGTTAGCCATTGGAGTTTCATTTTTCTCTATTTAGCTGTACTTTGTCAGCTCATTTGTATGGTTGAATTGTTTTTCTTGGCTGTTTGCTGATTGTTACTTCAACAGAATATAACATTAAGTGTTATTGTGTCACTTGTTCAGTTGGCACTAGAACTTTCTTATCTAGAAGTTCAACACTTCTTGTACCTGACTTTTGCACTTGTTGCACGTTGATCTGGATAAGAGAGTCTGCTAAATACCATGGAATATAATGTAATAAAATTGAAGTAAGGTGACGGCATGGTGGGGAAGTGGTTAGCACTGTTGCCTCACAGCAAGAAGGTTCTGGATTTGAGCCCAATGGCCGACGGGGGCCTTTCTGTGTGAAGTTTGCATGTTCTTCTTGTGTCTGTGTAGGATTCCTCCGGTTTCCCCTACAGTCCAAAGATATGCAGGTTAGGTTAATTGGTGGCTCTAAATTGACCGTAGGTGTGAATGTGAGTGTGAATGGTTGTGAGTCTCTATGTGTCAGCCCTGCGATGACCCAGTGACTTGTCCAGGGTGTACCCCGCCTCTCACCCATAGTCAGCTGGGATAGCTTGCCCGTGACCCTGTACAGGATAAGTGGTTACAGACAATGGATGGATTTTTGTAAACATTAAAGGCAAGAAAAGCAACAATAAAGGCAGCTGAGGATTGGAAGGTGCAGGAGCATTGATAAGACCATATGGCATCACTAGTTATTCAGAATATATCCATCCATTATCTGTAGCTGCTTGTCCTGGGAGAATATGCAAACTCCACACAGAAAAGCCCTCGTCGGCTGCTGGGCTCGAACCCAAGACCTTCTTGCTGTGAGGTGACAGTGCTAACCACTACACCACCATGCCACCCTTCAGAATATATCATATATTACAAAGGTCTTCTGAGTTTTACTCTTATGGATGCAGATCATGTTGTACAGACTTAGCCCCATGTTTTAATAGCAAAGTAAGCAACTGTAAGATGTTTAAGAGATGCAGTTCACATTTAAAGTGTCCCTAAAGTTTCTTCCTAAACTACACCAACGCCTACAAGTCACCTGAGTGAAATCATTCAGTGCACTTCAAGAAAATCCATTCCACATTCTTTCACACTTGTCCCACTGACCTGTCATGCCAAACATCCTGCTAGATATTTGATTTGACAGCTAGAGAGGAACTTCCCTGTGATTAAAATGGTCTTAGTGAAATGATAACATTTATTTCACCCATCAATTAAGAAAACACATTGGCAAATTTCATTGTAGGTATCCTTTTGGCTATCAGTTAAGTATTAATGCGGATGGACATCACTATTTATTTCGACAGCAAAAGGAATGATGGCTGTCTGGAGTTTCAGCTGTATTTTAACAAGAGCAAGATTAGCTTGAGCAGGAAACCCTTAAGGCTGAACTGAAATGTATTACGATTAACTGAGCTGGCAATTAACTGACCACAAACTCACTTCCTTAAGTCTCTGCTGTCTATCTTCTCACTGTATTCACCATCCCACCACTCTGACTGAAACAATCAAGTCTCATTAAGTGGGTTCTTATGACTGCTTACAGTTCATTTGACTGGAAATGAGGCATAATTACTGATCATCGTGTGCAACTTAACCCAGAATGAACATGATTAATCTCTCTCAGTCATATCTTCCTGTCAGAAAGGCAGCTCCAGATCAGAGACAAGCTGAAGGTACGTTAGAGAAAATGGGTCACGTTTCCTACTCTGCTCCACCTTGTGTCATCTTTGCAGACTCATCAGGTTCCCCAGGGATCTGTGCATCATGAAGGCTGTAAGAACAGCAATTTGGTGACAAGGAGCCAGGCTTTGTGTGTTAAGGAATATTGGAATCTTTCTGCTGATGTAAACAGCAATTAAACTAGTGGACATTAATTCAGTCCAGTGGTCAGTATGAAAGAGAACTATCGACTGGCCCGTGCTAAATTGTCAATTAGGACTCATTACACTGAGGCATATTTGCAAACATGGCGCTAATGCTGATTGCTTAGATGTTTGAAGCACTATCGGCCATGAGGAAGGGATGACTTTTACAGCTGCCTTCAATTATTATGACAAAGAATTCATGAGACATTCTCTTAACTGTCATAAGAAATATTTTAGAATTATAATACCATGCAAAGGTTTGGACACACCTACCCATTTTTACCTTCCTTGTTGTGTCTCCTAATCAATTCAGCATCTCTGGAACTCTCCATTGCTCCATCTCCCTGTTCCCTCTTATTAGTGCTCCCTTTGGCCCTATCCACTTTCTTTAATCCCCAAACTCACTCTTGTACTTTTCAGTCTCTCTGGAGTAGTCAAGATGTGCCAGCTGTTTGTTGGCTTTGATTTCAACTTGCCCCAGATATGCTCTCTAATGAGCCAAGCGCTCGATCAATAATTCAGCCAAGTGTGAATGAAAACCAGGATGATCAGGGGGCTTAAATAGAGACCTTCATTTTGCCTTCATCTATTTTCTTCCTCTCTTTTTTATTAGCTGACCTTTTGTATAGGTTTTTTTTCTTTTTACTTGAGAAAATAGACCTTCATCACTCTTCTAATGTATGTGTTATTTTCTTTATAAGGACAGGCTGAGATGAGATCCATGCTTTAAAAAAATGAGATCAATTTTTTTTTGCTTTTTTATTTTACTTTTTTTCTGTTAAAAAATGACAAATTTCACCAAATAACCAGTTTTGATGAGCACATTTCCTTCACTTCCTTCCTAATTTACAATTCTTGCTTTTACTGCTTGTCACAAAGCTGCACTCAGTAATGAAATTTCTTCCTCTTAATCCTTCTTTCTTATCTCTTCCCCAAAGCACATGTATTTTCAAGTTCACATGCCAACTAAACAGCTGTGTAAAGCCAACGAGAAGGATGTGTGAGCTCCAGCACCTCCATTTCCTGATAAATCGACCTTTGCCCTTCACTGTTTGGTGGAATTGTTTCATTCCCTCCTCATAATGAGGGCCATGGCTGAGATCGATACCCAGAGGCTCTCAGCTCTCTAATAATTATGCTGTAAATTAGAAATGTGTTAAAACCACATGCTTCATGAGGGAATAATTAATAATCCATGGCAGAGGAGAAGCTGCCATTGAATAGGGATTCAGGGTTTCTTATCTCTAAGGACACGCTGTCTCTTGAACTGAAGTGACAAGAGGTGATTTATCAAACCTCCTCTGTTCCCTCCAGAGTTCCCTTTACAAAAAAAAACCCCAGCAACCTTCTTTCAGTCTCAAAACTTCTCTGTTCATTGAAAAAAGCTTTTATCCAAAGTGACTTACTGTAGAAATGAGACAGAAGACAAACATCGAGTTGAGCAGCTGATGGTTAAAAACCTTAGTTAAACACTGAACTGTAGCTTTCTGTAAGTCTACAACCTTGAACCCAAACCACTAATCCAGAGCTCTTAACAGTATAATTGCACAACACCAGAGGAAGGATAGCTGACTGCCCATGTGAGGATATTAGGGCAAACAAACCAACAACCAAGAAAGTAAACAAACCAACCAACCAACAAACAAGCAAACAAACCAACAACCAAGTAAACCAACCATTCAACAAACAAGCAAACCAACCAACTAACCAACCAACCAACAAGCAAATAAATTAACTAATTAAGCAACAAAATTTTGGATACAAAATACTGTAAATATTTTGATACACCCAATATAAAACATTTATTTTTTCTGTCTTAAATATTTTGATATTTTTCGATAAAATAAAAATCGATACCTTGCTGCCTCATGGTCTATAGAGACAGTACACCTTGCTTTCCAGACCTTCTTAGTTCGAGTTGGTGCTACTTAAAGGTCTCCATTTCTTTGGGGAAGTAAAAAGTCCTTCAGTGAGAAGACCCTGCAGATAAAACATTGTTTGCTTCAGGTGAAGATCACCTCTGTAGTGTTTTAGTTTTGCGTTTCCATAATCAGTTTTGAATCCAAGCACAATCAATGTGTTTGTTCCTTCAGAAGGCACTCTCTTTAATCACAGGCATCTTAAAAAGCCATTTTTAATTCTAGTTCTGTAATTAGCAGGAAAGCCACAACTCCAATTAACCCTAATGAAAAGTCACTTCCATTAAAGCGGAAAGGAATTACATGGTCTTTTTGGCTTGGTTTGTTTTTGGATTGTTCTTTTGTCTTCAAAGGACATTTCTGATCAATATTTGATGAGTAGGTAGTGTGAGAGCAACCTCGCAATGCTCGTCTGCTGGAGCCCGTGGATTTGAAGCAGCCGAATTCCTCAGGTTCATGCAGGTCTTCTTCTGACAAACATCTCCAAAAGGAAAATCTGCTCAAGTTCCTGCGCTCAGCTACGGCATACAGCAGAGTGCTCACACTCTTTCCAATTTGTATATTTTTATTCTTATTCAAGGTACTCCTGATTGACAAATTCATCATTTATGGATGAAACAGAAAAGAGACTAGTCTGAGAAACCCATCCAGGTCTTCTGGATCTAAACTTGACAAACTTGCTCATGCTGCAGGTTGCTGTTATTGTAAATTAACATCATCTTTGGACGACTCACCTCTGTTCTCCTCAACATGCTTCCTAAGCACAGTATGAACAACTGAGCAATACCATCCTTTTAATAAAGCAATTAGATAACACTAATTATTAATGTTGTTGGAAATACCTAGAGGGCTTGGTACCCAAGTTCAAATGGAGAGAGGAAAGGAAAAACAAGAGGAAGAAAAAATATGTCCATTACCTAATATCATATTCATGCATTTTTTTTGTTTTTTTTTACATGAATATTTAAGTCTGTTTAAAAACCGAGGTGCAGCTTATCATCACATTCTACCTCATGTGCAAGAGCAAAACTCATCACTGCTCTGTTTACAGAGATTAGTTCTTGATTATAGGGAACAATCTTGTCCTTGTTTTGTCCGACACCATGATGAGGCTTGGGTGAGGCTTCGGTAATGAAGGGAAAGTGAACTTGCATCGGTTTTGCTGTGTGCAAAATTGGGATAAAGTGAAGGGGAAATGATGAACACTTCTTTCTTTTCAGTGCAGATTTTTAATATGGGTCTCATTTATAACACGGAAAGAAAGCTTTTTCTCAACACTGTAGCCGGTTTCAATAAAGACAGAAAGGACTAAAGGCAAAGGAAATGGAAAGGATCAGTAAGAGGAGAGTGCATGGTTTAAGGGAAATAGTTTTGTCTGGTTCACATCAAAATGATCCATTCCAGTTTTGGAGAAAGTGCCCGACAATGCTACAAATTGTGCTAAAAAATGCGCTTGTCTAAAATCCAAAGAGCAGTAGCATTAATTAATTAATTAATTCATTCATTCATTCATCTTCAGTAACAAATGCATGACCCTGGAGCTGTGAAGGTCAAGAGCACCACCCAAGAGCAGCAACAATCATTTCAATTTAATTGATATAGTATTCTGGTTATCATGCGGCTGAGGTTTATAAATCTGTAGAGAAATTGTGCTGATTGGAATATTCCTGGTCAATGGATATCATAAAGGAATATTACACCTCCAGAGTTATTCATTCAGTCATAATTAAGCACTTTATCCTGGTCAAGGTCACCGTGGATCTGAAGCCTGTCCCTCATGAGGTGGGAACACACCCTGGATAAGACGTGTGTAGATGTGATGGTGTAGCCAGTTTGCCTACTGGGATGTTTTGGGTAGTGGATGGAATCTGAGAACTCAGAGAAAATCTGAACAGACACAAGAACGTGGGGAAGTGCACACAGATGGTAACTTGAGCTTCAGATCGGATGGAACTGGGAACCCTGGAGCTGTGAGGCAGCAACTCTGTGCTTTGATGTTTGATATTGCATTCTGGAAAATCATTTCGCATTCAGCTGGTAGTGTGGATTTTGGGATGATGAAACAGCCACATTCAGTACATCACATTACACATGTGCAGGTTACAGTGCTATTACTTGCACAAAAGACTGTACAGGAAAGACAGGCAGTAATCGCTGCTGTGCGAGATTCCAGTGTCCTCAAAGGGAATTACATTTATTCTAGCATTAATGCTGAAAGTACATATAAAGTAAATGCTATGGTCCCTTTAATCATTTTATCATGTTTGATAAATCAGATGGCGTACTGGGTAGACATGCACTCCTAAACCTAAAGCTGTCTCTGAGCCAGGGTCTAACGTGCCTCTTTTAACATCAACTGAAAAGCAAGACTCTGGGTCAGGTCTCGGCAGCGTCCAGCTTCTATGGTACACTTGAAACATGCCACTCAGTCCTTCTGTCCGTCTGTCACATGTATTCTGTTCCATTGGGCCAGCTTGAGAACAGTGTTGCAGGTGGAAAAAGCCTCCAAAATTAAAACATGGGCTGTGGCAAACAAAGGGCAAGTGTAAGTGCAATCAGTTCATCTAAAGCTGCTTTTACACGGGCACTTGCACCGGAACAAGTTGATCCTAGAACAAGTTGCCCTGGCACAACTGCCCATCTAAACATGATTTGTTCCAGAACAATTTGACACCGGTGGGCGCAACTTGCTCCACTTTACAAGGTGGTGCAACTTGTTCTGGGTGCAACTTGTTCACGCTTACCGTCTAAACACAGTCGGTAGCAAGTAGGAGGGCTTACACGTGTGTGGTAGCATTCATCCGGGTCATTTATCATGCGGACAAGACTGCTTCAATGAAAAAAATAATCAAATTCAATGGTCAGTTCTTCTTGAGTGCTTTTCCTTGTCAAACGTCTCCACTTATAAACTAGGGTTAGGACTCAAGCTATTCCCAAGCCGATCACAGTGGTAACTGGACTACAGAAGAAGTTCTTACCTTCAACTAATTGTGTGGAGATGCAGACACCCAGTTGGATTTGGAGAAATCGAGCCACAATGAGCCAATTCACCACCAAATCGCAGCGCATTTTAACAGAAACAAGCAGCGAGAGGACAGTAAAGCGAGTTAAAAACAGGCTTCTGATCACTGATTTGCATGTGCACACTTTTGTGTTTCCCTGTATAACCTCTGCTTTGGGGGCGGCACGGTGGTGTAGTGGTTAGCGCTGTCGCCTCACAGCAAGAAGGTCCGGGTTCGAGCCCCGTGGCC
>JANZLB010000012.1:71400393-71413828 GCA_026167865.1 Notarius quadriscutis
TCCATCTGTGGTGGGTCCGGGGTAGCTGCCATATGCTCTGTGCCCTCCTGGGTCTGTCGAGTTACACTTCTCAAGCCGTACTGTGTAAAGGTTTTTTGGACTGGTTGCATATTAATATGAAGTTACAATCCTCCACACACTTATTTTCCATATTTAGGATATGTCAATCATTATTAAAGGAAGGGGTAGATGAGCGGTTTCATAGCGGATTCCCCTATGCGGCCATCTTAGGTGCTCGCTCCACCGCTTCATTTATCTATTTTTTCAAAAGTACAATCATGACATACAGTACATACTACATTGATATTATTGTAGCTGAACTTTTGCTGAATACAGAAAAGTCATATGACTTTGAAAATACTGCTTAGATTTGTTGTAATTGACGACAAATCTAAGAGCATACCAAAATCATTAGAGTGCCAGAAAATACCCTCAGACCCCAGAGGGTTAATAACCAATAAAAGAAATAATTCAGCAGGCTACAAAGATGGCCAAAGAAGGAAATTTCAGGAAAAGGTAAACATTTCTTTCTTCAGGCATCAGTTTATACTGACAGTATGGCCCATGAGGTTTGTATTTTAGGATGTTACTTTTATTACTGAAGGTAATGGCTAAAAGTATAATCATTAATGGCAGGCATTCATGAAAGTATTGTCACTTTCTTTAAAAAAATAAATAAAACAAACTGGGGGAAGCTATGGCCTAATGGTTAGAGAACCTTTTGGGACCAAAAGGTTACTGGTTTGATTCCCTTGACCAGCAGGAATGGTTGACGTGCCCTTGAGCAAGGCACGTAAGCCCCAACTCCTCCCCAGGCTGCTCTGGGTATGTTGTACATAACTCTGGATAAGAGCGTCTGCTTATTCCCTGTAATATAATGTAATTTAGTATGTAAATTGTTTGGATTATTTGCTTGGTACATAATGCATAACTATTTATTATTACGTGTTTTGTTAATATGTTCTATTTGCTCAGTGTACTTATTTCCCTTTCTTTCAGATAAGTCAGTGTCTACCTCATCATCCAAAGAGCAGAAGGGAAGATCATCTGCAAAAATGCACATAAACACATGGACTCCACCTGTCAAACAGAACAATCTGGCTAGTCCACCCCAGACTCTCTCTAATATGCAGTTTGACCCAGCATCGCAGATGGGATATTATGGTCTACAGCAAAAAAGCTTTGATCAACAATCTGTCAGTTTAAGCAATCCCCAGGCTTTCTCCCAGACGATATCTAGTTCAGCAAATTTGCAGTCGAACCAGGCTCCCCAGATGTGGAGCAGTGGATACAAGAGTCATTTGCCTTCCATGTCTCCAGCTTTTGGCAGACACCCTCCACCAAATATTGTACCATATGCATCTTTGCAAGTTGGACCCCTTACTGTAAACCTCAATTATGATCCACAAGCCTTAAATACGACTATTCAGAGGAATTATAAGGAGCTGGACTCCACGCAAAATGTCAGTTTTACTGCTCCTCGGTTCTCAGTTATGCCTGTTCCTAGTAATTCAAGTGGTGTATCTGAAAATAGTTATTGTATGTATGATTCAGTTTCACCTTGGCAACACCCTTTAAATAGACAACACCATACTGTACACCAAACTGCAGCCGAATCACAGCAGGCAGCTTTAACTGCTCAGAATAGTCATGCAGCACCGAAAATGAACATGAATCAAGAACAAATGAGTGTAGTAGGACAACATAATGAGACACCCAGGTCTGTTGTACACTTTCCTGATGCATCTCATGTACCAGTAGGTTCAAAGTTTAGAATTTACAGCAGTCATATGAGTCAGAGCCACGTTCGAAATACATTACACCAACCTTCGCCATGGACAAAATATAAAGATAGATCAAAGCATAGTTCAAGCCAAACACCACCCCTTCCATATAGCTTCAGGTTGAAGTCTGCCATTCAAAACCAATCTAACCGAAGACGAGACCAAGCTTTGCCTAACTTAACTCAAGACAAAATTCAGTCCCAGACCACACCTTTTTCTGGCTATCACAGCAAGACAAACCTTGAAACATTTTCTGCTATTCAGAGAAATATACAGCCACAAGACCTACAATCAAACAACACAATGAGTGGGCTGACTAAGAACTCCCAGGAAATAACCTCTTTTAGCACTTCCAACAATCAAACATCATCTCCCACTTCAGGTTCAAGATCTATGAAACACTCTCATAAAATTCTATTCAATCTGTTACTACAAAAGGACAACAACCAGTTAAGTGATTTGACTTCCCCCAGTAACAGTTTGGGATCTCAATTTGCTAAAAGGAAAAGGAGATACCAGCAATCTACACATGACAATACAACTGGTTGCATTACTACTGGAGAAAACTACACTCAAGGCAGCACAAAGCAAGGCAGGAAGTACAAGGAACCTGCCAGAGAAACAAGTGTTGCAATGGGGAATGAAACTGGAACTGGTCGTCATCTGGTCAAAACACAAACGTCAAGTCAGGATATGACGACTAATTGGAAAAAGAGAAACGAAGAGGTCCAGTCCTGCATAAACCCAGTTGATTCCCTAAAGCTGGAAATATCACAGCTCAGAAGGATTCAACAAATCAATGAGGCAAAAGCTGTAGTTCCACCCATTTCTAAGCAGGCTTCCAGTCATAGATACCAAAACGATGTTACCACAAGTACTCATGACAGCCTCCACTTGAAAACTGATACTATCAAGAATCCTTTTGAGGAGTGTGAGAACATGGAGGAGACGTATGTACTAAATAGAACCTTTAAGCTCATTGAGGATCTGCCTTATGTACCTTCTTCACCAAGTTCCTTACCACGACTGGGATTTGACACCTCAGTAAACATCTCTGAAAGGCCTGTGTCTGAAAACAAACCAACATCCGTCTTTCAAAGTGGTGATATTTCTCAGTGTAAAAATGACACTGTATCTACAACCCAAATCTCTAACAAACGTCAAGATGCCATCCATGTTGTTGACTTGACGTCAAAAAGTTCAGTGAAACAAAATGATTTGTTTGATTTGTCCACAATTCCTGTTGTTGATTATACTTTGAAGGACCTGAAGGATTTAGTGAGCTCTTTAGAGGTCAAACCAGCAGAGAGAGAAAATCTGATGATAAAAGATGTTGTGAAGTGCATTATAGAGCTGTATTATAATGGGGACAAGCAAAACTTCATCAATTTAGTATCGTTAAAGGAGCTTTTCAAAACTTTATCATCTGAATTGTGTGTAAAAGAAATGCATGCTGTCGTTCTTCAGTACCTGCTACCTAAACACTTAAAAATGCTTGAAAATTGTTTCCAAATCCTGATAAATGAAACCACCATACCATCTGAGGACTTTAGGTCCTCCTGGTTGAATGTGGATGGACAACCAGCCAATTTGGAAAAAGTTCTTGCGGAGCCCTTTTCAGACTATAATCTCACATGGTGCAAAAAGGATTCACAGTCAGTATCTGAAAGTGTTGTAGACAGTCTTTCCCAGATTGGTACACATAATGCTGAAAATCTGGATGTGAATGCTCATAAAAACATACCTAAGACCACAGTAGATTATATTCCTGAAGGTATCCGTCACTCAGATCCTGAACATTCTACAGCAATATTTGCAACAACTGACTGCACAACAGACACAGGGATCCTGGAGAAAGGTCGTGAAAGTAACCCCCCCGGTGAACTCTCTAGGATTCAAACAGAATCAAAGAAGCAATGCAATCAGCAACTACATGATGAAGTAGATATGGTAAAAGAGAACAAGCGAGCATTCACTGAGCCATCACTTACATGCAGTTCTGATAAATATGTACCAAATAATAGTGATGTATTTGAGAAGACAGATTCGTCTGACAATGAAGATTCCACCAATGACTTTCCTAACATTATACTTCTCTCATCTGAGGAAACTAGAAAACTCTTCAGTGAGTATTCCGAATGTGACCAGAACAGAGAGCCTCATCGGATATGTCAGGAGAAAAGGAAGGATTTGATCACACTTTCTGTCAAAAATAAATCAGACTCAGTCAAAGTGAAGCCACTTGATGACTTCAAATTTACTTGCCCTCATGTGACTGGCTTAGCCTGTGTCAGTGACTTCTTCTGCCCCAGTTGCTGGAATGAGACCCCATTACTTGATATTGATCAAGATGAGACTCTGCTCACCCCGATGGAGGTGGAACGTAATATAGACTACCAGAGTCGAAGTTGCAGTCCACAGTCTGGAAAACCAGTCAAATACCCAAGTGCGCCAATATGCCTAGAGAGTAGCAGCATAATCAATTCCATCATATCCACCTCAAAATCTGATGGATGTGATGTGATGAGAGATCCTAAACTTGGCGATCGGACACAAAGCTCAAGTCCTCTACCTGCTCAAGAACTACACCATGGAATAGCAGGCACCAAGAACAGCAGTATGACTAAGCCAGTTGCAGAGGATCACCAAAAAATTACATCTTCAGCAAATACAGACCTGACAAAAGAAGATGCATACTCTCCATCAGGGGCCAAAATTTTACCAGGAATGGTTTCTTTATCAAGGAATTTGAATTGTAAAAATGTAAAATCTCCCAAGACTGATGTAGTTCCTGATGCAGATGACATCCTATTCAGCCCTGATATTGTAATTAAAAATGCTAACACCCATAAACAACATCCAAGTGACCACAGGTCTACGTTTAGGGATGGTAGCCAGTGCACCGATGAACACAAAGAAAGTGGTAACTTTCCTATCAAGGAGGCATGTCTTGATCAGCCTTCCCTCAAAACTAAACTAAGTACTCCTTGTCAAACACCAAAGGCCAGTGGGACACCTAAATTCAAGAATGCAGTACCCTGTAAACAAAAGGGAGCAATCATCAAGGAAATAGGACATGATGGGCAAAGCAAAGAAGCAAAGAAATTGAAATTTGAATTGTATGGGTCCAAAAGTAGTGACTCAAGCTGCCACAATGAAGAAAAGTCACCCTCAATTCCTGTTTACCTCACAGTTTCTTCTAGTCCAAATACTGAAAAGAGTTACACAGATGAGCCGTCAGCTAGGCAAAAGGTCTACAGGCAGTGGAGTACCACGTTCATACATCCACAAAAGAGTTCATCTCCATGTAAGACAAGCCAAAAGCACATGGAGGATCAACTAAAGTTGAAACTAGAAACACTGAAAATAGCTCTGGAAGACAGAATCATGGCTCTTTCACAGACGCAATCAACTAAGTGAGCCTAAAGCACAAAAACGACTGAACAAGATGAGAACAATGAAGGCGCACAAGAGAGCAAAATGTTGAAGCACACCACTGCTGATGATAATCTGGGTGGATGAATAAACTGAGTGGAATCACTGGACCTCATTTATGAATTTTTTAGTAAAATGTGTAAATGTTTGTGTAATTAAACTAAACTAAAAATTTCCACTGGATTTTCCAACATTTCAGAAACACTGGTTTCTTTTTTTCTTTGCACATGTACATGTTGATAAATGCCAACTGCCTAGAAATTATTGGAAGTTATTTTGACTTTCTACTTTCCCCCAAAAAATATTTCACAATGTATAATATTCATAATAAAAAGGGAGTGCTTAACCATCTGCCAGCTGAGGCAATTGTTTATGGTTTATGGCTCTGCACAGATAGGCCAACTCATCCTCTGTTTATACACCGCCATTCCTTTTGCCATAAATGAATGATTTGTTTAATTTGTCTTAATTTATTAGTTTGTGTTGGCTCGCTTTCTTTATTTTTTATCTTCTTTAATTAATGCCAATAATACGAAACAGCTGCTTTTCACTAAATGTTCTGGATGGTCCTCTTAGTTCCTAAACAAGCTTGAGGATGTGTTTTTGATAGAGACTCCAAAGCACTTTTGTAGGTTCCTCTGCAAAAGAGTGTCTGCTAAATGCTGTAAACGCAACAAAAATAAATGTAAGTGCCACAGTATATTCCAAATATTGAAGTGCAGTTATCCATGCACATCATATGATCTGAAGTTGATCAATTTAAGGTTTACATTAGTTAGTCTTCTTACACTCAGGAACATGAACAGGATACAAACTTTTTTTTTCCCAAATTTACAGGATTTTCATGAATACCAAATTTCTTATGTAAGCGCTCATACTAAAGATTTACGCATAAATCAGTTCAGATCCAGCTCGAAAATTCAGGCCCCTTGTTTGGAAACCAGACAATAATCTTGCTTCTAAAAGTCAAAGTTAAATTGTATGACCTAATACCTCGTGCTTAAGAAGTAGTAAGCTGTATGGTGTTGATGACTGTAAGGACACTTTAGACCCTAATATTAGATCAATTCTAAATGCAGTCAGTGACATGGATGGAGACTGTTTCGGGGATCGTTCTATGTTTAGAAATTTTTGAATGATAATCAAATATAAGTAAGCAACAGTTTATGGTACCACATGTCTGAAAGGAAATAACTTGAGGTAACTATAGAAGCATGCCTCTACTGTACCTCCTTAGACAGATTTTTTTTCTTCATTTTTGTATATAAAAAGATATATTTTGAATCAGTTGTCTGCGTGGATTAATTGTATGGTGGTAAGTTATATATTGAGCCAGTTAATTAAGAACCAGTTAATTATTACTCAATAATTAACTACTAAAATGAAAGTTTACAAGATAAAATTTACTAAAATAAAACATTACACAATGTGAAATTGTTAAATGAAAGATTACACAGTAATAAAAAAAATTGTAAAAGATTCCAGATCATAAAAAATTCTAAAATTAAAGATTACACAATGAAAAACATCTTATATGAGATTACACAATTAAAAACTGCTAAAATGGAAGACAGCAATTAAAGACAACCAAAATGAAAAATAAGAACATGTTAAAATTAAACAATCTTTTTCCCATTAGGGTCACTACAGCGGATCTGTTCTGCATATTTGATTTGGCATAGGTTTTACACTGGATGCCCTTCTTGATGCAACTCTCTTCAATCTATCCGGGCTTAGAACCGGCGCTAAGTATGCATTACCTTGTGCAACCCCAGTGGCTGGGTATTTTACCTAACTTGCATGTCTTTAAAATGTGGGGGAAACCGGAGCACCCGGAGGAAACCCATGCAGACATGGGGAGAACATGCAAACTCTACACAAAAAGACCCCCATCGGCCGTCAGGTTCAAACCCGGAACTTCCTTGCTGTGAGAGGACAGTGATAACCACTGTGCCAGGGTCCTGGAGTCATACAGGTCTTGGAGAGATGGAAAATCGCAGATGATCACCTTCTTGGCAGAGTGAATAATGCGCTGTGGTCTGCCCTTGTACTTGGCAGTGGCAGCAGCATACCAGATGATGAAGGAGGTGGTGAAGATGGACTCGATGATGGTGGTGTAAAAGTGCACCATCATTGTCTTTGACAGATTGAACTTCAACTGCTGCAGGAAGAACATCCTCTGCTGTGCTTTCTTGGTGAGAGAACTGATGTTCATTTCCCACTTAAGGTCCTGAGTTATTATAGTGCCCAGGAAGCAGAAATACCCCACCGAGGTCACTGGGGGATTCAAACTGGTGATGGAGGTGGGTGTGGCAGAGCTCCTCTTGAAGTCGATAATCATCTCCACTATCTTTAGAGCATTGAGCTCTAGGTTGTTCTGCCTGCACCAGCACACCAGATAGTCAGTCTCCCACCTGTAAGCAGGCTCATCCTCATCAGAGGTGAGGGTGGTGTCATCTATGAACTTCAGGAGCTTGACAGACTAATAACTGGAGGTGCAGCTGTTGGTGTACAGGGAGAAGAGTAGAGGTGAGAGGATGCAGCCTTGGAAAGAACCAGTGCTGATGATCTGGGAGTCAGAGATGTGTTTCCCCAGCTTCATGTGCTGATTCCTGTCAGACAAGAAGTCTGTGATCCACCTGCAGGTGGAGTCAGACATGCTCAGCTGGGAGAGCTTCTCCTGCAGAAGAACTAGGATGATAGTATTAAAGGTGAAACTGAAATCCACAAACAGGATCCTAGCATAGGTTCCTAGGGAGTGTAGGTGCTGGAGGATGAAATGTAGAGCCATGCTGACAGCATCGTGTACAGACATGTTGGCTCTGTAGGCAAACTGCAAGGGGTCCAGGAGCAGGTCAGTGGTGTTTTTAAGATGAGAAAGCACAAGGCGCTCAAATGATCCTTGGCCCTTGTTTTTTTGGGGACAGCGATAACGGTGGAGGCTTTGAAGTAGGCTGACACATGGCATGTTTCCAGTGAGTTGTTAAACATGTCTGTGAACACCAGAGACAGCTGATCAGCACAGTGTTTCAGGGTGGATGGAGAGACAGAGTCAGGACCTACTGCTTTGCAGGGGTTCAGCTTCTTGAAGGGCCTGTTAAAGTCAGACAAAACCCCAAAAATAAACTGTTTGCCAATCACGGCAAATGCCTTAATGATGTTGATTTTGTTTGCCTTTAATGTTTCTCTTCCAGATGAAGAGAAATGTGGGAGGAGGGTCTGCAAAGGTGTGAAAGTTTCCAAGGTGTGAAGTTGTAGAGAGGCTCCAGGTACAGCTGAGGTGGGGGTGGGGATGGTGTACAGAAGCCAGTGTATGGAGTCTTGGGGGATGTTATCAGGACAGTCCCATTATCTTTCAAAGCAATATTAGAACTCATTAAGTTGGTTGGCCAGGCGCAAGTCATTAACAGAATGGTGGGGTTGAAGGTTTGTAGTTAGTGATCTGTCTGAGCCCTTTCCAGACAGATGCAGAGTCATTGGCTGAGAATTGATATTGGAGTTCTCAGAGTACAGTCACTTAGCTTCTCTCACCACCTTGTTAAACCTGTTCCTTGACTCTTTAAATTGGTCCATGTCCCCACTCCCGAATGCTTCTACCTTTTGCAACCTTAGCTGTCTGATCTTAGCTGTGAACCAGGTTTTGTCATTATTATAACCTCACCCTGGTGCATGATGGAATGCAGCAGTCCCCAGAGAAGTTGATGGACATCACAGCCTCTATGTACTCATCCAGACTATTGGCAGCAGTCCTGAACACGTCCCAGTAAGTACAGTCCAAGCACGACTGAAGATCCTCTACAGCTTCACTGCTTCACTTCTTTGATGGCCTCATTACAGGTTTACACAGTCTTAATTTCTGCCTGTATGCAGGAATCAGGTGAACCTTGGTATGGTCAGAGTGGCCCAGTGCAGCACAGGGGATGACATGATGGGTATTGCAGACTGTAGTGTAGCAGTGATCCAAAATAGCAGTGATGCCTCCTTGGTTGGGCATTTAGTAAACTGTTTGTATTTGGGAAGTTTGTAGCTGAGGTTAAAATTTTATTATTAAATAAAACTTTATTAAAGTTGCTGAGGACAATAACTAGGGAGTCTGGGGTAGTCTGCTCCACACCCAGTATCTGGTTGGACAACATGTGCTATGTATCCTGCACGTTGGCCTGCGGTGGAATGTAAACACTGACCAGAATGAATGAAGCAAGCTCATTGGGGGAGTGGAAGGTTGACAGTTAATGAAAAATGATTCCAGGTCAGGAGAACAGTGCTGCAGGATCACTGGCACATCACTGTACCAGCCACTGTTTGCATAAAAACAGATTCCACCACACTTTGATTTACTGGAGAGTTCTGTGTTACAGCCCCTCTGAAAAGTTGGAAGCTGGCCAGCTGCAGTGCAGAGTCCAGTATGCATCCACATAGCCACATCTCTTTGAAGCATAAAATGGAAGATGAATAAAAGTCTCTGTTTCTCACCACCAGCAGTTGGAGTTCTTCCAGTTTATTGCATAATGAGTGCACGTTGGAGAGAAATATTGCTAGTAGTGGAGTCACATGAATGCACAAGCACACCAGCACATTTCCCTCTCCTCTGGTGTCTCACCGAATGAGCAAAGGTGAGAGCACCTTTGACAAGAATATCCAATAATTATATTACAGGAATTTAGCAGACAGACAGTCTTATCCAAAGCAACATACAACCTACCCAGAGCAGCCTGGGGAGCAGATGGGGGTTAGATGCTTTTGAAGTTCAACCATTCTTGCTGATCCAAGGAATTGAACCAACGACCTTGAATTGAACCAGAGCTGCATCTCTAACCATTAGGCCATAGCTTCCCCTGTAACTCCATGGATGACATCAGAAAAGTGGGAAATAAATCTGCTGGAGTTGTTCCCCTGATGTTCATGAGTTCTTCTCTGGTGAAAGAGATTCAAGTATTGCAGCAGAAAACTGAGTTTACAGGCAAAGTTAGACAAAACAATGCACACCAACACACCAAGGCAGCCATCCATGGCACCATCTTTTAACAAGGAACTAATTACTAAATTAACTCAAAGCAGGTGTGTGAAAGCAAGGACATGCTATGAAGTCCAGGGGCTGCTGGAGAACATGGTGCAGAGTGGGAACTGAAGTCCCAAAGTAACGTTGGGAAGTACAGCTCAGAATCGCTGTTTGGAGTTGCACTGTTTGGTGCTGACTTGACATATCCCCCTCTGAGGTGAGGCTCCTGATGTATCTACCATGGTTTAGAGGGGGTCCTGTGCCACGCATCAGTGTCTTCACAGTGACTCCAGCACCAGATGCAATGAACCTGGTGGGACTTAAGGAGCCGGGTAGATGGGCATCGATGCCCCTGCTGGCCCTCAGGGTCAGGGCAGGTCAGATATCTAGGTTGATCATCACTGGGGTGGGTGCCCCCAGCAGTTCTGGTCTAGGCACAGTGCTGAGGTTCATCACATCAGTCTCAGGTGGAGGCATGGGACAGGGAACCTCCCCATTGGCTTCTAGCATAAGCATGATTTTGGCAGCCACAGTATCAGACTCAGGCAAGGGTGTGGCATCAGAGATTGCTATGTTGACCTCCGGCAGAAGCATGGCATTGGAGGTCTCTGTAATGACCTCCAGCAGGAGCAAGACCCTGGATACCAGTCTGTCTGTCTGTGGCGATGGGCAAGAGGCAGGGTACACCCTGGACAAGTCGCCAGGTTATCGCAGGGCTGACACAGAGACAAACAACCATTCACACTTACAGTCAATTTAGAGCCACCAATTAGCCTAACCTGCATGTCTCTGGGGGAAACCAGAGTACCTGGAGGAAACCCACGCAGACACGGGGAGAACATGCAAACTCCACACAACTCAGCTGGCTCGAACCCAGGACCTTCTTGCTGTGAGGCGACAGTGCTAACCACTACACCACCGTGCCACCCCAGAGGGTGTATAAGTTTTCATAAAAGTTTATTAAGAAAAGGCCTATTTGTTATTTTTTAATAAAAGGAATATTTTAGTTAATAGGCTATTATATTTTACTCTAACCTTTACAAATGTAGGGTAAATAATAATTGTTGTTATTAAGAAAATGAAACAAAAGTTTTATTTTTTTTACATTTAACAAAATGAATATTTAAGTTACTAAATAATAGGAAAATAAATGTTGCATTTTTGGGGAATGAAAGTTTCTTCATTTCATTTCATTTTTTCATACATCTTGTGGAAAAATGTAATCATGAACCCAATATCGTGAATCAAATCGTGATTTGAGTGAATCGTTAGATGCCTATAATCAACATCATTAGCAAAATATATGTGACGTGATTCTTTTTTACTATAACAGCACATCCTGGAGTGTGTTAGTCCTCTTGTCAATGATTACAATTTTTAATTTATTAATAACAAATATTTTAAACTTTTTAACAGTTTACATCTCCACAATAAATTAATTCCTAATATTATATCACTTACATCGTAGCAGCTTTAAACATCAAACTGTTTATATAAATGATAATATATTATAACACGTCCATTAAGTATGTGCCTTCCAGAAGTATTGGCACCCTTCATGAAAATGAGTGTTTGTTGAGCTTATACCTCAGGGCAAGTGACAGGTTACTGCCTGTATGAAGTTTCACATGTGTCCATGTGGGTTTCCTCCAGGGTGTCTATTTATTTGTAACACACCCTGTTGGTGGATTGGCTTCCTGATGTTGAAAAAAAGCCTGAGATGGACTGGCATTTCCAATTTGTGTCCAGTGTTTCAAGGATAGACTCCAAATCCACCACGAATTAAGCAATAAAAGTCTACAAAGACCAATCAGTATACTTTCATTCTTCTTAAAATCATTTTTACAAACATAGAAATATTGCAGAAGTTGCGGTGTGGCTATCATTGACCTGTGGTCATATCTAATTATTATTTGTGCTTTTTTCCCTTAGCGCCCCCTACGTTCATGGATGTGCCACCGCAGTATGTGGAGGCCAGGGAGGGAGGCAGCATCACACTGAGCTGCACCGCCTTCGGCAACCCCAAGCCCGTGGTCTCCTGGCTGCGAGAGGGAGAGCAACTGGCCACCAACAAAAAATACACGGTAATGTCTGCTCAGGGTTCACTGACTGATTAAACTGATGTGATGTAATCTCCCTGTATGATTCATTTCACCCTGAAGAATTGGTCCCAGCGTCAGAGAAGTGGGAAACAGGACACGTATACTGGTTTGGTTTAACACCCTCATTACAAGTGTGGAACTGCTGTAGTCATAAACGAATTGTTCTTTCATGCTTTGAAAGGAAAGAATTAATGCTTAAAAAAAGCGCTGTCAGGAGCTCATGTGTAGGCTGAGCTGACAGACGAAGGAACACAATTGTGTGGAATGAGTTTGAAACATTGACAAGATGAGAGAGAAGGAAAGAAGAGTGTGAGAATAGCTTGTGCTGGATATGACAGAAACATTCAGGGCGTCTGGCTCCAGCAGGCATCGTCTGGCAGCACATCAGAGCAGCACCAACGCTGAAAGACTGAGACAGGGAGGGGAGAAAAGATAAAACAGGCAGCTTGAACTTTTCTTGTCTTTTCTCTCACCCATTATACTCAATCAAGTTGCTTTGGCATTGTAAATGCCCACATCCTGCTGAACTATCAGTCTTTACAGTTATTCAGTTGGCAGATGCTTTTATCTGAAGTGACTCATATTTAACCTGAGTGTTTGAGGGCTAAGGGTTTTGAGCTTGGTGATGCTGGGATTTAAACTCTTTCAATCACTCGCCAAGAGACTTAAGCAGTATAATCAGTACTCACTGGTAACTGATCTGCATCTCCTGCCCCATTTGCCCCATGTATGTGCACCATTGGTGGTGTAGTGGTTAGCACTGTTACCTCACAGCAAGAAGGTTCTGGGTTCAAGCCCAGTGGCCAACAGGGACCTTTCTGTGTGGAGTTTGAATGTTCTACCTATGTTTGTGTGGATTTCATCCAGGTGCTTCAGTTTCCCCCAAAGATATGACTAGGTTAACTGGCTCTTCAAATTTGCCCATAGGTGTGAGCGCACAGAAAGGAACTAGCCACCCTACTGTTCTGAGTGCAACTATATTTTGCATTAAACAGCTGAGAAAGTGATAATTTATTGTTATTAAATCCATTTCAGAACATACACTCACCGGCCACTTTAATAGGAACTTGTTCTTGATTCTAAGATCCCTGTTCTTGGCTGCAGGAGTGGAACCC
>JANZLB010000012.1:71893004-71910076 GCA_026167865.1 Notarius quadriscutis
GCATGGATCAAAACACCATCAATGAGGCCATTGAAGACACCACTGTTGGGATCTATGTTCTTAAAGAACATGCTTCAGGTGATGAAGCAGAGGACATTGGCATTGTTCTTGAAGGCATCAAGGTGTTACTAGAGCTTGATAATGTAGCATTAGCTGTTGCTATGCTGTTTGGACTGATGTATGCACTGAATCTCAGCTACCCTGCTGACCTCCGCTACAATTTTGAGGGAATCCAAAAGATTTGGATGGAACTGGATGGAGGTAAACTTTCCAACAAAGCACTTGCTCTGCAAAACAGGCTCTCAGTCAACGGCTCAGACTGATTTCTGTTGTGGATCCACTTTTTATTTCTCAGTGATGAGTTTATGTAGGGTTAATTTTACTTTTTGTTTGTAAAGCCACTTTGATTTGTCAAAGTTGTTAGCTATGTAAAATGGTGTTTGCAGGGTTAACCCTCACTGTAAAAAAATGTTTATTATTATTATTATTAAAGAAGTACTAGCTCTTATTTGCCTCATTCAGTTTGTGGCATGTTTGGTTCACTTCAGTAAAATGCTGTTATTGTGTTTTCACTCTTGAGGATGCACTGTTGCAATATTGTCAACTAACAGTTCACAATATCTTTATTTTTTTTGAATGTACTGTGAAGTTTATACTGTTTATCTGCTGTGACTGAAGTTTGTATGTGCTTCCACTGGGACACTTAAAACAGTGCAGAGTTAGATTCTGTGTATCATGAATCCATTGCACTTTATGCAGAATTCTTTTATTTGTTTTTGTCAGTTTACTGTGAAGCTTTTGTGGTTTGTGTTTTGAATCTACTGCTAGTAATGTCGTGGTTACAGTGTCCAGTTTTTATGCTGAATTTACTGTATGGCAACTGCAGAGTCCTTCTGTTCAGGTAAAGTGTGTGATCTCCAAAGTTTGAAGGATCAGTACAGTCAAAGTTTAATACAGAACTCTGAATCTTTGTTTTTTATATTTGATTTGTGTTTGCACACACTTAAATACAAAACTGATGTCTACAATGCATTTGGCTGGTTTTAACAAATCAAGTTAAATTTAGAGACCTAACTTGGGTTGTAAGAACCTAATAATAAAATTGCTTTTAAGTTACTTAATACCTTTTAAATAATATTTAACTTTTTGTTAATGCTAAGTTACATTTAAAAATCTGGTATCCTGAACATGAAGTCACTTTAGCATTACTCAATTAATTGGTATTGCAGTAGCTTTAAAAAGAAATGTTAAATCAACTTGATTCTTTTAAATAATCTGACACAATTTAATTATTTTGGTTTAACAATTAATAATTCATTGAGAAAAAGGAGATGGTCAGTCTTCCAGTCTGATCATGTGGGACCAATGTACACATTAAAATCAAGTAAATCCAAAGGATTTTTTTTCAGTGTGTGAGAAAGCGTCCACTGCAAACACAAAGTCCCAAAGCCAGTCCGTTAAAAAAGGGGACTTTATTAATGCCAAGCTAGTGGAGCAACTCCAGATTCCTGTGGAGCCACTGGAAACACTGCTGAGACTGACTGCTGGAGAGGGACTTGTTAACCGGGTCATGAAACCCATCAGTATGACTGTCAGTGCTTTACATTCAAAAGAGATCCATTTTTTTTTATATTAAATTCTTATGAGTATGCTATCATTTTAGGTTTTCCCTGGCTTAGAAAACATAACCCAGTTACTGTTATGACACCTGTCTAGCATTTTCCACAGTTATGGTATCGTCAACTACAGAAAGCCCCAATGTCGATGTTGTAGTCTCCGTTCCCCCTGAATACAGTGACCTGTTAGAGGTGTTTAACAAGAAAAGTGCTACCAAACTTCCTCCTCACAGAGAATTTGACTGTTCCATTGTGTTGATAGATGATGCTATTCCACCTAAATCTAGGATTTATCCAGTCACTCAAGCGGAGGAGAAAGCAATGGAGGAGCATGTTCAGGAGGCTTTAGAACAAGGTTTCATCCGTTCTTCTACATCTCCAGCAGCTGCAGGGTTCTTTTTCATCAACAAGAAGGATGGGGGACTTAGGCCCTGCATTGATTACCGTAGGCTTAACCAAATCATTAAACCCTATTCTTACCTGTTGCCTTTGGTCCCTGTAGCACTAGAACAACTTCGTGGAGCATCTATATTCACAAAACTCACCTTAAGAAGAGCATACAATTTAGTCCACATAAAGGAAAGTGATGAATGGAAAACTGCATTTCTTACCACTAGGGGGCACTATGAGTACTTAGTAATGCCCCATCCGTATTCCAAGCATTCATAATTGATGTCCTCAGGAATATACTTGGCCAATATGTTATTGCCTATGTTGACGACACCTTGATTTATTCCCCCAATCTCGAAACTCACATTTAACATGTTCGTTCTGTCCTTACGCATCTGCTTGAAAATCAGCTATCTGTTAAAGGGGAGAAGTGTGAATTTCATCTCCCTTCTACTTCTTTCTTAGGCTACGTCATCAATCCAGAGGGTGTTGTTATGGATGATAAGAAGGTAAAAGCCATAACTAATTGGCCCGTCCCTACTTCCATAAAGGAACTCCAGTGATTTCTTGGGTTTGCTAACTTCTATTACCATTTCATTCGCAATTTCAGTAGCATAACAGCCCTTCTTACCACCATATTAAAGGGAAATGCCAAAAACCTCTCATGGAACCCCCGGGCGCAGGAAGTGTTCGAATCCCTCAAGGTAGCCTTCATCTCAGCCCCCATTCTGAAGCATCCCAATCCCACTCAGCCTTTCATGGTAGAGGTGGATGCCTCTGAGGTAGGCACTGGAGCTGTGCTGTCCCAGCATGTAGATGACCCCTGTAAACTGCAACTGGTAGCCTTCTGCTCCCATAAACTGACCCCTGCCGAATGCAATTATGGTATAGGAGTTAGAGAATTGCTGGCCATTAAACTAGCTTTTGAACAATGGCACCATTGGCCAGAGGGAGCTATGCATCCCTTCCTAGTTTTAACGGATCATAAAAACCTTGAATATTTACGGTCAGCTAAATGGCTCAACCCCCATCAGGCTCAGTGGTCCTTATTTTTCTCTCAGTTTAATTTTTCCATTACTTATCATCCCGGGTCCTGTAATACTAAAGCTGATGCCCTTTCTTGTATATATCCCAGTCCTGAGTCCTCTCCTGAGGTTGTTAATGTACTGCCCTCGTCAGTTATGGTTGCCCCATTAGATGGGAGATAGATGAAGAGTTTGACCAGGAATTATCCATCACTCCTGCCCCTGAATCTTGCCCTCTAGGAAAAAAGTATGTGTCTATTCAATGCAGGGACAAATTAATTACGTGGGCCCACTCCTCTTTAACTCCTGGCCATCTGTGAGAGACACGTATGCACCAGTTATTGTCTGGCAGATATTGGTGGGAGAACATGCTGTCAAATATCCATGGACTTGTCTCCTCGTGCACCACCTGTTCCAAGTGCAAAACACCCCAAACTCTCCATGTCGGTAAACTCATGCCATTGCCTGTCCCTTCTCATCCATGGTCACATGTAGCAATAGACTTTGTTACTGACTTGCCCTCCTTGCAGAACTACATGGTCATTCTGACCATTGTTGATAGGTTCTCACGAGGAGTTAGATTCATCCCCTTCGTTAACCTACCTACGGCCTTCAGACAGCTGAAGCCCTTTTTAACTATGTGTTCCATATATTTGGTATTCCTGAGGATATAGTATCAAATTGAGGGCCTCAATTCACCTCTCATGTGTGGCCAGCATTCTTTGAGAGACTGGGAGTTAATGTAAGTCTCACCTCCAGTTACCATCCCCAGTCCATGTCAATGTGAAAGAGTCAACCAAGAACTGGGAAAGTTTTTGAAAATATATTGTGACAATAATCAAGCCAACTGGTCAAAATATTTGCCCTGGGCAGAAATGTCACACAATCTGTTAACTAGCTCTGCTATGGGGTTAACCCCTTTTCCTCCTAGTGACGGAGGAAGAATGACTAAACATCCTGCACTTAGCACACTGAACAGGCTGAAGATGTGCCATGATGAAAAGATTCACGCACGCTTAATCAAAGATCTGTTGATATTAAAGCAGATCTGATGTGGATGGCCTCCGCTTGTAGTCTTTACGCAGGAGGAGAAAAAAAAGAAAAAGAAAGATTCTGGTCTTGGCTTTCTTCCGAAAAAAGAAAAAAAAATGGAAAAAGGAAAGCGAAAGTGGAAAGTACAAAAAGGAAAGTGACAGTACAATAAAAATGAAGATGATACTGGAAAATGATTTGTAGAAAACTTTTTTTAAAGATTAGTAATTAACACCAACACTTGTGGGGAAAAAAGGACTCGTTGCAAACAACTCAGGAACTAGTGTGACTTCAGCCCGGTGAAGACCAACCACTCTCTGCTCCTCTCCCCTTTTTATCTTCTCCCTGTCACTGCACACAAACACACAGGTACAGCACATTCATTCACAACAGTTGCTTCCACTTTGCCAATCATCTTCCCCAGCTTCGCTCTCCATTCACAAACTGGCCCTTGATCACGCCCCCGCTGCCACATACCCCCACTGCCTGATTCAGGCTGGGGAGCCATCCAGCCTGCAGCTGACTCCCCCCTGCTGAGAGAGATAGTCTGCCACCACCATCTGTGCCTGCAGCCTGCGGACCACCTTGAAATTAAAAGGCTGCAGAACCAGATACCAACGGATGATCCAGGCATTGGCATCCTTCATGCAGTGGAGCCACTGGAGCAGGGCATGATCTGAGCAGAGGGTGAAAGGACATCTCAGCAGATAATATCAGAGGGTGGGGATCACCCATTTGATGGCCAAGCACTCCTTGATGGTGCTGTACTTCTTTTCCTGCATGGAGAGCTTGTGGCTGATGTACAGCACGGGGTGCTCCTCTCCCTCCACTGTTTGGGAGAAAATGTCCCCCAGCCCTCTGTCTGATGCATCAGTCTGCAAAAGAAAAGGGAGAGAGAAGTCAGGGGAGTATAAAAGTGACCCCCCCCACCCCATACAATACAATGCAGCTTTTACCTGGTTAAAGGCCTGTTGGCATGGCTCTTTCCACTGGGCCAGACCTGGTGCTCCCTTTTTACTGAGGTCAGTCAGCAGGCTGGTGACATCTGAAAAATTAGGCACGAACTGCCTATAATAGTCAACCAGCCCCAGGAACTGCCTGACCCCCTTTTTGGTCTTGAGCAGGCCGCAATCACTGCAATCTTCTCAATTTGGGGATGCACCTGCCCATGACCCAAGTGGAAGCCCAGATACTTTACTTTCACCCACCCAATTGCACACTTCTTCAGGTTTGCTGTGTCCCCCATGCACTTCAGCAACCTCAGGGCTGCCTTGAGATGTTGGAGATGCTGCTCCCAATCATTATTAGAAATGATTATATCACCTAAGTAGGCCACCGCATATGCATTGTGAAGATCAGGAATTTCGTCCATGAGATGCGGAAATGTTGCTGGAGTCCCAAACAACCCAAAAGGAAGGGTGACAAATTAGTATAAACCAAACAGAGTGGAAAAGGCCTTTTTTTGCGGGTTAATGGATCTGCCAATATCCCTTTATTAAATCCAGTGTTGAGTCACACCTAATTGATCAAACAGTTCATCAATGTAAGGCATCAGGTATGTGTCAAATTTAGACACTGTGTTGACTTTTTGACAGTCTACAGAACTGGACCAACTTGTTAGTCTTGGGAACCAAGACCACCTGGCTGCTCCAGTCAGTGTGCGACTCCTCAATTGCCCCCATCTTCAGCATAAATAAATATTTATTGATTTCCAGTCAAAGAGCCTCTCTCAAGTACAGCAGGACATAGTCATTTTGTTAAATCATAGCTCAAGGTTCTTCATCATATAGTCTGTCCTGAAGAACACACATTATCATGCAGTCTATTACAGAATTCTGATCAAATGTTTTTGGGCTCATCTCGTATATTATGATGAGAAATAAAGGGCTCCTGTAAATGCACAGTATAAAACCAGCTGAACCCAGAGTAAAGTGCAGATGCTTGTAAATCATTTGATACGGTACACTATGAAAAGAATAAACTGGTTTGTCCAGAACAAAATCCTGCTTAAGTACAATTGTGTATTCTGAGTGTAGCACATGACAATTCACTTACAGATGAGGTTCACACACTACGCTCCCATTTGCCTTGACACAACCCCTCTGAAACACGCCTCAGCCCTTACTCTCTTGTTCCCAAGTAAATGTGAGAGGTGTCCATTGGGTTTGTCACTACTTGGATGGAAACATCACTATTTTTGATATTTTGATGAATTTTAAACCTTGATACTTCCTCGTTCTAATACATTATCATTTCTCTAGTAACAGCTAATTCACAGGGACTCCTATGGCAGATAATCTACATTACAAAACACATGTTATCAATGATACTGTACAGTGAATTTAAAAAAGTAAAATTGCAAAAAATATAATGATTGTAAACTTGAAGTGGTATAAGAGCAATGAATCCATCAGGGAAGCGCTGTTATAGGAAAATAATCAACTTCACATCACTCAGTATTTTACTATAACAGCAGTGCACTGTTTTAATGCTTACTAAATTATATTTTTAGTTCATTAAGCTTCTGACTGTGACCTTCAAACAGGCAGCATTAACCCTCCTTAACAAATCCCACTAACATCTGATATTATACACAAACCCTGACTCAGTGGTAAAGTCTCTGGGTTCCTGATCAGAAGGTTGGGGCTTCGAGTCCCAACACAATTAAGCTGCCACTTGGAGTTGAGTTTGCATGTTCTCCATGTGTCTGCATGGATTTCCTCCAGGTTCTCCAGTTTCCCACAGGATCTTAGCTTGGTTATTCTCAACCACCTTCAGAGGTGTGTCCCACATTGACCTTGGGACTTCCAGTTAATACTTGGCACAGATGTTTCTGTACACTATGCCAGCCACTTGGTTATGGCATTCCATTTACACTCTTCCTGCTAGCATCTTACACCTTGCTGTTATCTGCTGGATTGTCATGGGGGCATCTTTGCACAGTCTGCACCTGGGGTCTTGCCTTGTGTGGTAGACCCTGGCCTCTATTGAGCTTGTGCTTGGGGCCTGTTCCTATGCAATGATGATTAGTGCCTCTGTGTCATCTTCCGGTCCAGCTTTATACAGTCACTGGTAGGATTTTTCAATATCAGCCACTTCTCCTATCTCCCGGTGGTACATCCCATGTAGTGGTTTGTCTTTCCATGATGGTTTCTCTTGCACTTCCTTCTTGGGTTTCTGCTGCCTGAGGTATTCACCAAGCACTTCATCATTTGGGGCCATCTCCCTGATGTACTCATGGATTTTTGTTGTTTCATCATGCATAGTGGCTCTGAAGCTCACTAGTCCTCAGCCTCCTTCATTCCTCTTAGTGTGCAGCCTCAGAATGCTGGACTTGGGATGAAACCCTCTGTGCATAGTCAGGAGCTTTCTTATCCTGATGTTAGTGGCCTCTATCTCCTCCTTTGGCCAGCTTATTATGCCAGCAGGGTTTCTGATGACCATCAGGGTATAGGTGTTATGGCCCGGACCTTGTTCTTCCCATTCAGCTGACTTCTCAGGACTTGCCTTACCCTCTGTAGGTATTTGGCTGTTGCTGCTTTCCTAGTGGTCTCTTCATGGTTGCCATGTATATAGTGATATATATCACTATGGCAAAGTGAAATAAAGAAGTATATTTGAGAAACAAAGGGGTTAGCATGGTAGTGCAGTGGTTAGCACTGTTGCCTCACAGCAAGAAGGTTTGGGGTTTGAACCTCATGGCTTCTGAGGGCCTTTCTGTGTGGAGTTTGCATGTTCTCCCACATGTCTGCATGGGTTTGCTCCAGAAGCATGGACTTCCCAGATAGAAATGTCAGCCTGATGAATATGTCTCTCTAAAATCCCACTATATGCCTCAATATATCAATGATACCTTCTCACACAAAGGCAGCTCACCCATGCCATGGGGTCTGATGCCCCCCATACCATCACAAATGCTGGATTAAGGCATGAATCCAAAGGAGAATCAGAATTAACAGAGATTTACTATAAACATTCTTTATGCATACAGAACACTGGCACGCTCCACTCAAATGCATTTAGAGAGTGCATGATTACTCTTTCTACTACCCCCTTATATGGTAATGTATGTGTGTTCATACCACACAGAGCAGGTAGGCAGAATCCTCCTCATGTTCTGCAAGTACAAACTGTTTTAGCAGAGAAGAGAACAAAGGAGTTTTTGTCATGTACTTCAACAGTCTTTACAAGAAACACACTCTACTAGTCAACAGATTAAACAGTTATACAAACATACTTGGATAAATGAGGCTATGATTTAACATAAATGTCAACATTGATGTTTTGATTAATATTTTTCCAAGACATCTCCCCCCTTTTAATCAATTCTGATAGGCATAAAAGACATGAAAAATGTGGCTCATCCACTTCTGTAACCCATGTTCTGGTTTAAACAGATGCTTCATTCACTTCCTCATTGAGAAACAATATAGTGCTTTTTTGTGAGGCGAAGACACCTTTGATGTTTAGCTCATACGTATATTCAGAAAGAAAAGTTAAGATTTACACATTTCCTTCAAGTCTTTACACTTTCTTGCAGCTGGTGAAGGGTGGCTCATACTCTTCATCCAGAGAGGGTGGACATTTTAAGTAAATGGGAACATCTGTATGTTGACAGTTCTCATGACCACAGTCTGTAGGCATTGGATGATACATGGACCTAACAGGCAGAGCAGGAATAGGACTATCAGCATTGGGATGGCCATGGAGGCATAGGCTGTCCATCTTTTAAACAAGTTGGGCAGCCATCCCCAGGTGTCTTCTCCATGTTCATCCAGACATAGCTCCTTAGCCACCTCCTGCATCTTTCTGTGTACAGTCGTAATGCTTCTGTGGGCATCATCATTTGCAGGCACATATGTGCAACACTCATCTCCTATCATGGCACATACTCCACCTTCCTTTGCTTGTAAAATATTGAGTGCCAATCTGTTCGGAGTCATCATCAGTCTTCACGTTGTCAGCTCAATTTTCACCCCCTCTAGTGCTAGTGTAGTCACACTGACAAATGTAGCTAGTCTATAGTGGGTTATAGTGAACAAGCTGGTTCACAGTTGGGTTACACCACACTGGGGAAACATGGCCTGGTGAAATTTCTTCCACTTAGGTTGGAGCTAATGTTCTGGAGGAGAGAAGTTGTCATCCTTTGTGGATCTTCAGTGTCACTGGGTTTGTCTGGGCATAGTTCTAAAAAGGACAGTTATAGGCATTAGGAGATAGGTAAATGCACATACACCAGTCCAGTTAGTTGGGAGGTAATAATATGCTTGGCTCCCACACACTCAGTACCAGTCTGGGTAATACCCCATGCCGAATGCGTGGTATATCCAGTCTGGATGCAACAGGGTGCAATTGTCTCGTGCACACTTACATGTTTTATTGTATGCATCATAAGTGGTTTGACAAGACAAACTCAGGATTTCTCCCAGCAGATAAGCCCCTTCCCTGCTGCTGATGCACACTGGGTACCTTTCCCCTGGGGAGCTCATCTTTATGCCCACACTCCACATTCCAGGATAATTCCTTATTTCGTAGGGGCTCTGATCCTTGTTGAACTGGAAGGAATATGTGAGACTGGTATCATTGTAGCAACTGCCCTGATACATATTTTTGAGTCCCCAAACCATCATATTAACATACTGTATGCCATTGCCTGCAGAGTGTCATTCATCCCACTCTCCACAGGTTTAAAGGGGAAGGGTTTGTGTGTAGACCATGGGAGTACTGTACATACAACACAATCACCAGTGATGTTTCATGTCACTGCTATGAAATCAGCATACTTCCAAAACTCATTGTGACGCTCTCCTAGTGGTGTTCTGCCCTTTCAATTACACTAGTAGCAGATATGACAGGATTACTATCAGGAAGAGGAATCCCATGACTTTCCATATGGCTGAAAGATGTCGTAGGCATGGAATTTTCAGGATGCTGGGTATTGGAGGAGTGGCTCGATCAGGTAAACCTTTGCCCTTTCTTGACATCTTTTGGTGCTCCGACTGCAGGCAAGCCCTTTCACATTCTTCCCACCTCATTGAGGCTTAGGAATATCCTACTTCATCACTAGCTCCTTACTCTGTTGTGCTTCCTGCTGAGCAGGGGTGGTGCACACTTGCAGTGGCTTGCATGAATCCAGGTGGCTCTTTCCCCGATCTTCACTGCTGTCTACATTGTTAACAGGACTTGATATGGTCCCAACCACCTGCACACCTTCCAGTGCTTCCTCCTGAGATCCTTCACCACAATCCAGTAACCTGATTTCAGATCATGTAGTTGGGTGGTTGCCACCTTGGGGAGGGCCTCTTTTACTTGTTTATGGGTAAATTGTAAAACAGATGAGAGTTCTGCTGTCAGTAAATCTGCTGAGAACACACAAACTACAAACATGGACACTCAGAACTACAGTCCCCAAGATCCACAGTGCCCTCTGTCACCAGAATATGAATTACAGCAGACATGCATCTTCCTAATTAGCTCTTCCCCTACTTAAGCCACTCTCTCAACCACTCCAATGCGAAGTATTGTTCTTTTTCATCCAGTCCATACTAAGCCTTGCATTTTCTGTCTGCCTCTCGATTTCCTAAACTTTGCTTGCCTTATTTCATTGACGCTCTTTGTCTCACCTATACTACGTTGCTTGCCGATCGCCTGACCCTCGCCTGTTTCCTGATCTTGCTTCCTGTCTCTCATTTTGGCTTCATCTACAGTCTGCTTCCCTGCTCTCCTCTGCATATACATCCGTAAGTGCCTGCACTCTGACAGGATACTTCGCCTCCATGGATGTAGTGGAAGAGGCGAAGCAGACTGCTCTGAATGCTCAGGGATGCTTACTGGGAGAACATCAACAGATGTGAGTGGATCTCAACACCTATATGATGCAACTAGCAGCTGTGATGTCGCAAGCCCTCCTACTGCACCCTGAGTCTATTCCTAGCCCCACGCTATAGCTTCCTGCACCGGAGAGATTTGCTGGAGATGCTCTTGACTGTAAAGGTTTTTTGCTTCAATGCTCAATGTATTTCACTACCATGCTTAACCTTTCTGATAAACACAAGATTGCTAAGTTCCTTTCCTTTCTCATGGGCAAAGTGCTATGCTGGGTAAGTGCCGTGTGGAACAAGGACAGTGAACAGGCCACTTCCTATGAACAGTTCCTCTTTATGTTTAAGAGAGTTTTTGACCATGAACCCGAAGGGATTGAAATTGGTGAAAGTCTGCTCACCATTTCATAAGGTTCCCGAAGCATGGCTGAGTATTTTCTTGACTTCAGAACATTAGCAGCAGCCAGTAGATGGAATGAACCTGCCTTGAAAGCCGTTTGTCGCCAGGGTTTGCGCCCCACGATTCTTAGTGAACTAGCCTGCCAGGATGAACAACTCACCCTGGCCTCTCTGATCAATTTAGCCATTAGGCTCAAGCATCTGTTGGCACACTGCCCCTCCATTCAGGAAAGCACTAAGCCTATCACAACTTCCAAGGACAGCTCACCCATGGAAGTCTCATCCACCCAGCTATCATGCTCCGAGCACAAAAGAAGGAAAAGGGAGGGTTTGTGCTTCTACTGTGAGAGCTCTGAGCATCAGCTCAACAACTGTCCCATTCGTCCATCCCGCACAGCTCCAGCTGAAGGTTCTACACGCACTGTGAGTCCAGTGAGAAAATCTAATTTCAAGTCTTTTAAGGTTCCTGTGTTATTTAAGCTGACAGACTCCACACGTCCTTTGTGCTTTTACTAATTCAGGGTGGAAGGATACTTTATCAGCTGCTCTATCCTGCAGAAATTCAACCTGCCCACAACCCCTCTAAAAAGCACACTCAGCATTAGGACCATTGACGGAGGACCAATAGGAGATGGTTTCATCACCATGCGGACCACACCGATTCATATCCAAGTGGGACTTCTATGTTCTGAGCATATCACTCTTTATATCACCAATACTGTGTCACGATCTCATTCTCAGCTATCCATGGCTTCAGCTTCACAATCCCTTCATATCATGGCAGAACAAGGAAATTCTCCAATTGTCTCCTACTTGTTTCCAGAACTGTATCTCTTGTCCCCAAGTCGATTTTTCATCCACAACCATGAAGAGTCCTCAGCCAGACTCACTGGACAGCATCCCAGAGTGTTACATGGACCTGCAGGGTCTTTAGCAAGGGAAAGGCATGTGGGCTACCACCACATTAGCCCTATGACTGTGCTATTGACCTACTGCCAGGCATGTGACCACCACAGCGGTGTATCGATCCTCTGTCCCAGAAAGAACACACCACCATGGAAGAGTACATTCAAGAGGCCCTTAAGCAAGAATACATCTGCCCTTCCAAATCTCCAGTTTTTGCAGGTTTCTTTTTTGTGAAGAAACGAGGTGGTGGACTTCAACCATGTACTGATTACAGAGGTTTAAACTAAGTATTCATCAAATATCCTGATCCCCTTCCTCTAATTCCTGTGGCCTTAGAACAACTTAGAGCACCTAAGATATTTTCAAAGTTGGATTTACACAGTGCATAAAATTTGATCAGGATCAAAAAGGGTGATGAATGGAAGACTGCCTTTAGCATGACCACCAGCTATTTTGAGTACCGGGTGATGCCGTATGGTCTTTCTACAGTACCTAGCATGTTCCAATGCTTAATCAACTGTGCTATGGGACATGCTAGGTAGATATGCCATTGCATACATTGATGACATCCTGATCTACTCCCGAGATGAAGAAAGTCACAAGAAACACGTTAGAATGGTCCTTAAACGCCTGCTAGAGAATCACCTCTACTGTATGTCAAAGCAGAGAAATGCGAGTTTCATCAGGTTCATATCTCCTTTCTAGGATACATTATTAGTGCCGAAGGAGTTAGCATGGACTCCTCTAAGGTCTCTGCAGTTATGTCCTGGCCCACACCTACCTCTGTAAGAGAACTTCAGCGTTTTTTGGGGTTCGCAAATTTCTATCGTCAGTTCATTAGGGACTTCAGTACAATAGCTACCCCCTTAGCGACTTTGCTGAAGAAGGGACCAAAGCACCTTCAGTGGAACCCCAAGGCCGATGAAGCATTTCAACGTCTCAAGCAGGCCTTCACCTCTGCTCCGGTCCTCCAGCATCCAGATCCCACTAAACATTTTACAGTAGAAGTGGATGCATCCCTCACAGGAGTAAGGGCGAGTCTGTCTCAGCGGTTTGGTGAGAAACGGAAACTACATCCTATAGCATTCTTCTCATAAAAAACTCTCTTCTGCAGAGAGGAAATATGACGTTGGCAACAGAGAACTGCTTGCCATTAAGCTAGCTCTTGAAGAATGGTGGCATTGGCTTGAAGGGGCCCACTCACCCTTTTGTTATTCTCACTGACCACAAGAATCTTGAATACCTCAAGAAAACCAAAAGGCTAAACCCTTGCCAGGCCAGGTGGGCACTGTCCTTCATGAGGTTCAATTTCACCATTTCATTCTGCCCCGGTTCCAAGGACACCAAGGCCGACACCTTATCTCACAGTTTTGTTTCTGCACACCAAGACTCTGTAAACCACCCCATTCTCCCATCTCAATGTTTTGTGTAGTCCATCACCTGGGACCTGGACCGAGAGATAAGAAACTCTCAACCACAAGCTCTTCCCAATAACCTCCCACCTGGTCTACTCTACGTGCCCAAGCGGTTTCGAGGTTGACTAATTACATGGGCCCACTTGTCACCTGCCACAGGTGATCCTAGCAGTCAGCACACCCATCAAATGCTGAAGAATAAGTATCGGTGGGAGAACATGCTTACTGAAATTAACCAGTTCATTGCATCTTGTTCTACATGTGCTCAGGCAAAAGTTCCTAGAACCCCTCCCACTGGCAAACTGTGCCCCCTCCCTATTCCTCAGAGACCCTGGTCCCATATAGCCATTGACTTCATCACTGACTTCCCTCTCTCAGAAGAAAACATTACCATTATGGTCACCGTTGACCGCTTCTCAAAAGCTTTTAAGCTTATCCCCTTACCTGGCATCCCAATGGCATCTCAAACAGCAGAACTCCTCTTCCAGTATGTGTTTAGATACTATGGTATCCCAGAGGATATAGTCAGTGACTGGGGCTCTCAATTCATTTCTCGCTTCTGGGCCTGTTTCATGGAGAGATTAGGGGTATCAGTGAGCCTTAAATCAGGCTACCACCCTCAATCTAATGGCCAAGTTGAGATAGCCAACCAGGAAGTCGGCTGCTTCCTGAGAATCTTCTGCATGCACAACCAGAGGGATTGGGCACATTTTTGTCCCATGGGCCAAGTATGCACAAAACTCCCTCAGACACTCTGCAACACAGTTAACACCGTTTCAGTGCATACTCGGCTATCAACCACCCTTGTTCCCCTGAGATAATGTGCCAAACCAGGTATAGGCTGTGGAGAATTGGTTCACACGCAGCCAAACAGTATGGGAGGAGGTCCACCAACATCTTGAAACAATCAATGCCAAGTATAAAGAATATGTGGATAAACACAGAGGAGATAATCCAGACTTTTCCCCAGGCAACAGAGTATGGGTGGCCACAAGAAACCTTAGAGAGCCCAACACCTGCAAAAAGCTCCAGCCATGTTACATTGGGCCATTTAAGGTACTGCATCACATTAATGAAGTTTCTTACCACTTAGAACTCCCCCCTCACAGCAGATTATCTCCCATGTTTCATGTCTCCAACCTGAAACCAGCCATCCCAGGCCCTCTTGCTGAAAGCACACTAGTCCAAGAACACCCAGAACACCTTTTAGAGGGGAAACCCATCTACCAGGTAAATAAGATCCTTGACTCCAGACACAGAAGCAGGCAAGTCAAATACCTGGTAGATTGGGAAGGTTATGGGCCTGAAGAACAAAGCTGAGTTTCTGCCAAGGACATTCTAGACCCTCTCCTCAGGCAAGAATTCCACGCCCTACACCCACACAAACCAGCACCACAAGGTAGGGGGTGTCCTCAAAAGACTGTAGCTCCTCAGGGGGGCTCTGTCAGTAAATCTGCTGAGAACACTCAAACTACAAACATGGACACTCAGAATTACAATCCCCAAGAGCCACACTGCTGACACGCAGCTGACACACATCTTCCTAATTAGCTCTTCCCCTACTCAAGCCACTCTCTTACACCACTCCAATGCGAAGTATTGTTCTGTTTCATCCAGTCCATACCAAGCCTTGCATTTCCTGTCCGCCTCTTGATTTTCTGACCTTTGCTTGCCTTATTTTGTTTATGCTCTTTGTCTCACCTATACTACACTGTTTGTCAATCACCCAACCCTTGCTTGTTTCCTGACTTCACTTCCTGTCTCTTGTTTTGGCTTCATCTACAGTCTGCTTCCCTGCTCTCCTCTGCATATACATCCGTAAGTGCCTGCACACTGACGTCTGCACAGCAATGCAACATTTCATCTTCACATAGACTAGTATCTATTCATGGCATAGGTTTTGGACCTATCCCAGTATTTTGTGGTCTGCCCAACAGTACTTCAAACAGGCTTAATTTCACGCTAGCCCTTACAAATGTCCACATGTGCAGGAGCACAATTAACAGGGTCTTAACCCAATTCAGTCCTGTTTCCTCACAACATTTAGCCAGTTTGTTTTTCAGTGTGCCATTCTCTCTTTCTATCCCCCCCACACACACACACACACATGCACGCACACACACACTAGTGGGATGGTCTGCCCAGTGTTTCTCCCACTTGTTTTAAAGCTTGATTCACAAACACTGTACCATTGACACTACTAAACTTATCTGGGATTCCCCATCTAGGGATTATTTCTGAGAGCAGGGCTTTGGCTACTGCTCCTGCATCGTGTTTTAAAGTGGGGAAAGCCTCTACCCACTTTGAGAACATATCCACTATAACCAAACACTACTTTCTCCCTTCTACAGGAGTCATCTAAATAAAGTCCATCTGTATGTGTTCAAATGGCCTCTCAGGCAGTGGGTGTACTGTCTGTGTCACCTGTTGCCGCAGCCCATATTATGAATGGCAAAATCTATACATTTTTGACTAATTTGTGAGAAGATTGAGAACCTCAATATTGTGTGATGGTGTCTAGCATCCCCCCTTTTGACACATGGCCCAACCCATGTGTCAATTTAGTAAAATATGGGAAGTAACATTTTGGCAGACATGTTTTTTTCCCCATCAGGACCAAATGTCATTTTGAAATATACAAGCTGCTTTTTTCCACTGTTGCTTCTCCTTAGGTGTGCTTCTTTGTTGGAGTTCCTGTAAAGCAAGAGGTGGAGTTAGAGCTGTGGAGAGAAGGGTCATTGGCACATTTGAGGTTGCATGTTTAGTGACCATGTCAGCTGCAGCATTTGCTAGAGAGCCTGGATCAGAAAGGTTCATGTGTGCATCACATTTACAAATTGCCAGTTGTGTTAGGAGTAGAATTGCCTACAATAATTTCTCAATTTGTTGGTCATGTGTAATAGGTTTGCCTGTGGATGTTAGGAACCCTCTGTGTTTCCATAATGTGCCAAAATCGTGTGCAACCCCAAAGGCATACCTACTGTCTGTGTAGATTGTGGCTGACTTACTCTCTGAGAGTTTGCAGGCTTCTGTCAGCGCCATCAACTCTGCAGCTTGAGTGGAGTAGTTGGATGGAAGAGAGCCAGATGACAGCACATTATGTGGCATGACTATGGCAAAACTTGTTCATTTCAGGATGAGGTTCTCTGGATGGAGATCCATCCACAAAAGTACAAGGTCTGAATTACTTCCTGCAAGTCTGGGCATGGCGAGCAAATTTAATTTATTGTGGCTACTCTACAGTGAGTGTTTCCTTCTTCCTCAGTGGGAAGAAGGGTTGTAGGGTTTAGGGTTGTGTAACATTTGATGGTGATGCTGGGCATTTATAAGAGAACAGTGTTGTATCTTAGCCAGCATGCTCTTGACAGATGTGATGTTTTCTGTTCAAGTAAAAGTCAAGTCAAGTCAAGTTTATTTCTATAGCGCTTTTAACAAAAGACATTGTCGCAAAGCAGCTTTACAGAATTT
>JANZLB010000012.1:72107149-72120672 GCA_026167865.1 Notarius quadriscutis
ATGATACAAAGGATTACAAAATGAACTTCTGAAACATCCTGAAAAGAAAACAGAAAGCAGTGAGATATACAACAGCAGTAAATAACATCATTTGGTGTGTATTATTGGCTTGATAGTAATGTCAGGTGACTTTCCAGGTTTTTAACAAATGATAGATTTTGGTGCAACCAACAACATGGTATACTGTAGCAAAGCCTTGTGGAAGGAACCGGCGAAGTGTTAAGTCGCCCCAGACTTTCACTGGAGATCAACCTCGATCTCCAACAGCCGCTTTCCTATTGTCACTGCGAGAGAAAATGGATTTATAATGTTCGCAAATATTAAACGCAGAGTGGAACATCAGCGGCGTATGTTTGAGGGACGTCGAGGTGAAAATGCGAGTACGAGTGTAAACTGAGGTGAAAATCCCATGTGGAGAAAGTTACAGTACGCTAAAGGCTCTCTCTCTCGCTGTCGTGCTCTCTGTTCCTCTCTGTCTTTCTCTCTCACTATCGTGTTCTCTTTTTCTCCGTTTCTCTCTCTCTCTCTCTCTCTCTCAGATGCTTGTCTGTACCAGTGTGAGAATATGGAGGAGGGTGAAGACGGGCTGAAATATGACACACTGGTGAGTGTTTTCCTTTTTGTCTCTTATTCCTACACACACCTACACCATAAACTGTGTGTGAGAGAGAGAGAACAGCTTATATTATCATTCCATTATATCCTGTTTGAGTCAGGGTGAAGTTCAGGAGCTGTGATATCCGTAAACACGCCACCCTCAAGGCCTCGACTCTGACTCTGGGGTTTTACAGGATGAGCTGCAGCTTTTCACTCGGAGTGTCGCTGGGGCTGAGCTCGCCTCTGAGTAGAGGATCAGTTCGTGACGCAAGGCACAGGGGATGTTTACAGACACTGTTAAACACATGGTCTGTTGTAAATGTTACTGCGATACATGATATAACATTTAACATGACCGAATTCATCACGATATCGATTATTATTTCTCCATATGGTCCAGTCCTGTCTCGACCTCCAGAGCAGGATTAGATCTAGAATCACTCTTCAGGTCTGGCTGATTGGAGTGGGTGGCTCTGGACTCTAAATTAGCTTTTGAGGTGTAATTAGTTCTAGATTTATCAGCTCGAGATCATTAGCAGTTCGCTGTAGTGTTAATGGATCATCTTTAATCCAGCTGTTTGAGTGAAGCGTCCTCCAAGTCCAGAAAACAACCTGGATTATCTCTAGAGACTGTGAGTAGATGGACGCAGTCATCTGCTTCGTTACAGACTGTGGATTTGCTCCAGGAAGGCTGGAGTGGGTTTATCGGGTCGAGCACAGCTGGAGTGACTGGATTAGCTCTCGAGACACTGCAGCGGTGATGTCGGCTTAAGATTACTTGCAGTAGGACTGGTAGCTGATTTACCGACGTGCAGTAGCTAGATTCACTTTAAAACATTTCTAGATTAGCTCTAGATCATTTACAGTGTCTGTTCTGGAGACCATGGCTAGATTAGCTCGAGGGTGGTTGCAGTGGATTAGCAATGATTGAACTAACACTAGGACGGTTTTGGATTTGGTTTTGGTGGTTGGGTCAGGTCCAGAAACTTTCATCTGAAGGTCAGAATGTTTCTGGAATATTTTAAGCTTTTAGAATCACTGCAGCAGAGTACAAGGATAGTTGCTGTTATTTGGTAGAACAACTTGTGTGACTTGTGTTTTTCGGGTCATTCTCACTGCATGACCTACTTGCTCTTGAGATTCAGTTCATGGACTGATGTCCTTTAGAATTCTCTGGAATAATTCAGAAGGTGGTGTTCCATCAATGCTGGCAAGCTGTCTTGCTCCAGATGCAGCAAAACGGCCCCAAACCATGATGCTACCACCATTATGTTTCAAAGATGGGATAAGGTTCTTGTTCTGGAATGCAGCATTTTTCTTTCTCCAAACATAAAGCTTCTCATTTAGACCAAAAAGTTCTATTTTTGTCTCATCTGTCCACAAAATTTTTCAAATATCCTTCTGGTTTGTTCACGTTCTTTTTGGAGAGCAGTGTTTCTCATTACAACCCTGCCCTGTACACCACTGTTGATGGTGGACTGGTGAATTAGCCAATCCGAGACAGGCCTTCAGCTGTTTAGAAGTTACCCCGGGTTTCTCTATGACCTCGTGGACTATCGCACACCTTGCTCTTGGAGTGACGTTTGCTGGTCCACTCCTGGGGAAGGGAACCATGATCTTGAACTTCCTTCATCTCTGTTTTTGAATTGGTGGAGTCCAAATTCTTTAGAGATGGTTCTGTGACCTTTTTCAGCCTGATGAGCATCAACAGCTCTCTCCTGAGGACCTCCACAAATGCGTGTTGTGAAGATCAGATTTTGATAGATCTCTGTTCATTTAAATGGAACATGGTGCCCGATTACACCTGATTGATTGAAAACACCTGAGTCTAATAGATAGCCAAAGTGAGATGAGTTCTCGACTCACTGTCCAGTTTAAACCACCTCTGAGTCGAGAGCTGGATGATGAGGGTGGCTGATGGTTCATGATGTGACTGGAACCCTCATGGAATAACAAACCTCGCAGAGAACCACACGGTTCATTTGAATCACAAATTCTGTTTTCTGTACAGTAGGAAGCGGGGTGGGATTTGTAACGCAGCTCAAGACAAGTTGCAACGTCTGCTGGAAAGCTCACACACTGAACTCTTTCTCCACAGCTTGATGATGACCTCGTGTTGACCCTTGACCCAGACAACCCCATGGCACCATGGAAACACCTGGAGAACAAGCTGCTTGAAGGTAAATGTCTTTGAAGCTTGGTAAGATGAAAAAGATGATGATGATACTGAAATGCAGGAATGGAGATGGTTCTGGGATGCGTGTATGGCCTCGATGCTGTTTCAATGGTAACGAGGTGTAGTTCTGATTATGTTAAGGATGCAGGTGTGACAATGGTACTGTGATATGGTCGCCATGACGGCGGTACCAAGATACGAGACATCATTTCTGACATACTGTTAATATGACGAGTGTGTTTGGGTTCTGTGTTGTGTTACAGGCTGATTCTCTGTCGGTCTCATTTCAGATGACTTGTCGGTTATGAAAGACGACATGACGATAACGCAGCCGCTGCCCGTGGACATGTGTGAGTGTGTGTGTGTGAGAGAGATCAAGTCTGATGCCTAGGTGTGAAATTAGCTTCTGTTTGTTCTACTATCTTTATTGATAAGGTGCATGTGTTTGTTGTAGTGTTCCAGGTCAAGGCCGAGCCTCCGTCTCCTTCGTCCTCTCCAACTTCAGACAGCTCGCTACCGTCCTTACCTGAAGCTCAGGTACACACACACACACACACACCTTATTTGCATTTACACTTTCACTATTGACTCTGCAGCTGAGTAAACGTTTCTTTTCCTGAACTTCCTCTATCTTCCTTCTCGTTCTTTATCTTTTTATTTTCTTTATCTCTGTATCCAGGATCTTCCACCCCTTCCCCCCTTCTCTTCTAAGTGTGTGTGAGAGAGAGAGAGAGAGAGAGAGAGAGAGATGTAATTAATGGTGCAGCCCAAGTCTTCTCCTCCTGTATCCTTACACTGATAGTGTCTCTCTGTTTCAGGTGAAAGGTGAAAACCCTCCCACACCCCCCTACATGTATGGAGATGTTCTCTCACCACCTGTGGGCGCCATGGAGGTTACTGTGGCAACCGCAGCCCTGCCCCCTCAACAAGCTCCACCCACACTTCCTGTTCCTACAGTAGCACAGACCACTGGTATGTACACACACACACACACACACAGTCTTTTACTATTAGTTTTTTTTTTAATACAATGAGAAAACTGCTAGTTATTGTGTGTGTGTGTGTGTGTGTGTGTGTGTGTGTGTGTGTGTGTGTGTGTGTAGTGAGCGCTGGCTCCATTCTGAGCAGTAAGCCTGTGCTACAGCCGAGGCCAGTGTGTGTAGCTGCTAAAACTCTGATCCTGCAGGGAACACCCCCAGGTACAGACTCCTCCCCCTCTGTATTTACTGCAAGCTGATTGGCTAAAATCTGCCAGTTTCCTTCTTCACACCAAAGAGTGATTAGTGGTTATTCGTTACTGATGGTTGGTGTGTTTTGTTTACTGGTTTCTGCGTGCTCTGCTGCAGTGGTTCTGTCCCCGTCGGTGTGTTTGGGTTCTGCTCCGGCCATTGTTAAAGTGGAGCCTGTTTCTCCCAGCATGCACTGCACCAGCCCTACGGCCCCGCCTGCCACCAAGCCCATCATCCCAGCGTCCTCTCTGCCTGGCAGCAACTGCAGTGACATTGATGTGAGTGTGTGTGCGCGCGCACATGTTGGCTTTATTTTGCTGTGTCTAATGCACACACACACTTCACCATCTTGTGCACTTTGGTATTCCATGCACTTCCGTATGCTTCAGTATTCCCTACACATTAGGATAATGGAATACTGGGGAGATGGAGTGGTACGTTGTGGTGATGATGGTGATGAGCAGTTGGCTGACTGTGCTCCTTCTCTTCCTCAGATGAAGGTGCTGAAGCGTCAGCAGAGGATGATAAAGAACCGTGAGTCTGCATGTCAGAGTCGGAAGAAGAAGAAGGAGTACGTACAGAACCTGGAGGCTCAGCTGAGAGAGGCACAGCTGGAGAACGAACGCCTACGCAGAGAGAACCATGCCCTGCGACTCAGACTCGCCAGCAGAGAGGTCAGGCAGATGGTCAAACAGAAAGATTGACTGTCAGATAGACAGTCAATCAGCTGGTAGACAGGTGGTCTGACCAAGAGACAGGTAGTCAATAAGTCAGAGGGTTGGACAGAGAGACGGGTGGTCAGACAGACAGCCAATCGGAGGGTCGAACAGAGCAATGGGTGGTCAGACAGACAGTCAGTCAGATGGTCGGACCGAGAGATGGGTGGTCAGATGGGACGGCCAATCAGTCAGACGGTCGGACAGAGAGATGAGTGGTCAGACGGTCGGACCGAGAGACGGGTGGTCGGACCGAGAGAAAAGTGGTCAGATAGGCAATCAGATGGTAGACCGGTGGTCAATTAGACAGTCAGTCATAGGGTTGGACAGAGAAGACGGGTGGTCAGATGGTCAGACAGAGAGATGGGTGGTCAGACAGTCAGTCAGAGGGTCAGACAGAGAGACAGATAGTCAAACAGACAGCCAATCAGATGGTTGGACAGGGCGATGGTGGTCAAACAGGGAAATTGATGGTCAGACACACAGCCAATCAGACAGTCTGACAAAGACAGGTAGTCAATTAGACAGTCAGTCAGAGGGTTGGACAGAGAGACGGGTGGTCAGATAGACGGTTGGACAGACTGTATGAGACAGTATAAAAAAAAAAAAACTACATGTACTCTTTATAAACATGTTATAATGCATTATAATAATGTTAGTGTATTTTTACAAATGGACACCTGAGAGTGAGTGTGTGTGTGTGTGTGTGTGTGTGTGTGTGTAAAAAAACCAGGGTGCTGAATCGGGCACCAATAAGCGAGCAGTGTGTGTGATGGTGCTGCTGCTGTTCATCACCTTCAGCTTCGCTCCTGTCAGGTAAAACACAGATGACAAGTCGGCAGTTAAACCACCAATTTCACAAACAAAATGTCTGCCATAAATCAAAACATCATTCTTCTCATCAGCATCACGGACAGGAAGTTGCCGTCTGCGCTGGAGGAAGGGGATGAACTTCATGCGGGGAGACGCCTCCTGGTGTACGAGACTGCTCAGGATCCAGGCCGGGTGGTGAGCGACAAAGTGACGGAGGACAGGCTGGACAGTGAGGAGGAGACGGGGGAGGACAGGTGGAGAGGACAGATGGAGAGGGAGAACGCCGACACCTTTCAATTCAGGTTACTACTCTAATTATTAATACTAATCGTTTAACATCATAACTTAATATTCATGAGTCTTATCAATGAACGTTGTCCATCTCTCTGTGCAGGAACGCGAGCAGTGTGTTCAGTGAAGTGAAGGATCTCGTTTTACAGGACATCGACAGGCTCTTCTCCTCCTCCGACTGCAGACAGTTCAATCGCTCCGAGTCACTCAGGTTGGCATGGCGACTGGGGTCAAGACCCTGACCTCCTTATGTGTATTATAATCATCAGGACTTTGTTAATTTGTGTGTGTGTCTGTCTCAGGCTGGCTGATGAGTTGCGTGGTTGGGTTCATCGCCATCAGATCAACAGGAAGAAGACAAACCGCAAACCCAAGATTGCACAGAAGGCAAAAATAGCACAGGTATAAATTAACACACGTGCACAGACACCATTGTGCAAACACACACTTGGGACATGCAGTGTTTAGATGGCGAGTGTTCATTACATTACATTACATGCCATTTAGCAGACATTTTTATCCAGAGCAATGTATAAGTGTCAGGTACACGAAGTGCTGAACTTCTAGACTAGAAAGTTCTAGTGCCAACTAAACAAGTGACAGAATAACACTTGGTGTAATATTCTGTTGAAGTACCAATACTCCTCAACCAGCCAAGGAAAACAAAACAATTCGACCATATAAATGAGTTGACAAAGTACAACTAAATACAGAACTCAAACCGCTAACCCCAGGCAAGACAGTACACAGCCTGGGTTGGTTGAGACCGACGCGCATTTACACAGTGGGCAGGGAAGAGGTGCAGTCTGACGAGGTGGGTCTTCAGTCTGCGCTGGAAGGTGGTCAGGGAGTCGGCAGTTCTGACCTCCATGGGAAGGTCATTCCATCAACGGGGAACCAGGACAGGCAGCATTCTTGAGCAGGCTGTGCAGGAGCTGAGAAGAGGAGGGGCCAGACAACCAATAGTAGCATCTGGCTGGCATGTAGGGGCAGATCAAACTCTGGAGGTATGCTGACCCTAACCCCTTGACAGCCTGGTAAGCTAGCACCAGTGTCTTAAATTTGATACGAACTGCAATAAGGTAGCCAGTGCAGGTCAGCAAGCAGAGTCGTCGCATGGGAAGAATGAAGGAGGTTGTAGGCCAGGCGAGCTGCAGCGTTCTGGATGAGCTGCATCGGTCTGATGGTAGAAGTTGGAAGGCCAGCAAGGAGAGAGTTGCAGTAGTCCAAGTGGGAGAGGATCAGTGCTTGGACCAGGAGCTGAGTAGAATATGTGGTAAGAAAAGGGTGGATCTTTCAGATGTTGTTGAGGAGGAATCTACACGTCCGGATCACCACAGTGATGTTCGCTGAGGAGGAGAGTTTGTCCTCGGACAGGATCCCTGGGTTCTTTGCAGTGGGTGAAGGAGACCTAGAGATGTCCCCCAGGGAGATGACAATGTCCAGGGGTGGAGAGAATGGAGCACGAATGTAGATTACCTCCAAGAGCCAGGGAGGGTGGGGAGGGGATGGGATGGCAGGCATGGTGAAGGAGTTGTGGCTTTGATCTTTTCCTCAAAAAATGGCACGAAGTCCTTTGCAGTGATGGAGGACTGAGGTGCAGCTGGTGGAGAGTTGAAGAGAAAACAGAAAGCAGTTGACGAGGGATGGAGATGGAGGTATGAATTTTGGAGTGATAAAACTTGATCTTGGCTGATTTGAGTGAGGCTGAGAACTCTGCAAGGAAGGACTGGTAGTGGAACAGGTCAGCAGGGGCCCTGGATTTTCTCCACTTCCTCTCTGCTGCACGTAGACTGATTCTGTTGGAGTGAAGAGTTTCGGATATCCAGGGACTAGGAGGGGAAGATCTTGCTGGCCTGGAGATAATGTGTCCAGTGATGAGGAAGGAGAGGAGAGCAGGGAGGTTACAGTAGATTCAGTGGGGAGACTGGCAAGGATTCAAGGGGAGGCAGTGACCAAGGAGGCAAGAGAGGAGGGAATGGAGGTTACAACAGACTGTAACAGTGGGGGGGAATGAAATGGAGTGGTGGTCAGACTGTGGGACCTGAGGCAGAGCAGTTTCTGAGGAAGACCAGGTCGAGAAGGTTGCCAGCTTTGAGTTGGAGGTGAGTGCAGCCAGGAGAGAGATCAAAGGAGTGGAGTAGGGGAAGGAAGGCAGCAGAGTGGGAGGCTTCTAGGTGAAGGTTGAACTATCCCAGGAGCATCAGTGGCGTGCCATCTTCTGGGAAGGAGCTGAGTAGGATGTCCAGTTCATCAAAGAAACATATCATAAAGCCAGGAGGGCGATAAACAACGATGAAAAGGTTAATGGGCAAAGAGACTGAAATGGAGTGAAATTCAAAGGAGGAGATGGAAAGGTGGAAGAGGTGAGAACTTGCACGACTGTGAGATCAACAAACCAGTGTCACCACCACGATGACCAGATGGATGAGGAGTGTGAGAGAAGGAGGTGGAGAGGGGGCTGCAGGTGTTGTGGTGCTGTCAGGTGAAATCCAGGTGTCTGTCAGTGCAAGGATGTTGAAGGACAGGAGGGAGGCATGGGCAGAGATGAAGTCAACCTTCCATGTGACAGACTGGCAGTTCCGTGGTCCAGCAGTGATCTAGAAGGTATCAGTGGAGGTAGCTGAAGGGTAGATGAGGTTGGAGAGGCAACCTCCTTGCAGGGGGCCATAACAATGGAAGCACGTTTTGTGGGTGAGACCAAAAACAGGAATGGGGTAGAGACACATTATGAACAGGTTAAGGGAGATGTAGGAGAGGGGGAGAGATTTTGGGAAGGAGCGTTGCTGAAAACCACACTAAAAGCCCAGCTGATTGCTCGCGTAATCAAAACTGATTGGCGAATCCTGTCTTGTAGCAAAGCAGATTTAAACACGAGGTAAAGAAGGAGTAGCATGTGCCTGACAAGCAGCAGATAAGTGGAGTATTCAACAGGTACAAGCAGCAGAAAAACACAGTATTCCAATCACAAAAACAACTGGCAAAGCACAGAAAACTGAGCCTGCTCTAGAAGTAATCCGTAGCTCCAGTAGCCAGTGATGAATGCACTCAACTTTAATGATCTAAAATTCCTTAAAATGTGCGCTAAAAGCCCTCCCTCATCATAGAAATGGTTCCTCTGGTGCTAACTTAACAGGCCAGTGATCAGAAAGCTGGTAGACAAAGTCAGATATGACTGTTAGACAGCTGGTGAGACGTTTAGACAGTCAGACAATCAGATGGTCAAAAAGATAGACAATTAGATCGATGGTCGAAATAGTTCCTCTGGTGGAAGAGTAGCTAAAATGTTCCTGAAATGGTTCCTCTGGTGATGGACTCTTTCAGACTAGGGAAACTTTCTCATTGTTCTTAGAACCGTTGGAGGAAGTTCCTCCTTTTTTGTGTGTCGCACTGTAGGAACTGAGGATGATCGTAGTTCTTAGAACACAAATTTGAGGGACTCTTTTAGCTCCTGCTTCAGGGTAGGTTCTCTCCCAGCACATGCATGATATAAGAGTACACTGACTGGTCAAACACGAGGCAGTGCAGCGCCGGCAGCTGCCATTTTTGAAAATCTGTAAAATGTTAGCTTTAAAAAATGGGGGGGGAAGACACGGGCAAATGGACTGACAGTGAAGTCCAGGCTTTATTGAGCGTATATGTGATGAAGGAAATGCAGTGCAATTTTGATGGGTCTAAGTGAGATAGAAAAATCTTTGCTAGCATAAATGCTAGCAAACCGACTCGTGTCATTTCAGAATTCCTACTAGAACATTGGAAATAGGTGCCCAGGGGGTAGTTCCTCTCAGTGAATCCCTAGAACTGTGTGGTCCAAAAGCTCCTAATGTGCCTAAAATGTTCCTGAAATCGTTCCTCTGGTGATAACACGCCTGCACTGTTCCTCAGAAGCTTTTACTGGTGATAACATGCCTACAGTGATCCTGAAATGGTTCCTCTGGTGATACTGAAAATGTTCTTGTGGTGGAAACACATCTGAAACTTTGCTGAAACGGTTCCCCAACTGAGATGTTCCTGAAAAGGTTCCTGTGGTGGAGGTGTGTATGGAATGTGACTGTAACACATTTATCTCCTCCAGCAGAAAGCTCAGCACAGGAAGACAAACTTCTCACGCTACCTCCCCATCGAGACTCACCGCTCCATTGAAAGGTGGGAGGACTACATTACCCAGCATGCATTTCAGATTAGTGTGAGCTAAAAGGACGGTTATATCTGTGTGTGTGTGTGTGTGTGTGTGTACACAGTCAGCTGCAGCTCTTACCCGGTCCTGAAGTGAGTTACAGCGACTTCCTGGATGCCATTGATCGGCGTGAGGACACGTTTTATGTCGTCTCTTTCAGACGGGTGAGACACAGTGGATGTTCATAGGCTAATTAGCGATTACAATCTATGCAGGAGTAATAAAAACATCTCTCTCTCAGGATCATCTGCTGCTTCCTGCGATCAGTCACAACAAAACTACACGACCCAAAATGTCCCTCGTCATGCCTGCCATGGCAGTCAACGGTAACAAACCTCAGACAAGTCAGGTTTATTTATAAAGCAGTATAACTTCAGCAGGATTAAAGTGTGTGTGTGTGTGTGTGTGTGTGTGTGTGTGTGTTCAGAGTCGGTGTATAACTCGTCTCAGGGTGGATATGAGCTCATGATGCAGGTGGACTGTGAAGTCATGGACACCAGAATCATCCCCATCAAATCTTCTGTGGTCCCGCCCTCGCTTAGAGACACCCCACCCACCCCTCCGTCTCCCCACCATCATGGCAACCACACCCGGCAACCACATGGGGGTGGGGCTTCGGCGAGCAGGCAGCCCCTGCCTGTCAGGAGGAGGGGGGTGGAGTTTCTGATCACACAGTCAGGATCGTAATGAAATGGAGAAAAAGGGGAAGTGCGTGCGCGCACACACAATATAGAGATTTTTAAATCCCAGAATCCCCCACCACTTATCACCCAACTCCTGCAGTTCCACTAGCAAAATGTAACCCTGGGATTGTCCAAATCTCATGGCACTGAAGATAAAGAAATAGAACGATGTTTTAAACGCTCTAAAGTTACGCTTGTTTCTATGGTAACATTGACACTGTAGTCTTTACAAGCTTCGACCACAGGGTTACGCTGTAGCTATAACCAATTTCCACTGGGTGAGTAGTTAGTCTCCCCAAGAAAACCCAAACCATTCTGTGGCACAGGTCCCCAAACCCCCAAGAATTCTGCGGGATGGGACACCAGACCCCAAACCATTCTGTGGCACAGGTTCCCAAATCTCCAAGAATTCTGCAGCACAGATCCGCAGACCCCTAAGAATTCTGCAGCACGGGTTCCCAGATCCCCAGAATTCAATCATAGCGCTTACCAAAGTCCCCAAATCCCTGTGTACAGCTCTGGGAGTTTTTCCAGGTGTACTAGGAAATTCAGGGAGTTCAGTGATCCATACAGGTCTCTAAATTCCTAGAATTCCCCAGCATGGGTAGCTAAACTCAGAATTCCAGTATACAGTACATGTAACCAAAATACCATGATTATGCTGTAGGAGTCCGTAAATTCCCAGGATTCCCCGGTAGATGGCACCAATTTCCCAGTAGGGCTCAGTAAACTCTCAGAATTCCCTTGTATGGAACACCAAATTCCCATGAGAGACGTTAATGAGTGTGTGCTGTATATGTGTCTTTATTTTTTTACTTCCTACTCGATGCCAGTCATCGCTGTTGGTTGTTTTTTTGTCGTTGTGTTTTTTTTATTGTTTTAATTATGTTTATGATTTGAGAATCATACTGTGCTTTTATTTAAATGAGAAACATGTGATCAATGCAGATATCAGTTACCATGTGAGGGAGGAAAACGGAATTTCAGGAAAGTTTGGAATTGCATCCCAAATATTTGTGTGCTTTTCTGTTGGAGTCCATTCTGATGTCACAAAGTCATGATGCTTTAAATGCTGAAACTAGCACTGTTGGGATGTAAAATAACCACTGTTCGAACGGATTCTGCGTGCGCTGGTATTTGTGGGCGGAGCCTGAATCCTGATCTGAGCACACAGGAAGTGCCGATTGAGAACTCTGACCCGGACTTCACCTGGCAGTGTGAAGGTTAAAGCTCCGCTTGTTGTAGAAACGCGTCGACAGAGTCTGAGCTTGTAATATAGTGTATATTTAAAACCGGTTTTTATTTGATAATCGTAGCTGCGTATAATTTTGACACTTTATTGTTGTAATCATGCTTAAAGGGAGCTTTATACACGTTTGTTTATTTAGACGCAGCAACTTTGGATTACAAACCCGACATGGTCGCTTGTAAATAACAGGAGTTTGTGATCTGACCATGTGCACTTCTTCACTCTCACTGTTCCACTTTTGCTTCAGAGAACTTTTTTAACCAAAAAGAATCTTATTTCTCTTTCATCCAACATGGAAACGTTTTTGTCCGACTCCGTTTTATAAATTCTGTGGGGAAAGAAGATCCTGAGACGATCAGAGATGTTTCAGAAGTAAAATGTAACGTAGATGTACGTTTGCTAACAAACAAAAGGAAAAAAAGTACCGTATTATTACGATTTTTTTTTTTGTATTGAAAATCTCCTGAGATATCAGTACAGAAAGTTTATAAACGTGAAGCTGGATGGGGTTTTAAAAATCCTGATGCAAAACATGCATTGTGATAAATTATATCACAAAATCATCATGTATGATCAGATTGTCCTGCCCTAATATTTATTATGCAGAGAGATGGATATAAAGGCACGTGCTGGATTAAAATCTAAATTTCTCAACTGTAAATATATGTATAAAACAAATAAAAAGAAAGTACCAGAAAAGATCACTGATTTCCAGCACACGCCTCTATATATTAGTGTGTGTGTGTGTGTGTGTGTGATGTAGACCTGTTCCTGAAGTTAGCCATCATAAGACATTCCTTCTAGTCATCGTCACACACACACACACACACACACACAGTTTATACTCACTGATGTAAATACAGTTTGCTTTTTTGTGTCCTTTTTTAAAAGTAATTTATCTGTTTGTTTCTCAGCTGTGTGTGAGTTTATGAAGCCCTGTGTTCTTTTTGTTTCAGACCGATAAGAACCTGCTAAATAAATATTTAAAAAGAGAGAAGTGTGTGTATGTGAGCTGATTCGTGTTCTCGATGTCCTGATGAGTTCATCTGAATAAATTTGCATTTATTTGAGTGTGATTTTTATTTATTTATTTTAATTCCCCCCCCAATCGTCTGGCGTACAGCAGAGCCACAGGAGAGAGAGGAGACAGAGTGTATGATGAAATGCAGTATGTGAGGAACAAACACGGTGTATGTGACAGTAAAACACTGAGTGACCACATGGTGATGAAGCAGAGGTACAGTTACCACCCTGGGGTTGATTAATTTCCTTTTACAGCACGTCATCTAACACCATGATGATTTATGGTTTCTCATCAGAATCAGGTTAATTGGTCGAGTTTCACGTGCACAAGGAGTTTGGTTCCAGCAGTTGCTGTCTCTCTAGTAATACAGGGGCGAAAAAGAAAAAAAGTGTTTTGTTTTTTTTTTTTTTAATATGTTTTATATAACTCTGTTTTTTTATTTTTTTTTTATATACACACACAGAGTTGTGGTTAGAAGTTTACATACAGTGATGAATGTCATCTTGGATATGAAGGTCATGGCAATATTTGGGCTTTCAGTAATTTCTTTGAACTGTTCTTTTTCTGT
>JANZLB010000012.1:72207163-72222009 GCA_026167865.1 Notarius quadriscutis
GCCCTCGCCGGCCACGGGGCTCAAACCCGGACCTTCTTGCTGTGAGGCGACAGCGCTAACCACTACACCACCATGCCGCCCAGTCCAAAGAACTGTGTTAGAAAAATGTTCATGTTATTGGCTGTCCCATTCCCGTTCCTGACTATTATTTCCCCACACCTGCAATAAGCAGAATTCCCAAGCATGGAAAGACTTTTGGCTGACCATATCTACAGTATAAGGAAAGAATTTAAAATGATGAAGCATAATTTGTTTATATTTCACCAACAAGTCTATTTGTAGCATCATGGCCAGTTTATAGCATAAAGCCAGCTCAAGCCTGAAGCTATCACACATGGAGTCGCTGAGATCGATAACCAGCCTGACCAAGTGGAACCATGTTTACTCAAAGAGAGCTCTTGTTTTGGGAAAAGAAATGACACTGATTGCCAGAAGTGATCATTGTCAACTGTCATCTCACATTGCATCTCAATGAGTCTGGTAACATAACATAACATAACATAACATAACATAACATAACATAACATAACATAACATAACATAAAACAATGTGATTACAGGCTCTTGGATGTATCCTCACACTGTAATGAAAACAACACTGATTCAATAGACCTTCGCAACCATGAAACAATGACTGAACACGATCACATGATGTTTACCTGATTAAGAAAATACTGTACAAATATCGCCTTTTGATGAGACTGAAGCTGCTTTTACATAGGCACTTGTGCTGCCATGGCCTAACGTTGAGAGAAGTAGCTTTGGTACCAAATGGTTGCTGGTTTGATTCCCTGGACCAGCAGGAATGGCTGAAGTGCCCTTGAGCAAGGCACCTAACCCCCAACTGCTTCCCAGGCTGCTCTGGGTATTTAGTACATCGCTCTAGATAAGAGCATCTGCTGAATGCCATTAATGTAATGTAAAAAGCTGTTTCTCCAAAAAGATGAGATGGAAGTCTTGATGTGAGTGACATGAGCTTCCAGGGAGGGGAATTTTATTAAAATGTCTTAATTGTACATGATTACACAAATTTCACCAGCATGTCATGAATAAAATTCTGGAACTCCAAGCGGGAAAGCCCATAAGGCACTATGTTTGTAGTGGCCAGAGGTGGTGCTAAAGGCTGTTTTCTACTCATCCCCAGTTCGGAAAATGAACCAGATTGTACACACTACACAAGTACAATTTAGAAAAGAGCAGAGCTGAGCTGTTTGGGTGAGCGGGAGAGGATATGGATATTTTACTGAAATCTGGTTTAACCTCTGGTAATCAATGCATAGGCACATGCCACCATCTTTCTTCTGTATGTAGAAAAATCCATTTGAGGCTAGCGAGGTGGAGGGTCAGATATAAATTTCGTCAAATTTTAAAAAATTCAAAGTCAAAAACCATGCAAAATGCCGAGTAATCAGCAAACAGGCTATCAGATCAGGAAAGCAGAACAATGTTGAAAAAGCAGGATAAGCAGACAGACTTGGCACAAACAGACTAACAGTGTGAGGAGAGTCTTTTTAACATCTCAGGAGAGGTGTGAGCTTGAACGTGTGAGAGTTCATGGTGATTGGTGGGAACTGGAGTGTGTGTTGGCCATGTTTGTCTGCTGTGTGTGATCATGGGATTGGAGTCTGCCACTGACTCCGGTGCTAATGTGCCACATGACTTCAAATGTTCAAGTTTAAAACTTTTTCAATGCATTTGTCTGAACGGAATCTGTGCAAAGTGATTTGGGCTCAAAACAGAAAAGTGATTAGAAGAAGAAGGAGAACATGTGCAGTATGAGGAAGAAGAGTACTGCACTCACTCACACACACTAATGAGAACACTATTTTTCAGTTTTCCAGAGCAGCAGTGAAAAGTGAAAGTGTTTGCGTGTATGTTGCTGAATGAGTTGACTGTTAGTGAAAAACAAATTTAAAAGAAATGTGATCCAGGAGGAATCGACTCTGAGATGCTTTATGGGTTCAGAGTCAGGGAGCTTTAAAATATTTAAAAACATTAACGTGTGTAAATAAAAAAATATTTATACATTCAGGTTCAGTGAGGTAAAGTCATGAAAGCAGCTGTGTTAAAATGTGTGTGTGTGTGTGTGTGTGTGTGTGTGTGTGTGTGTGTGTGTGTGTGTGTGTGTGTGTGATGTAGCTAATGAAGAATGCTTTATTTCACACTATAAAGGCTGTCTTTGTGGCTCTGCTTTTCGTCTTTCCCCACAGACTCAATGACAGTAAATAAAATCCAGAGTACTAATAGAGGTAAGTGTTATGGTTAAAAAAAAATTTTTTTTTAACTTGAAAATCTTTTCACAATATACTCTTAATTGTTTTTTTTTTTTTAGGTTCTGCAGTGAGGTTAAGAAATAAAGGCAATCTCGCTGGATCTGAGAAGAACCGCTACACAAAAACTTTCTCGGATTTTGAGTGAAAAACAAATAGAAAAGCCTCTTGAGTTTGGACATAAACTTTACCCCAGTGCCTCCTGGCATTTTTGGTTTTAAGCAACAATGCCCTTCCTCTTACACCTCATCCTCTTCCTCATCCCAAGCCCCACCCTGCTTTCCCACAGTGCATCTGTTTCTTCTGAGTCACAGCCAGTCAAAATGGTGATATCAGAGCGGTGTGTTTCTGACCCCAACAATGTTGAAGATCATGAGGTTGACCTGACGCCCGGTTCTCCTCTAGTCCTGACGCACCGGATTCGTCTGGTTCCCAGTTCTGCATCAGGTTCGTGCTGCCAGTCCGAATTTGCAGCTCTTCGTGAGCGAATCGAGGTACTCGAGAGGGAAGTTTCAGCGCTCAGGGAGAAATGTGGAGGTCTGGACAGTGGCTGCTGCACTTCACAGCAAAGTAAAGGTAAAATAGAGATGCTAAGGGGTACGATGATGTTTTTAACATGAGCATGTTGATGTCCCATCACAATGTAAAATTGTAAAAGTTTACAGTAATTACCAAACATTAGTGTCCACATTCAGCACAAATACACAAACCCAATTCAAAGTCAATCAAATATTATTTAAGGACTACAACACTCCGCATCCTGCTGCTATAGAAAAATAATCAACAGCAGAGATGTGTCATGAAGCAGAGTTACTGTTACCAGTCCAAAGGTGATTAGTTTCTCATAACAGCATGTCCCTTTGTGTTTTATTCTTCTTATACCACAGCAATTTACCAGCGATTATCATTTTTATTTTTTGACAAACAACACATCATATGTCTTTTATCCATTTATCCATCAGTTATGTTCCTGTTCTCAGGTATAAATGGCCATTCTCTCTTAAGCGTGTCTTTTTTCTCTCCCTTGAAGTTAATATGCCATAAAATCGCAGTTTGTCACATTACCAAGAAACCACAAAGAAGCCTAAACTCCTTAAACTTAATGCTACAGCTTTACCTCTGATTGTTACAAAGTGCTGACACTGGAGACGTACACTCGTTTAACCCATTTATGTCGAGCGTCCACTGTACGAGTGTGTGTGAATGAGCTGTTACTATAGAATAGTCCTTCCCATGCCACATCAGGCAGCACCGATTTCAGTAGCACTCAGCCTCTCGTCTATTAAATAGCTAGGGTTACAATGGGGGGCGGGTCCTCTGGTAACCACAGGAGTTTGACTACATACTCGCATCTGTATTGCAGCTCCTTGTCAGATGGTAGTAGGTACCATTTTTATGATGGTCTTTGGTACAACCCAACTGCGAGTAGAACTAATGATCTCCCGGTTGCATAGGTGGACACACTAACTACGAGGCCAACTCGTGGTCCTGTTACTATAGAAACCATAACACATTAGAACAAGTGCATGAATATAAACCTGTATTTGCAGCTGCACTACTGTCAGAGCTGCATATAAACAACTTCATCCATCGTTTTATATCAGCTTGCAATGTCTTTGAGTAAGTTCCTGAAGTCAACAGTGACAGTACCTCAAACTGTCTTGGGTTCCCCTTTGCATTGTAGTGGCAACCCATGGCAACAACATGGTTTGTTTTTGTTTGTGTTTTCATCCTGTTTCCAGCTCCTGTTCAGTCATTTGCTTGTTCCTTGATTGTGTCCAGGTGTTTTGTTTTAGTTCTTGATTAGTTTGCCCATTTGTACCCCATTGTGTCTCAGACTCTTGGCAAAGTCATATCATGCTTTTGTCTTAAGTCTTTGCCTTGTGTCTGAGCTCTGTTTTGTTTTGATTCTCAGCTGTTCTTCCAGGTCTAATAATGGATTCCACTTGTTTTATGTTGGCTGCCTTTTCTCTGACCCTTGCGATGGACTTTGATGATGATCAGTGGACCGCCCTTATTAAATCTAATGCTGAGTTTATGTACTTGCATCCTTCCTCACTTCACCTTTCCTAATTCCAGCCAATAAAGTAATATACCAGTACTTAAAAGTCCCCTAAGCCACAGGGACTCCACCAAAATGGAATTGAGTGGGTAATCCCATGATGGAGTTTTAAACTGGATCTAGTAATAGTTACACAAAGCAAGTGGACTTATAAGCAGTTACAAAACAGATGTGCAGAGGTATTTAGTTACACAAGAAAAGGACAGATAAAAATATATTGAGTAACTCCTCAAAGTAAACTTTTCAAAACTGCATCACAGAGTTATGTGAGCAGATGGTTTGCCTCATAAGCCTGATATGTGTGTTGTTTATTTTTTAGGAGCAGGCTGCACCACTGTCCCTCCCCCAACAGATGAGTGTTTGAATGACTGCAGTGACCAGGGCCGCTGCGAGAACGGGAAGTGTGTGTGTTTCCCTGGATTTAGTGGACCTGACTGCAGTGTGTCCAACTGCCCTGGAGACTGCAGCAACAAGGGGAAGTGTGTCAATGGCAAGTGTGTTTGTGATCCCGGTTTCACTGGACCAGACTGCTCTGGTAAAACATGTCCCAAAAATTGCAGCAGCCATGGCAGGTGCATGAATGGAAGATGTGTGTGCAATGCAGGATTCACTGGTCCAGACTGCTCAACCACACAGTGTCCTGAAAACTGCAACAAAGGAAGATGTGTGAAAGGGAAGTGTGTGTGCAATACAGGATTCACAGGACCAGACTGCTCTGAACGGTCCTGCCGCAGAAATTGCAACAACAAAGGAAGATGCGTGAATGGGAAGTGTGTGTGTGATGAAGGATTCACAGGACCAGATTGTTCGGAAAGGTCCTGCCCCAGAAATTGCAACAACAAAGGCAGGTGTGTGGATGGAAAGTGTGTGTGTAATACTGGATTCACTGGTCCGGATTGTTCAGAAAGGTCCTGCCCTGGAAATTGCAACAATAAAGGCAGGTGTGTGGATGGAAAGTGTGTGTGTGATACTGGATTCACTGGTCCGGATTGTTCGGAAAGGTCCTGCCCTGGAAATTGCAACAACAATGGAAGATGTATTAATGGGAATTGTGTGTGCAATGCCGGATTCATAGGTCTGGATTGTTCAGAGAGGTCCTGCCCCAGAAATTGCAACAACAAAGGCAGGTGTGTGAATGGGAAGTGTGTGTGTGATACAGAATTCACAGGTCCGGATTGTTCAGAAAGGTCCTGCCCCAGAAATTGCCACAGCAAAGGCAGATGTGTGAATGGGAAGTGTGTGTGTGATACAGGATTCACTGGTCCGGATTGTTCAGAAAGGTCCTGCCCTGGAAATTGCAACAACAATGGAAGATGTGTTAATGGGAATTGTGTGTGCAATGTCGGATTCACAGGTCCAGATTGTTCAGAACAGTCCTGCCCCAGAAATTGCAACAACAAAGGCAGGTGTGTGAACGGAAAGTGTGTGTGTGATACTGGATTCACAGGACCAGATTGTTCTAAGAGGTCCTGCCCTGGAAATTGCAACAATAAAGGCAGGTGTGTGAACGGGAAGTGTGTGTGTGATACTGGATTCACAGGACCAGATTGTTCAGAAAGGTCCTGCCCTGGAAATTGCAACAATAAAGGCAGGTGTGTGAACGGGAACTGTGTGTGCAATACTGGATTCATGGGACCAGATTGTTCTGAGAGGTCCTGCCCAAACAACTGCAGCAACAAAGGCAGATGTATAAATGGACAGTGTGTGTGTGAAGTTGGCTTCACCGGGCAAGACTGCTCCACAAAGGCCTGCCCAAATAACTGCAACAACAGAGGAAGATGTGTGAATGGCAAGTGTGTGTGTAATCCCAGTTTTGCTGAGCCGGACTGCAGTGAGTGTAAGGACGGATTTACAGGACCTGACTGTGAAACAGGTAAGTTGATTTATCCACCACTTTGACATCTAACCAGTTATATTCTGCAGAGGTGGTGTAGTGGTTAGCACTGTTACCTCACAGCAAGAAGGTTCTGGGTTCAAACCCAGCAGCTGATGAGGGCCTTTCTGAGTGGAGACACATGTTCTCCCTGTGTCTGCATGGGGTTCCTCCCAAAGATATGCAGGTTAGGTTAATTGGTGGCTCTAAATTGACTGTGAATGGTTGTTTGTGTCTCTGTGTGTGTCAGCCCTGCGATGAGCTGGTGACTTGTCCAGTGTGTACCCTGCCTCTTGCCCATGGTCAGCTGGGATAGGCTCCAGCTTGCCCCCCACAACCCTGCATGGGATAAATGGTTACAGATAAAATGAACAAATATATTCTTGAATTAGTTGTTTGTTTTTTTTTAATATGTAATTGAGTTAAGGTTGAAATTGGTAAAGAGTCAGTACTTGGGAACCAGAAGTAGAGAACTAGGAGGACTGAGAAACTGGAATTATTGGTAACACCACTACAAAACCTGGTAAATAGACAAATAAAAAAGAGAAATCTACTTGCTGTCCAATACAGACTCAGAGGCTGAGGCTAACACACAGAACATCCTGTAATTGACACTGGGGGAGGAATACAGTCAGAGGCTTACACTAAGGGAGTTTATGGTTTAGGATTATGATTGGTTTAGGGGGCACAGATGGATACAAGGGAAGGTCTAAGCTGTTTAAGCTTCATTTTGGGGGATGAGAGGAGTCTACAGATGGAGAGAAACTTGAGTTGGTATATGGGGAGTAGAGTCTGAACTTTGTGTAGGAGTAAGGAGTATAGTCTCAACATTACATGTGCCAAAAAGAAAAGAAGTGAAATGTTACACAAAGGAAAGAGAAGAGTCTGAACTTGGATTAGGGGAAGGAGTAGAGTCTGAGCTTTATGTTGGGAAAAGAGAAGAGTCTGACTTTCGTGTGTAAGCAAGTAGAATCTGAACTTTATCTTGGAGAGAATGAAGATTCCCAGTCTGATTATATTTGCTAGAAAAGGAGAAGAGCTTGAGCTTTATTTTAAGGAAAGAACAGAAATAGAGTTTTATGCTGGAGAAGGAATAATGGTTGAGCCTTTTCCTGGAGAAGGTGCAGAATCTGAAAGTAATGCTCGAGAAGACTCAGTGACAGGAAGTAAGGCCAATTTAGGGTCAGGGGCTGAGTCCAAGATAGCTGCAATGTATACCACGAGGAAAAGAGCAATAAGTGTGGCTAGGGAAGATAAAATAAAGCTATATATATGAGACAGGACCAAGAAGAGAAGCAGAAGCAGAAGTAGAAACTCAGCTAAGAAGAGAATCATCAAGGGACAGAGACAGACCTGGAGGTTGTTGCATAGGCCAAGGCCAGAAGGGTTGGCCAGGTGTTGTGCGTTACGTTGGAGTCAATAGCACTGTGATGAAGTGTGATGAGATGCAGATGGATCTGCAGGCTTATTAAAGACAACCACTGTAAAAGGCCCCAAAATGGTCTGGTGTAACTATCTGATTTCAAGGTCACCTGAAGTTCATACTAGGCATGTACCATAAAGAAAATTGATTAAACATATCCAACAAAGTTCTTACTACAAAGTAAAAAATATCCACACAGGTATGATAGCTACAGATGGACACGTCGGATGTATTTATCTGTTCTTTCTTTCCTACCAGCCCTGATTGCTGTGTCTCACCTCAGTGCCAGAAACATCACTGAATCTTCAGTTACACTCTTCTGGACTCCACCCATAGTGCAGTACAACACTTACCATATCACCTTCACCAGTCAGGTAATTAACACATGTTTGGACTGATATAAGCTAGCATCCCAAAGTCACTATCTGTATATCACACAGATGTCCTTCCTGGGTTGTCTGGAGGTTGTGAAAATTGTGCATGAGCAAAAGAGGTGTGAACACACTGAGAGTATTCCAATCTTTCCAGTCACTCTTTTAATGATGCCGTTTTGTTGCCCCTCTTCAGCATATCAGTATATACGAATATTAATGGAGATATTTCAAAAATCCACATACAGAGGGTCTCTTTCACAGTTGCATTGGAAGAACCAATTGTCTCGTTCTCGGACTCTCTTACTCTGTCTTCCCAGCATTGGCTTGCATTTTTCTGGTTCACCACAAACCACTTCCTATCCCCAATTTTCATTCAGGAAACCACTGATGTGAACCACATGCAGTGTACTGCACCTGTTTCTGTGGTTTAAGTGTATTAATTAACATTTTGCAAACAAAATGAATAATATGCTTTTCCTACCCACAACATTGTTCCAAAACTAGCCTTATTTGTTGCAAATAAATATTGGCGACCCTGCCCACTGCGCTCACTGTAAGTTGGCCTAGTGGTTAGTATGTCCTCCTCTCGATCGAGAGATCACAAGTTCTACTCGCAGTCGGGTCATACCAAAGACCATCATAAAAATGGTACCTACTGCCATCTGGCAAGGCATATTGCAATGCAGATGCGAGTGGGGAGTCAAACGCTCACGGTTACCAGAGGGTGAGCCCCCCACTGTAACCCTGGCTGTATAGGCAAGAGACAGAGAGCTACAGGAATGGAAATCAGCACCGCCCAATGGACCTTAAGGGCCTGGTTAGTACTGGGATAGGAGACAGTTTGGGAAGACCAGGTTCAGACATGGGAAGGACTTGGACTTGGGCCTACAATGCTCATTTAATCAGAACACACTGTTCTAGACTTAATTAGCTAAGTGCAAATAGTATTTTAATAGGATGTATTCAACATACAGTATTCAATCTCATTAGCAAAGAAGAGATTTACACACTTAGTGTCCTTTATACTCTCTAGAAACTTACACAAAATATCTCCAGTTTACATTTATAAACATTATCTGTAGTTTTGTAAAGAAATTAGCACTAATGCGAAGCAATGTCTTCTGAATAAGCTCCTGAAGTCTATAACTTGATCTGTTATCTAATGCACTTGGCTTGATCTAATAACAAAATGTAACAGCCATTAAGGATTTTACCCAAGAGAACGTCAACAAAGTTAAAAATCTTTTCTTTTTTCTAGTAAACAATACTGGAACATAGCTCTTTAAAAACAGACTCTTGAGACTTCGTCTCTCGTTCCTGTGCTTAAATGTTTTCACGTGAACGCCTTATACAGATTGGGATGTGAATTTTGCAACATCTTCCTCCACAATTTTCCACTTCACTCCATTTCCCCATTCCCTTTTGTTCTGAGTGTATAAAGTGCTGTTGTTGTGCAGATGGTGTCCAGGCAGGGAAAGGTGACTCAGGGTCACGGCACCATTTTTACAACACTTCTGAGTTCTGAGTTGGCACGAATCAAAATGAAACAACGACTTCCTATTGGTCTGACATGCAGATTTATGAGCGGAACAGTCTCAGACTCAGACTAACATGGGTTTGTTCTCTCTCTCGCTCTCTCTCTCTCCTTTTTTTTGCTTGTTAAAAACTTCAGATTGTGAACAGCTGGATTGCAATCTTTTATTTCACAGCAGTAGCAATATCAAAACCAACAAACACAACAAGTAAATACTATATATTTTTATAGCACCATTCTCACAACCAAGGAGGTTAAAACGGAGACAAACTAGAAGGGCACTCAGTAGAGCTCATACCTCCATTAACAGCATTTAGCAAACACTCTTATCCAGAGCAATGTACAACAGACCCAGAGCAGCCTGGGGAGTAGTTGGGGGTTAGATGCCTTGCTCAAGGGCACTTCAGTCATTCCTGCTAGTCCAGGAAATTGAACCACTGACCTTTTGGTCCCAAAGTTGCTCCACTAACCATTAGGCCATGGCTTCCTCCACCAAACTGTAGATTATCAACATCAAAATCAAGTCACTTAAACTGAGGATAATACTAAAGCTGTCCACCAAATTTCATCCAAATCCATTCACTACTTTTTGAGTGACGTTGGGAAATGAGGATGGGTTCCCTTTTGAGTCTGGTTCCTCTCAAGGTTTCTTCATGTCATCTGAGGGAGTTTTTCCTTGCCACTGTAACCACAGGCTTGCTCACTGGAGATAGATTGAGATAAAATTAGCTCATATTTAAAGTCATTAAAATTCTGTAAAGCTGCTTTGTGACAATGTCTATTGTTAAAAGCGCTATAAAAATTAACTTGACTTGACAAGACCAAAAAATCCTGGATCTGCATTCATATCCGGATTTGCATCAAAATCTAATCCATTGTTCCTTGGCCCATGGCTCACCTTTCCACCAAATTTCATTCAAATCCATTCACTGCTTTTTGAGTCATGTTGAGAACAAACAAATAAACAAACGGAGGTGAAAGCATAACCTCCTCCAACACAGTTGGCAGAGGTAATTATTCTTTAAATTCAAATTAATACAGTCTGACAAAATACTAAAGCTATAATTAAAAAAAATAAGAAGAACCATATGAAGAAGAAGAAGACTTTATTCAGATCATAAAAGTCTACAGACCGGCAAACTTATGTCATATGACTGGAACGAGTCTATCAGCTAATTTTAAACAATATGTCATCAGTTGGTTGGTGGTTAAAGGGATCCTCCAGCAGATTTATTCTCAAACTCATTTGAAGTAAAAGTAGTCACAGATTTCAAAAATCAAACTTTCATTTTCCCAAATTTTCATTTTCATCAAATAGTGTTCAAGAAAAATGAATTTTCTTTAAAATGTCAGATGAGCTTCCTGTCGTGGTGACATATGTGATGATGTCAGGTAGCAGTCATTTGGAGCAACTCGGCTGTTTATATTCTCTGTTTCCATCGTAGTTTTGCCAGTTTTACAAGTATTTTACCAAATTTATCAGTTTTTAAATAAGTATGCCTCATTGTGTAGCATATGCTCAATGATGCTCAAAAGAAAGCACAAGCTGGAAACAGAGAAAATGCAGTGTGTTTGATCAGCTGGAACAGAGCGTCACCGACAGAAACTGGATCAGACATGAGACCTCACACTGCAAAATCTTTTTTTACACAATCTACATAAAGTCAAACTCATTTTAGATAACATTGCACATTATAATTCAGTTTAGTGATTAATATCACATCACCAACTCCTCTTCACTGTGCGTTTATCAGCACTTATCTGAAATACAAATCACTACCAAAAACACTGATTTTCCAAATTATGGATTTACCATACAGTGTTTTGTGTAAATATTCACCCCCACACCTTTAAACATTTCTACATTTCCTTACTGCATTATATCCTAGAATGGAAATAGACTTATCTGGGGTTATATGCTGAACGTTTGGCTGCTAATGAATATTTTTTGTGACTTTATAACTTTAGTTTATTGCTCTATTTTGTGGCCCAGTGGACTAACAGAGCTCTTTTTTTTTTAAATCTTTCGATTTAATCATGGTCCTCAAGACTATTTTAATTTACAACACAGATATTAGATTAATTTGGCAGGCAAGATTAGAACCGTTCCTCAGGCCTATCCTCTTTTCCTTTATTTTAGTTGAAGAGCTCTGGTTCATTATTAGCTCATCCGGACGCAGGCCAGGTCGGATGAGTTTATGTGATCACATGTCATCTGTCTGTCATCCATCCACAATTTACGAAAATCGCAACTCCTCCTACAGGATTGATTGGATTTTTATCAAACTCACACACAATGTTTCCCAGGTGGGTGTGTATAAAAGTTGTCAAGATGGTGGCACCACCTGTCATACTGATGATTTTATGGGCGTCTGAAATTTTTGGGTGACTTGTCACATTAAACACTTCTCTTCATAAACTGCTGGGACATTTTCACTGAAACTCACCCAGAAGATTCGAAAGATATATTCCAACAAGAATTGTTCACCAGGTGGCGCCACCTACCATGGAGGCTACAGGCTACAGAGAGGTCATGTGCAATTTCATGAAAATCGCTACTCCTCCTACAGGATTGATCAGATTTCAAACTCGCACACAACAGTGGAGGTTATCAGCTCCAGCCTCATTGAGGCTATTTTAGCTTTTGATATTCAATAGAGAGACCATCAAATCGTCCTTAGTCGTATCGGATACGTTGTTGAGAATCAGTTTCAAAATAAAGTGTTATTAAAGTCACAGAGTTAAAAAAAACATTTAATAAACAGTGTGGTGTTTTGGTAAAATACTGAGTGACAAGGTGGTGTGATGGAAACCGCTGAAGTTCTCCTTGTGAAGTTGATTATTGTTCTGAAACAGCACATCCCCAAGTGTTTTATTTCTCTTATATCACAGCAATTAGCCAAATATTACAGTTATTATTCATGAAATAATGACATCACACTTTTATCTTTTTATAGTTACATTTAGGGTGGCACAGTGGTGTAGTGGTTAGCACTGTCGCCTCAGAGCAAGAAGGTTCTGAGTTCAAGCCCAGCGGCCGGTGAGGGCCTTTCAGTGTGGAGTTTGCATGTTGTCTGCATGGGTTTCCTCCAGGTACTCTGGTTTCCCCCATAGTCCAAAAGACATGCAGGTTAGGCTAACTGGTGGCTCTAAATTGACCGCCCATAGTCAGCTGGGATAGACTCCAGCTTGCCTGCGGCCCTGTAGGATAGGATAAGCGGCTACAGGTAATGGATGGATAGTTACATTTAATGTTATGAAACATCTGAGAAAGATGTTAGTTCCTGTTCTCGCTTACGTCCTGAAGATGTCGGAAAACTTACTGGTAAAGTTCCAGCTTTACCTCTGACTGATACAAAGCGCTGACACTGGAGACTCCTTCCATAAACATTACATAAACACATTTCTGCTTACAGAATCAGTTTCTGTGGAGCATCCACCGTATGCGTGTCATTAATATAGAACTGATATCATATTAGTTGTAGAATGAGCACATTAATATAAACCTGTGGCTTTTACATTCTGACCAATCAGAACCCATAATTCAACAGTGCTGTGGTATACAACTGATCAGAAGTGGACAAAGAGAAGTTAATCACAAAAATGTTAAATCATACATTTAAACACACAGAAAAGCAGCAGGCTGAGGAAAATGCCATCTTCTAGAGTCAGGTTCTAGGCTGGACTGAAGGGGGGAAACACACACACTTTTATTTGCCCATAAATGAAGAATGCAGCAGTGGAAAAAAACATCATTATCAACATCATCATCGTCCCCTTTTTCATATCAGAGCAGGAGAGTTGATTCAGTGGTTCCAGACCTTCAGTGTAAGTGAAGTGTATAATAACAGCAGTGTTTATTCTAACTGTGAGCTGATCCTCATTTGGTTTGGACCTGAAACAGTTTAGCCTTTCACTTTTTATTTACCCCGTGCAGGACGCTATAACTCACAGCGAGGGAAAGCCTCCTCCATTCAGGGTGACATTTGGTGATGAAGGGGAATAAATTTAGCATTTATCTGCATGCTGAGCTTGGATCACATCCCGTTAACAATGATGGAGAGTCTTGGAATGTGCTCCAACACCGCTATCAAGACGATATCCTCCGTTAAATCCAGTCCAGATCCCACGAGGCATTCTACATGTCAGTCATGTGTCGGGAGTACCGCAACAATGCTAAACAGGCCGACCTCCCAGAACAGAACATCTGTTTGGTGCTCAGTCTACACAGATTACACCACCATGCACACAAAAACTGTTACGGAATTATACATTTGTTATACAAGAAATGAAGTAAAGAGAAGAAATGAGAAGCAGAAGGATGCCAGAGTGAAAAGGCCTCAATTAGCTGTTGTCAGGAAAGTGGTATGGAGACGATTAGCTCTTTCCATTGACATGGAGCCAGTGTTGGTGCTGAAACTGGTGAGGGTTTGAGTCTTTTTAAGAAGCCACTGTTTTATGTGCACAACCATTACATAACCTTTCCTACATGAGCTGTAGGAATTGCATTCAACTACCCTGTGAAAATAATGAGCTGGTTTTGTTAGCATCATATGCTTTGTTAGAATGCAGTGCCTTGGGCTCCTGATTGGCGCAGCAGAAAAGTGTTCACCCTCCAGGGAGGGAGGGGTGGCGTACTCTCTCACCCCTGTTAATTATAGTGACACTGGCCAATCATGGGTATGTGTGAGTTCATGCGTATGGAAATGGATGGATAGCACTTTCCTTAGCACTTGTGATAAAGGGAAGACCTGTCTGGTGGGTGGGAATTCATCACATCTAAATTCATGAGAGAGAACTTGGTTTTCTCTTGGTCTTAAAGTCTACATGTCAACATGGTTCTTCAACGAATTAGCAGAACATCACTAAAGGCAGCCAAGATGGTCTTGTAGATATTCTCACAATACTAACAAAATGTTTACCAAGTAAACACATTAAGTAAAATGAGCAAGGACTCAGTACAGTGCATACCTCAACCAAGCTGCGTATTAGAATATCCAAATGATTACTTTGTTTGTTTATCTACATATCCGAATTTGATTCAAAATTTAATACATTGTTCCTTGGCCAATGGCTCATCTTTCCGCCAAATTTCATCCGAATCTGTTCACTACGTTGTTTGTTTATCTACATATCTGAATTTGCATCAAAATCTAATACATTGTTCCTTGGCCAACGGCTCATCTTTCCACCAAATTTCATCCAAATCTGTTCACCATGTTGACATGTAGACATGGCGGCACGGTGGTGTAGTGGTTAGCACGGTCGCCTCACAGCAAGAAGGTTCCGGGTTTGAACCCAGCGGCCGGC
>JANZLB010000012.1:72326510-72336660 GCA_026167865.1 Notarius quadriscutis
CAAAAAATACGAAATACAGGTGTGAAAAATAGAAAACATTTTAGTTTGAAACATACCAAAATACAAATGTAAAACATCGCAAAATACAAAACTTAGTGACCGCTGGCATCACTGGTGCTTGTCTGTAGGTCGTCTACGTCATCATCAGCTGTTGCAGCACTCGAGCTGGCGGGAGGACTTGTTCGTTTCATAAACAGTGTTGCCAGATACTGCTAACGTTTTCCAGCCCAAAATATGTTCAAAACCCACCAAAATGCACTTGAAACCACCCAATCTGGCAACACTGTTCATAAACCAGGAGCTGTGGCAGAAACTGTCGTACGCTCAGCTAGGAAACACTTGCCAGTCATAACCAGACGGTCATAAAGTCGATCGGTCGTAAGTTGACGACTACCTGTATATAGGATGCAATTAGCAAACAACCTTCTGGCCAATCAGATTTGAGAATTCTCCAGCGCTGTAGTAAAATCCCAGTTAGGTAAGTGATGTCATAACTGTGACAGGTCAATTATCTGAGAGATGATGACTGATTCTGTCCCTTTAGTGATAGCATGTGAGTGTGATGTTCATCCCAATCGGATATTTCTACTTGTAAGAAGCACTCGGTGGTCAAAACTGCAACGGCTTTCGAGACAACAAACACTTCAGACGCTTACAGTCGAGCAAAGCTCAAGGAGGATCAATCCTCAGGGTTCTGTGGAGCTTTGGCTTGGCTTCGACAGCACTAAAACAATGCCGACATGCCTCAGAAACCCAGTCTAAGGCTTGCAGTGAAACAGCTGACTGGTGCACACGGTAAGGTCACGTCTTATCAGCAGAATGCCCGAGTCGCTAGTCTCCTGTGAACAAAGCAACAGTTGCTAACTGCTGATGTTTCACGTTCTGTCAGAGTCATGAGGTTTAAAACAGTTGTCTGATTGACGCAGGCTTCTGGAACCAGCAGATTAAGACAGATATTCAACACACAGAGCACATGGGAGTGACGACGGCGGCCCTGCATTCTCTGCCTCACCCTCTGACAAGTGATAAGGCACAAACCAGCACAGAGGCTCTGTGCTCCGCAACCTGCATTATCTCTAGTGTGACAGCATTTCCGACAGCAACGAGGGGAAGCTCACGTGTCTTTTACGCAGGAGAACAGGTAGGTTTTCAACACAACTAATCTGTGATGAATCTCAAACAGTCTGGGGTTTCCTAAAAGCAGTGCGGCATAAAGATCCTGGCAGAAAGCAGCATGAACGCGAAGGCTTTCTTGATGTATGATATTAGGATTTGACTCATATTTGAGGATAGTGAGTGAGATTTTTAGGAAATGTTCGCAGTTACAGCCAATTTGTGTCTCTCAGGTTTACGCATGGTGGTTTTATAACGCTGGGAGAAAAAGTAGCAAATCTTTGGGCGCCAGTTAAGCAGTTTTCCTGCAAACTGGATAAAATTTACTTTTTGTTTCAATCAGCAGGGCTTTTTTTTCCTTTAATAATCATAATATTTAAGCATTACATACAGTCTCAATGCTTTCCAATGAATTAAAAGCTATAAACTATTTAGATAATACAATCATATCAATACATTCAATGAGAAACTATAAAATAAATTTAATCTAAATATACATTCCAGAGCATGTTTCTATACATTATAAGTGCTAAGGAAAAGAAATGTCATTAAAGACAATTTAAAAGTTACAAATGAATCAGAGTTCCTAATAGAAAGCGGAAGAGAGTTCCAAAGTTTTGGTCCATATCCTGAAAATGCTCTTTCTCCATATGTTTTAGTGCTAGCTTTAGGTATCGATAACAGGTTGAGGCTAGCTGACGTCAACGAGCGAGAAGGTCTGTAATTATTTAGGAGCTCACATAAGTAGTCAGGGGCTTGATTGTGAGTTGCCTTGTACACTAAGCAAAGTACCTTAAAGTCTATTCTAGATCTAATCGGGAGCCAGTGCAGCTGACGGAGAATAGGTGTTATGCTATCACTCTTTTTCACTCCTTTAACTAGCCTAGCAGCAGTGTTCTGGACTCGCTGGAGCTTAGATATCTCTATATCAGGAAGTCCTACGAGTAGACTATTGCAAGAATCTAACTTTGATGTTATAAAAGCATGGACAAGCTTTTCACAAGTCTCTTGGGCGAGATACTTTCATATTCGGCCAATGTTCCTGATGGAGAGGAAAGCAGACTTGCAGATGTTGTTGACGTGTTTAGTCATCAAGAGGTTCGAGTCAGAAGTAAAACCTGGAACTGAAACGGACTGAACTAGAATCATAGGTCATAAATGTACAAACTAGCCCTGGTACTTCCTCTTTATGACTGAAATTCTATGGTTTTAAATCGACAAAGTATGGTTGATTTATTTATTGATAACTGGATGATTATAGATTTGCAATTAAAAATGTACAGTTCTGATTGCATGCATGTTCACACCCTGTTGGCATAAAACCCTTAACTTCGATATTTTAGAAAGATACATGTTTAGATCTGTAGATATTTTCTATCTTCCGAATAAGTCATTTATTATTAGTATTGCATTTATTGCTCTATTTTGCCCCCGAGTGGACTGACAGAGACTAGCGCTTTTTCTTTTTTTGTGTGTGTCTTTCATTTCAATCCCAATCCACAAGAAGATTTTAATTCAGAAGTTGAATTCTAAATTCATTTAGTGAGCTGAGCTGGAGAAGAACCTTTATTAGGCCGGTTCCAGGCCTTGGGCCAGATCTTTAACCCCCCAGGTTAGCTTTTTACTGGATATAGTGGGACGTAATCAAGAACAATTCAGGAGGAGTTGAACCAAGCTGTGGGCCTGATCAAGAAACCATGGCTGGAAGTTAAGAATATATTAGCCAGCAGAAATGGACAGAAAAAAGCAGGATGAGAATGGTACGGATTGTGAGCTGTGAACCTCCCTGAGAAAGAAACAGCTGGCTGAAATGAACAAGGACAGTGTGAGGAAAGATTAGAACCTTTATGATGCCAGTCTTGAGCCATAGGTCATACCTTTAACACCTCTGTTATAGACCTTTTACTGGACATCAGTGACACATCCAGTGACATTTTACCAAGTTATGGTGAAGTGTCCAAGATTCCAAGATTGGTACTTGCTTGGTCAGGGCACCTTATCATGAGTGGCCACGCCTTGTTTGTTTTCGAACAGCTGAGCACTCTCTGTATTACACCTCCTATTACAGCCTGTTTCAGTGGCTCAGAAGCTCCACATGTGCTTCAGTGATGAACAGCTAAACCTGCTTGCATTGTATTAAAGCTGCACACACATTGTGAACATTGTGAATACAAGCGAATAATGGAAGTGTGAACTTTGGGACAGGATTTGGTTTCAAACAAAAGTGAAAGTTCCTAAGATAACCTTCCTGTACTGTACATCTTCTCTAGATGAGCACTCTCTATTTTACACCTACACGGCTCTGTCCCAACCCCTCGAACTTCCCGGAATCTATGACTTCATTGCACTGGGAATGCTCGACGACCGAGAACTGGACTACTACAACAGTAAGAGTCAGATTAAGACTCCTAAACAGGATTGGATGGCGCAGAAGATGACTGCGGATTACTGGGAGAAAGGCACTCAGTCCCGCAAGAGCAAAGAACAGTGGTTTAAGGTCAACGTGGACATCCTGATGGAGCGTATGAGACACAATAAGTCCGGTTTGTATCATTACTTATAAAAGGGTCATATTTTATGATTCTTAATGTTTCGGGGCAGACACTTATTCTCTCTAGTGCACTGTCTCCATTTCAGACCTCCATGTTCTTCAGTGGAGACATGGCTGTGTGATTGATAAAGCTCCAGATGGAAGTATCAAATTTCTGGAAGGAATTGATGAGTACAGCTACGATGGCACCGAGTTCCTCTCCTTCGATAAGGAGAACTCGAGGTGGATTGCTCCAATCGCAGCTGCTGAGGTGACCAAAAGGAAATGGGATAATGTGGACATCCTGAACCAGTACACCAAGGGTTACCTGGAGAAGGAGTGTGTGGACTGGCTCACCAAGTTCATGGATTACGGACAAGAGGAGCTGAAAAAACACTGTGAGTATCCAAAGGATTTAACTGGAGTCACTTCAGTTCCTAGTTGATATTCACAAGAAAGTAAAAACATCCAGTGTTTCTGTATTTTCAGCTCCCCCAGAGGTGCATGTGTTTACAAAGAAAGCAGTAAGTGACCCCAACAAGCTGACCCTGACCTGCCTGGCCACAGGGTTCTACCCTAAAGATGTCCAAGTGTTTTTGAGGAAGCTCAAAACTTTCCTACCTGAACATCTGGTCACATCCAGTAGAGTCAGACCTAATGGTGATGGCACCTACCAGATGAGGAAGAGTGTGGAGATCCTGAAGAATGAAGAGACAATGTACGATTGTTATGTGAACCACATCACCCTGAAAGAACCAATAATTTCTCCAGAATACAAAGGTAAATATAATAATTTACTTACTAAGCGTGTGTGTGTGTTCCTTACAGTTTGTTTAATGCCGGAGTTGGTAGAAAAGTTGCATTAATCAGTTTTTTGTTTGTGTTTCTTTAGAAGCACCTCGATGCCTCGATTGTACTGGACCAAAGAGTCAGAGTGGGATTATCGGAGGAATAGTTGGAGTTTTAATCACAGTGCTTGTGGTGGGATGCGTTTGTGGGATCCTCATAAAGATGGGAAGATTGTGTAAGTCTAACCACATGATGATAGATGTTTGTGTACTCTTTTTCAGGAGTTGTTCTTAGGTACTAGATGTCTTTAACTACTATAAAAAAAAACAGATCCACAGTTGCATATTTGTCAGTTTATAGCTTGCTAAAAGCTGTTTTTAAAAAAAATCGTTTGTGTTTGGAGCAGTTTTGGCCCTCTGTATTTCCACATTGAAGCACATCATACCTTTCAAATTTTGGTCTTTATTTCTCATGTTGTAGTACTATTTTGGTGACTCAGTATTTTTCTAAAAGAAATAAAAATGTTCTGATTTATGAGGCATTAAAAATGAAAAAAAAATAATTTCACGCCTATATTTCAAATGCATATTGCTCATGTATGACAAGGTCTACCGTAAAAACAATTATACCATTGGAAAGAGCACGTCGTCATTAATATATTCCCAGAATATGAAGTTGGTCTCTTGAACCAAACTATATTTATGAAGGTATCAAATATGCCATGTTTCACCACAAACAGAACTGTAAAATAGCCACTGTACTTAAAATACAATCACAAAATTGTATCAGAGAACTAATATTTGTACTTGTGTCTACATATTCAGCTTATCTTTATTCTGCGAGTTTTACCGTACCCAGTTCTACAATTTAAACAAACTACAGTGTCAGTAGAAGCAAAACTTCAAACATCAGCCACTGTATCTAGAGAGCAAGTAGAAGTACACAGCTATGTGCTTCTGAAGGATGATAATAATAGTCTAATATTAAAAATCTATATGAATTTGTCAGTTTCCAGGTTTTATGTATTACTTGGAGCATATATCATATGCCTTGAAACAGCATTTCCATCTGTAGCAAAACATGGCGTATTTGATGCTTTAATTGGTTGTATTGGTTCTTCAGCAGAATATTACACTTGGCATCGCTGTCACTTGTTCAGTTGGCACCAGAACGTTCTTGTCTAGAAGTTCAGCATTTCGTGTACCTGACTTTCACACTCATTGTACGTCACGCTGGATAAGAGCATCTGCTAAATGCCATGGAATGGAATGAACCCTAATGAGCGCCATAGCAGCACTGAGGCAACACTTTAACTGGCAATAGAGCTCCAAAGTCACTAAAATTGTTTAGCGACAGCTTTAATTTAAAAATAGTTTGTGACCTGAGTATTAAACAGTTGCATTGGATGCTGATTTTCTACAGTGTGAATCCACATTTCCATGAGACACATTGTAATATGTTTGCATTATGATGCGTTGTATTGTCATGTCGTTACACCCGTACTACTCATTAACTTTATTTTATGGTTTTAAGAATGCCTTATTATCTGCAATAGAAAGAACAGTATTTATAATGGGAATGTTTATTTATTTGCTGTTCTATTTCTTTAATCTGTTTAGCTTGTCGACGTCTGAGTAGATCCTCAACAACCAGCAGTGTTCAAGTGTCGCCATCTCCAGGTAGGTGGGATTTATGCTTGGTCAGTTATGATGAACTGGTAGAAGATCAAATGGTGATTAGAACCTTAATACAAGAAGTCATATTAAGCACAGAAGACTGAAGGAAAATATATAAGGGGGGGGGGGGACCACAATATGAGCCATAAAATGATTTATATTGTACCCAGAATTCTTCAGTATTTAAATTAATTGTAAGCTAATTGTTGGTCGTATTCCAGAACAGAAAAATGATTTGGCCAGTGCACCTTTAGACCGTGTGTTCTCATGCCTTGTGATTGTGTTCCAAGTTTATACATGTTAATTTTTGGTTACATCATAAAGATAAGCTGCTTTGTTGAATCTGTTCAGAGAAAGTGCCACTGAACAATGGAGCTGCACCATCGACTGCACCATCGGCTGCACCATCGACTGCACCATCGACTGCACCATCGACTGCACCATCGACTGCACCATCGACTGCACCATCGACTGCATCAATTGCTATTGGTAGGTGGAACTTGTGGTTAATACAAGGCTGTGAAAAAGAGAGAACTGCTTTGTAGGCCACTTTGCAGGTACAAAATTAACTAACAGTCATGTGCAGGCAAACTGAGAGTGTAATAAATACACAAAATTCCAATCAGCTTTAAGAGTAAAAAAGTGGTCCCCAGTAAGTGCACTTTGTAACACTGTCTTTCATTATTTAGCATTATAAACTAAGTATGACGTGTTACTGTAGTATCGTAGTTTTGTTATATTATGACCACTATTATGATACACATTAAAGTGTAATACTGTGGTCTTATTTTTGTCGCATTTCCTGTATTTTGTCTTATCGATATCATACATGTCTTTAAGCGGAGTGATAACAGTTCTGCAGAAGGACCTTATTCCCTGCTCATGAAGGGTGTCACATTACTCCAGTCACAGTTCCACTCACGATACTAGCTTCATGATTTTGTAAATTTAAAATTTCTATGAACAAAGGTTTAATATTGTAAACACAACATACTACAGATTCAACATTTCTCCAAAAATAAACATGTTGAGAGGATTTATAAATTTGTATGTTTATTCCAAAGTCTCTGATCCACAAAGAGCTCTGTAGCAGCACTTGAGGCAGCACTTTAACTGGAAATGGAGCTCCAAAGTGGCTAAAATGACTAGTTTCCATCCCTTCATTCTCTCTCTTTAACTGTTAACATGGTTGTGTAACTGTATAATGTATAATGCAGGTAGGTTGAGCCAGAGCTATTGACCACTTCATAAGTGCAGATGATTCCCTGTAATAGTACAGGATCTTCATAAAAGAAAGCGATCATGTGACCAGCATGCTCCCTGTTTGGCTTGGGCACGTGGGACTTCAGGTGTTCAAACAGTGCAGTTGCATTAGATGCTGATTTCCACAATCATATTTATTTTCAATATTGAAAAATCAATATTCAGCGCAATTCAGAAACGATGTACTGTATAAAAATGTTTATATATGAAAAAAAAACAAAAACAGTGTGAACTGTGATCAGAACTACACGATACTGGGTTGTATTGCACCCAGAATTCATTATTTAAGGTCATTGTACAATAATCAGCAGCCAAATTTTAAGAACAACAAATCGGACTGATCTATTTTTTGACATGTACGACATGTTTTATTGTCTAATGAATAATACCTTTTCTTAAATGAAGTCCACTGCCTATGGCTGTATTTGAAACATGTGATTTCTTTAGAAATAATAAATGTGTGAATGAATAATAAATATTCATTCTACCTGATGATTTTGTTTGTTTTTCCTTTTTCCAGAGATGGACAATCATGGATCAAACAATAAAGATTCTGAGTCTCAGAGCTCTAAAGACTCTGGTAAAAAAATATATATATATATATATAAAATCTGTTTGGCAAAAATCTGAACCACATTTCCATTAAACCAGGGCGTCTTTAATAAAACAAATCATTGTTGTGTTTTTCAGGACAGGGTGGCAGTTCTGGATCAGAAAAGAACAGCCAGGAGGGCATTAATAAGGGAGCCTCCAATGATCCTGGTAATTTTGATCAAATTATTTATAAAGGGTGTGAATTTAAATAGGTGGTGATCTCAGTATTACAAGGTTCTCTCTGTGTGAAGAGCTGTTTCGAGTCATCAGTGTTTTGTCATCCAAGCTAGAAAATCTCAAAAGTACTCAAATCTACATTTATAGCTCAACAGTATACTACTCTTTAATAGAACTATAAATTGACATTCTTGAAATTCCAAGAGACGGAGAAAGTCCAGAACCTTAATGTTTTCTTAAATCAAGCTCACGATCATGTCATACAAGTCTGCTAGCTGACTTTAAGTACTTGGTTGTAGTTGAAAGTTCAGTTATTAAGCTAATGTCGACCGTTTTTAGTGATAACATTAGCCACAGGGTTCACTTTCATCCGTGCTGGAGGATTTCCAATGTACCAGAACATTTATAAACTGTAAGATCAGTGTAGAGCTGATCTGAACATCTAGCTCACCGCACTGAAGCTTCAGGCCTGCTTTTGTTTCAGAGGGTCAGTAAAATACAGATGCTGTATTTCTCATATGCTGATCTGGGATACTGATGGATAGATAGCTGGCAGATAAAAAAATTATAGAGCCAGATTTATCTGCAGATTTGAGCTTGAGTTAAGAAATTTTGTCCTTCGAATATTACACCAGTATTTGAGTAGTCGGTCGTGCAGTAAATATCACACTGCATTGCTGAACTCTCCTTTACATGGTCTTTATGTGTAAGAAGTCATCTGTTTTAATGATGGATATGATTTCTCTCTTTCAGATGGAAATGAAGAGGAATGTAAGAACTTGTTATCAGAATCAGTTTAATCATACAAGTTTGATAATACACCAGAAAGTGGCCTGAACCTTTTTTGGAAGAAGAAGAAAATGTATTTGATACACAGCATTAAAGTATTTGGCTGAAATCTTTTTTTGAAGAAAGTTGAATACTCCAGTACCAAAACTCTAAAAGCTTTTGTTCTTTGAACATCCTAGAAACTCCTGCACAGATAATAGCATTGATTTCTCAAATGCCTGAAAAGCTATAAAGCATTTTTTGTAAGGTTATATTTTGAAATGAAAGTTTAAGGCATTGCTCATTTTGAAAGAAGGTTGAGGGTTGAAAAAGCAAGTCGTCGGCTGTCCTTCCCGGAGGCTGGTTTAAAAATCGTCTGTGTCTCTGAAGACGTTTTAAAGCAATAATCAAACATAGGCTGTGACAAAAAAAAAAAAGGTAAAGTGTGATGAAGGGGAGAAGAGGAAAGAAGTGAGAGGAAAGAAGGGGATTAGCAGAAGATAAAAGAAAAGAAAAAGCTTCCCACAGTTAGAAATGTGTGCATACTACTGTGACAAGAAAAATCCTCCAGTTTTTAGTGGCTGGATATTTTGGGGGATAGTTTCTGTTCATTTTAGATTTCAGTTTTTGAGTTGATGTAGTGGGAGTGAATATTTTTTTATACTGACAGCCCTGATCCTTTCACATGCTCTGCTCTCAAATAAAATAAACTGCAGAATCTCACCATATTTTAAGAGAACTTCACTAAATATGACACATGTATACGTTCATGCTCGGATAAGGTCTTTGTAACTGACTTTCTATCTCAATCTGGTGATGACTGGCCTCTTTAAAATGGACTTAAAAGTTTCAGCATCGACTTCCTCCTGTTTATTAATGAAAAAAGATATAAAAAATTACTGCTTACATTTATTATACGATTCCTTCCCCCTTTAATATCATTAACATCTTTATTGCTTTAATGGAATTTCTTGTAATTGGGATTGTACTTTTTTTTTCTTAAATAGAATTGTAGAATGGTTTTGCTTATTATTGATGTTACTATTTCATTCTACAGTAAAACATGGAGTGGTTTGTATCTTATTTTGTTTTACACTTTCTTTTATTGAATTTTTTTGAATATTTTAATGGAAAACATAAAATTCTGAATACAACTCCAGAATTTACATTAAATCACTGTGTGTGTGTGTGTGTGTGTGTGTGTGTGTGTGTGTGTGTGTGTGTGTGTGTGTGTTATTTC
>JANZLB010000012.1:72475308-72485362 GCA_026167865.1 Notarius quadriscutis
TATTAAACTTTGTCTTGTCAACATTTTGGAAATTGTTTGTGTTCACTGAGATATTGTTTAAAATGTTACTTTTCAAATGGGGTGCACTCATTTACGCTCAGCACTGTAGATACAAATATGCCAATTTATTACGGCATGCTATAAAAAATTAAGAAAAAAATCCGAGTCCTCGTCTCCAATTTACAAGTCTGAATGCAGTTAATGCACGAGTCCAAGTCGAGTCCGAGTCCTGGGCTTGAGTACTACATGCCTGGAGTCTTCTAATCAAAGTAGATATTATGCCATGGTTATTTTTACACACACACACACCTGATGCACTCGGCGTCCCTGGGATTTCATAAACAATAACACGCCTGGATCACTGAGGGGATTGAACTAGTTTTGTTGGGACTTTATAATGTGACTCTTGAATAATTACTATAAAAATAGTGATTTTCAACAAATATTTGACTTGTCCAGACCAAACATTTGGTTGTCCCAGACAGTCGGACTACCATTAACGTCGAGTCCTTAGTTAGCTAGTTACATTAGTGAGCTTGGAGACAGTGTGGGAACAGTGGAGACGTGTGGGTTTTGAAGAGCAGTCATTTGTTATGACTGAAATTTGGCTGATCGTAAAGAACAGTATATCATCTAAGAGCTGTTTTCATTTCACCCACCGAGCCTCATTGGTGGACGTTTTAGCTCTCACCTGGACATCGTTATTAATGCTCCTGTTTTGTTCCAGGGTATAGAGCAGCTGAAGAAAGAAGAGCGACGATGGGCCAAGAAGTCCAAGTGGATGAACCTGAAGGTGGTCTTTGGCCACCCGTTCTCTATAGCATGGCTGAACCCACTGGCCATGCCCGAACACGGCAAATCGGACCTCTTCCAGTACATCGTCTGACTCGGAACGTGTCCTGATCCTAATACGGCCTTATTTTCTGTTTTAATTTTACATTTCTTTCAGGGTGTGTCCTAATCCTGGATCAGAAGTGCTTATATATATTTCCCCCCTCCCTCATTTAATCTATACAATGGAAGACATTCAAGTAAGAACACCAGCTAGACATTTGGGATAAAGCCCGTCTCCTCTTTCATGCTGTAAATGAAATAGAGGACCTGTAGTGTTCTGTTTCAGCTCGATGGTGTAATCGGTTGAAATGTTCACCAGTATTTTAGTCACGCGTACTTCTATTCACGTCCCATAATGACACCTAAAATGAGGTCAAAGGTTCACGTTTCTCAGTGTTGGAAATATTGCCTTAAATATATTTTTCTTTTTGTTTGTTGGGGTGTTTAAAAAAAAAAACTGTTCTCAAGTGATGTATTTTTAAGTGGGACGTACCGTCTCACTGGAATGGGGGTGATCTTAGTCTATACTGATGTACAATTCATGTTTTCTCTTGATTAGCTTTTACCAAACAGTAATATGGCCCGGGCACAGTGTTTTTTAAAAATATATTTCTTCCGGTGAAGGTTTATATCATGAGGGATCCGTATTACAGATTCTGGATCCAGAACCGTTTACCTAACAGACGTTTTACTCTTTATAGCTTATCTCCTGCCCGCTCAGGAGCAGCAGGTTTTCCTCTTTACAGATGATGGAACATAAGATGGACGACAATTATTTCACAATCCTTATCCAGAGCGATGCACAGAAAGGGGGTATGATACAGTGTTCCTGTAGCTGACAGGGTTAAGGGCCTTGCTCAAGGACCCAGCCGTGGCAGCTCATCAGTACTGGGGCTTGAACCAACGACCTTCAGATCAGTAATCCAAAGGCTTAACCGCTGAGCCACCATGACTTTTAGGAAGGCTTCTGTGCCTGTGTGTATGAAATGGGATCAAAATCAAAACTCGTACTTTTTCTGTGGCTTTTCATTGTTCACTCGGACTTCTGGAGTCAGTCCACCAGCTCATAAATAAACGATGCCCCAGTCTCTGCCAAAAACATTCACCTTGGCCACTGTACCCCTGTGAAGTGATTCAAACACAGCAACGAGTCCTGCTAAAGACAAAGCTAGAGAACGGTGTGTCTTTAGAGTTAGAACATCATCAACGTACAGTGTTTATTTTGATCCTAGACGTCCTCCTGTTCCAAATATTGTCACGCTGTTACATGAATCACTTGAATCATGACTCAAAGCAAGTGAGCTGAACACTCAGTGGACAACGCTGTCTGCCCTGAACACTCAGTGGACAACGCTGTCTGCCCTGAACACTCAGTGGACAACGCTGTCTGCCCTCTTCCACATACATAAACTCCCAGACACCCACAGTGCACCTTCAGAACCTCAACCATTTGTTTCTTTATTTGTTCTTCATTTGAGGCCATGGAAGGAAGCCATGGCCTAATGGTTAGGGAAGCCACTTTGAGACCAAAAGGTTGTTGGTTTGATTCCCTGGACCAGCAGGAATGGTTGAAGTGCCCTTGAGCAAGGCACCGAACCCCCAGCTGCTCCCCATACTGCTCTGGGTCTCTTGTACATCGTTCTGGATAAGAGCGTCTGCTAAATGCTGTTAATGTAATGATGCCTCACACCCATCTCAGAATCATTCTGCACCCCATGTGGGTCGAGCGTCCTAGAGAGACGTAAACAGAGTTCCTTTCCTCTTTTGAGTTCAGCCAGAGTTGAAATATAGTGCTTGGTATTTGGACCGTTCCAAACAAACAATGGAAACAACTTAAATCCGTGCTCACAGTCGGACCACAACACGTACGCTTCTCTGCTATTTGGCAATAAAACCATTACATTGCGTTAGAAGCATTTATCAGACGCTCCTATCCAGAGTGACCTACAACACACCCAGAGCAGCCTGGGGAGCAGTTGGGGGGGAGTTAGGGGCCTTGCTCAAGGCCACTTCAGCCATTCCTGCTGGTCCAGGGAATTGAACCAATGACCAAAGCTGCTTCTCTAACCTTTGGGCCATGGCTTCCCCAGGCAGAAGCTTGATAGATTAATCAGCTTGCTTTGTATGGCTTTGGATTGGTTGTGAATGAAGTGTAATAAGGTGATAAACCATGGGCTGCAGATCTGGCAACCTCAGATATATACTAAAGGATAAACGGTAAAATTTGTGCTTGCACTCTTCTAGATTGATGACAGTCCTGTATATCCGACCAGAAGAATGTGAAGAACCTCCAGCAGCTTTAATTTTCCCAGCATGATCTCCATGGGGTGGAGCTGGACCTTATCTAACTCCTCCTGTGAGCATCACCCTACCTACCCCACACAAGCTTCAGACATTGACCCAGCCTGGAGACACACCGAGTTGTTTGTTTGATTTGGTGCCACCCAGGAGGAGATGGATCAGGTCTTGCTCCACCCCAGGGACTTTTTTCTTCCTGTGCCTTTGGGTCGTGTGATGTGAGAAGTGTCTGTTGTCAGTATCTTTCTTTTAATCCTCTTTTGTCTTGTGGGTTTCATGGGTTTTGTTCCAGCTGTTTTCACTCCAGTGTCTTACGGTAAATGCAATAAATTTTTAGTGTTCTTTTTATTTAAGCGTCTCACTCAGGGTTTCATTCTCCATGGCAGGAACATTACTCAATAATCTCTTACACCACAGCATTATTGAGTTCTGGACTCTGATTGGTCAGAAGGTGTTGATTAATTCTCTATAACAGCAGCTCCGACTGTAGTAATGACAGATGTAGTCAGTGATGTGGCAAGTTCTACTCCAAGGAGACGTTTATGTAACGTTTTACTGAAGGAGTCTCCAGAGTCTGCGGTTTCTAACAGTCAAAGGTAAAGTTTTCAGACATCTTCAGGACAGAGTTTACATTTGTGGTTTTTCAGTAACGTGATGAGCTGCATATTTTTGTCTTATTAACTTGAAAAGAGAGGACGGTGAGGTGGGAACAACTCTTTAGCTGCTATAATGCAAGTGCAAACAGGAAGTAACTTGTTTTTAAGAGACTCCACAATGTTAAACATAAATATAAACAGAGATAAAGTACAATAAAGAGAAAACTGTAACTGCTGATAAAACCTCACACACTCAGGGATGTTTCCCAGTGCATTATATTGTTTCTTTTTATTCTTATATACTGTACATGTGTTCCATATATTTACAGAAGAAGATAAGTTCATCGAATACAACTGATATGTAACAAACAGGCATGTCCTGATCATACGTTTTCACACTGAATTACAGTAAACAGCTCCACTTTTTAAATCTTGTAGCAAAGAGCGAGCTAAATCACATAGCTAGCAGGTTAGAGCTACATCGCAGTCTCATCCAAAAGTATTGGAACTGCAAGGCCAATTCTTGTGTAGTTTTTGCTATAAACAAGACGAATCAGAACTGCAGCTTTCATGTCCTGATTTTTACAGTGTCAAGATGTGTTCAACAACTTCGAACAAAAACAAGGTCATGTTCTAACCCACTCTTTTTTTTTTTTGGAGGTGATCAAAAATATTAGAACATGTAGCTGACCAGTGTTTCCTTCAACTGTCTTGTCCTGAGTTTTACATCAACACATTACATGACAGGTATTTAGCAGATGCTTTTATCCAGAGCAGCCTGGGGAGCAGTTGGGGTGTGGTGCCTTGCTCAAGGGCTCTTCAGCCATTACTGCTGGCCCAGGGAATTGAACCAGCAACCTTTTGGTCCCAAAGCTGTTTCTCTAAAGCTTTAAGCCATGGCTTCCCCATGTTCAATAACTTAGAACATGACCCCTTTTTTGTTAGAACCCACCTGTTTATTTTCTCAAGTGATCAAAAATATTGGAACATGTTGCTGACTGGTGTTTTTTGTTGCCCAGAAACTAAAAAACAACAGATAGAAGCTGCTACAAACCTGGAAAAGCATCACAGAAGAAGAATGTACCAGTTTGGTGATGTTACCGGATCACCAGTTTGATGAAGTTACTGCCTCTCGTTTCCTTTAAGACCGTTTCTGTGAATATTTCTGTGGTCTGCCACCAGAGGTGCTATGTTCTAAGTTGTTTAATATTTTAAATTGACGACATTTATGGCAGACGCCGTTATCTAGAGTAACTTTATCATTTATCATGTACGTAACTGAGCAGTTGAGGGTTAAGGGCCTTGGGGAAGGGGCCAGCAGTGGGAGCTTGGTGGTGCTGGGATGTGAACTCCTGAGATGTTGGTTAGTAGTCCAACATCTAACACACATCTACATCTAAAAATTAGGAAATGAAAGCTGAAATTCTGATCCCAAACCCAAACGTCTTCTGTATAGAAAAAAATAACAGCTTTTTTTTTTGGAGAAGGCTGTATGCTGTTGGTCAGAGTTATACTTTAGCTACCTCGCTTAGCTTCCTTTCAACAACACTGAACAAACAATGTCCAATAAAACGACTGGAATATATCGTATAACCAGCACATGCCAAATTTAAAGTTAATCCATGACACCGAGCTGAATATCAGAATAAAACGCAGACGTTAAACTGCGTCTCGAGTCACAGGATGAATATGAATAAACCTCATGCTAAAGGTTCGTTTCTACGTTAGGATTCTTAGCCGTTCTATTCACGTTGTCTTTTTTTTTTTTATCGTGTACCTACATATAGCACTAACATGAGAGAGAATGCAGTTTAACGAGCCATGAAACAATTTAAACCTTTGCTGCTAAGTTAACTTTGCTAGCTGGTGTTTTTTTTCCCTGGAACACTGCTCGCTGTTCCTGCAGCTAGCGACATTTCTGCTCAAGATGGTGAAAAACAACAGAAATCACAAACATCAGCATTTCAGATTGAAGTCGTTCATTATCAATACCTCACATTGCCAGGGACTTGCATGGAAAACGATAACGTATACACAGCTTTGGATTTTGTGATTTTTTTTTTAAATAAAAAGGCATCCAGTTTGGATTTCCCATTTCATCTGTTTCAGTCCTTTATTCTCCTTTGAGAATTCCAAAAAACTGGACGTTGGAAGCACTGGAGAATCGCTAACGCAGGCGTCACTATGTCGGAGTTTTGCTACATGGATAATAAAAGTCGTAGAGAAGAAAGTTAAACCACAACTGACTAGCAAACTGACATGCTAATCAAGTGATTAGCATAGATTTGCGTTATCTGTTAGCAATTCGCTGTTAGCAATTCGCTGCTCGGACACTTTGGACAAATCAAACACTGATGCTGATATTCTGTCTGTCAACCAGGACAGGACTAGCAGCCATGCTAACATGAAAACTAGCTCGTTTTTATAAATTAATGTTTGTAAAAAAGAAGTTATTTTCTCTCATTAATATTCATCATCTTATTAGCATGTTGTGTTTTATACCTGCAGCCATTAAAGACAGAGTTTACTGAAAAGAAAACTAAGATTCCATGATGCTAATCCTTCCAGTTAGCATGCACATGCTAATTGTTTCTTCTTCGTCATGTCATGTTTTTCACCACAATTTTTTTGCAGGATATTTATGTCTACTTACTACTAATTATTCTCGACAAAGAAAAACTTGTTTTCGATCCATTTCCTGTTACTATACGTGCATTAAAGGGCGAGTTCGCTCAGCAGTTTGCTAAAATGCTAATCCTGGGAATTAGCATGGGCGTTTGTCGTTAGTCTTGCTATCTTCAATAGTTATGTTTGCGATTTTTCGACACTTAGTAATTTGAAGGTAGAATCTGTGCAGATGTTCCCAACCTGCTATCTTCTTTTTGTCGTTAGCAGATTTGTCGAGCAGTGAATATTCGCGGTTTTGTTCATCTGGACATGCTAATCCTGATAATGGGCACGGCTTGCTATTTTGAAGTCTGTCTTTCTTGAAACAGGTGTTTGTTTTGAGCAAGCCACATGGTTCTGCCGTGTTATCTTTCACTTGTCGTTAGCATTAACAATTTTACACTACGTTGAAATTACGTTTTCTAAAATGTCTAGATTTACTGTAAATGAATGAAGGACATTGTGGAAGTTCTGGATTTGGCTGTTCAGTTAAATTGTGCATTCTGTTGCTACGTTTATATCCGAACCACGGAACACGTGAAACGGCTTTGTTTGGAGATCATGCTCGACGTTGTGCTCGTTGTTATTGCGTCAGTGCGGCTCTGCGATCACAGTGATGTGTCTGTGGAAGAGAGAACGTTAACAAGACTCGGCGTTCCTTTCATCACACACGACTCGCAGCTAAAAACAAAAGGCATCTAATTTCTCTACAGCTGTTTCTAGGTCGCAGTTTCCTCCTGTGGATAAGAGCAGAGACACAGAGGAGATGTGATGGATCTCAGCATGATGACGTCATGCACACGTGGGTGGAGAAAATAATATATAATGGAGAGTTTCAGCTCCTCCTCCGACCAAGGAGAATACGTCACGAGGAAACAACTCATGATCTGGTCATTAAAAGCCAACCTTAAGGTCAGAGTTTCATGTTCCTGGGAGCACACTGGGCAGGACGGAAAGCATTCTCCATCTACCATGGGTTTATACAACTCCTCTTTCTTGTTGGAAGGTTCACCACCATGTTTGCTTGGGCCTCCATCACTTTCTTCTGCCTTCTGGTGTCCACGTGATCATTATCTTCGGTGCTTGTTCATCAGGCCTTCACAGAACATCTCCTGCATATCGGATTCTTCTCCCAGTAATCACTTCTCTCAGCAGTTTGGTGTTCATCCGTCTGTAAACTCCTTTGTCACGTGATCTTCAGAATCTTTTGATGGACTCTGTTGAAATGCGTCCAACTTGTTTAGATTTGATGACGACTGATTTGGAAGAGTTGTGTGAGCTTAATATCCTGTATTAAGAAGCTCAGCACTTCTCAGATGTTCATCATCTGTCTGAATGCTGCTGTTGCTTTCCCAATCCTGGGGTTAATGTCCATCTGTCTGTCTGTCTGCCTCCACATCTCCATCAAGATACATCAATCTGTCGACCTTCTTGACCAATTTGTTGTTTATAAAAGCCAACCTGCAGTGATTAAACATCTAAAATACTCCGTTTCTGTCCAGCACATTGGTTTTTTTTTTTAAATAAGTGTTCTACCTTTTAAATGATCATCACACTGATGATGTCAGAATGGGCGACACAGCAGCTGACCAATCAGCAGCTTCGATTCTTCTCGCTGACCCCAAGATCAAGGTAGCCACTGATTGTTCCTTTCCAGGACAGACAGCCGAGATCTTGGCAACCAAGCGATATTTAGACAGCGATTCTTGACTCGGATAACGTACAGCGCTGTAAAGAAGCAACGGTTCAAAGGGTTCCTTGGTCCAATCCTACGGTGCAGGTTGTTCGAGTCCCGTTAAATGTGTTGAGATGTTTATGAAGAAAACTAAAGCTTGGAAGGAAGTAGCAGACATGGTCGGTGCTTGTAGTAAGTAGCGAGTGCGGTACGAAGAAGATGAGCACATGGTGTGTTTAACTAACTTATGAAGGTATATCCTAAAGATTCTGCTGTTTCTATTCGGAACTAAAAAAAAAAAAACCACTCAGCAGGCCACACCCACAAGTGACTCGCTAGCATGAATGTAGTGTTACTTCATGAGCTTTCATCGCTCCATCATCCAAAACCAGCAGGTCCAGGATGGAAGTCTTTGGTATGACCCAATACTCATGCAAGCTCCGGTCATGGTATTGTGAGGTCGCTCTGCAACGAGGTGTTTATAACGGTTCATAAAAACATCTGGAAGGATCTGTGATTGTTGAAGTCTGAAGTTTCCTCTTCCTGCTCCTTCCTCCAAGTTGATCCCAAGGATCCAATATGTCCAAGACAAAGGCTAAGAGAACTCAGAATGGCCCGTGTCCTTCAACGGGATCATGTTGTTGGGTTTCTCCAGGAATGCTCCTTCAGACGTGTCCTAAATAAATAAGAACCCTATGCAGGCAGCCACTTCTGGACTCGTGGCGAGTTTTCAGGTTGCTCGTTATAATATCTATCCACAATCCTAACGTGAGAAGCTACACGGAGGATACATGCAAGACATTTCAGTCATTGTAAACAATATCAGCAATTTTGTTTGAGGGTTATTGTATGCTTAGAAATCATCACGTCACAAATAAACCAACAGCAACAAGCTAGCAAGCAAATCTGTCGCTAGTTTAGCTAGTTTTAAACCATTGCAAAGTTTCTAAATTCTACTGTTCTCATTTTTTGTGCTTTTGTCATCTTTAGGTTTTTTTTTTTTGCAAGACACATTAGTATTTTTGGCTGAAATGTTGGGTTTTTTTCACGCTCATATGATTACTTTTGGTCTCAGATGTCCGAAAGCTGCGTCACAATGAGCAGCAGTGTCTCCCCTCAGGTCACGTCATCTCATTCGTCTTTTTTCAGAGTCCCGGAGTGTGTGTTGGTGGAGGAAGAGCGCTGTAGCACCAGGAGCCCCGAGAATGTGAGCGAGACCCCGACCCACCACAGAGCCACCAGGCTGTCCCCAAAGATGAGCTGCCCGAGGAGCGCCTGAGGAACACAGCAGAGAGGGTCAAAACACGACACTAAACCAACGTTCCAGCAACGGCACCTCACATCATTTCAGTGTTCTCAATTGTATAAAAATTTGTGACGTAATAAAACTTTAGAACACAAATCTGTGGTTCCAGGAAATTCCTCGAGTGTTTTTTTTCCTGCAAAAAGAACGCTCATGTGTATAAACCACAAATACATGATCTTGTCTTAGTGAAAACCAGCTGAATAGGCCACGCCCATAATATACACTGACTTATAGGAATAGTGAAAATACATACAGGTTGCATTTGACTAAAAACATTGAGAAAACACCTTCGATTTCAAATTCCTACTTGTTGACAGGAAGCTGTCCTCGACCTTCAGGAGTTCAGGATGTCGACGTGGCCTCCGAACAGTCCGTGGGAAATAAACGCCACTATGTTACGTTAAACATGTTTATAGTAGGATTTACTTTGGGCAACACAGACAGTTAGCTATTTTGCGAAAGTAAACGCATCATGATCATTAATGTTCACTGACTCGCTTGGTGAGACGTCCATTTTTCGTTCTTTGCTTTGTAGCAGAAATGTGCCATTTAAAGCAGATACGCAGAGCCTTTTATTTTTAAATAAATTTCTGAGTGGATCGTATCTCCATCCTTGACTCTTGTATGCTGCATAAATGGGAATAAAAAATATATATTTTTGAGAGTTAAAATCGACCG
>JANZLB010000012.1:72636398-72649882 GCA_026167865.1 Notarius quadriscutis
TGAATGGTTGTCTGTGTCTATGTGTCAGCCCTGCGATGACCTGGCGACTTGTCCAGGGTGTACCCCGCCTTTCGCCCTTAGTCAGCTGGGATAGGCTCCAGTTTGCCCGCAACCTTGCACAGGATAAGTGGTTACGGATGGATAGATGGATGGATGGATGGAGGGTGTTGCAAGTCGTAGCAAGATGGTGGGTTGCACTGATTACCTGCAAGCTTTTGTTCTGTTCTTACAGATATTTGTTTTCATCCCATTTTTTTTTCTGAAGATGTATCCTTTTCCATTGTGTTCTCCATTTCTGCACTCTGCTTCCTGTCCAAACTAATGACATGCCCAATGATGTCATCATGGTTCTAGCTGGAAAAACCAGCTCTCTTTTGGTTCCATCTGGGAACCAACTTTTCAGCTTCCGAATCGATTTATTTTTAGTCGAAATGCTCTGAACGGTTCAAAATTTGGTGTGTGAACCAGTTCCCTGTTGGTGGAAAAGGGGTAGGAGTACAGCATATCTCAGATAACGAGTGAGCGTCAATTGTTGCCGGTTCTTCATTGGTGTGCCTCAGCCTGTTGATGGGGTGTTAAATTTCAACATAAAATCCAGATATAAAAATATATCAATTCTGCCTGTAAATGCTTTATTAGTGTGACTATGAAATATTTTCAAATTTTGTTCTGATATTGTTTATCTTCTTTGGGGTGCTTGGGGGAATGTAATTTGAAGTTATATTTACTTACGTACTTACTTACTTACTCACTTGTTTGCTTTCTCCTGCCCTGGAGAAGTAGCGATTTCCATTACAAAGAATTATTGACTTTCATAGGACCACTATTCTTTGATATTTGGTGCCACGGGTGTTTATACATGCGTGTGTGTGTGTGTGTGTGTGTGTGTGTGTGTGTGCACATAAATGAACCCATCGAGGCAGATCACAGGAAGAAATGTAATTCACTCAGTTCAAACCCTCTTCTTCTTCTTCTCCTCCTTCTCTCTCTCTCTCTCTCTCTCCACTCCTACTCTCCCCCACACACTTTTCCTTTCTTTCACTCCCTCATTCTCTAAGAGAGCACCCCCCCAATCCCCCTCTTTCCCCCAGACCCTCCACTCCCGTGATTTAAAGATGCTGAAAGGGGCTCGGCCCCGGAGCAGATGGGAAAAGTTTTTTTTTTTTTTTTTTCTGTGGCCGGCGGGGTGGCGATAGGCTAATTTGAGTGGCATAAAGCCGGCCTTCTTTCAAATGCAGAGCAGGACGCTTTGATGAGCAAGGGATGAAAGTGACGAGAGAGGAGAGGACGAATGGAGGGGGAGAGCTGGCTCTTTGTCCCGGATGAGAAGGCATCTGCCGCCCTCTGGCCTGGACGAGACCCTGAAACAATGGCCGCCAGGGCCAGAGAGTGTCATCACACGACATGAAAAGAGTCCTTCCGCACTAAAGTGTGTGTGTGTTTGTGTGAGAAAGAGAGAGAGAGTGAGTGAGGAGAACTCTTAAATTCATGCTGAAGCTGAAAGCTCCACAGTGCGGCGTTGTTAATGGGGGCGACCAATGGCATGATTGATTTTTTCCCGTTGAGAAACAAATAAACTTGTTATTTGGTTGAAGGGAGAGCTATTGAGTGATCTAAAGAGAGTGGTGTGTGTGTGTGTGTGTGTGTGTGTGTGTGTGTGTGTGTGTGTAATCAGGGGCTGTGGGCACATTGCTGGGCCAGTGGGTAAACACAGGAGAATTTCATGGTGAGACAAGAGCGAGCTCCTGAAACAGGACCAACAAAAAGAAGAGAAGTAGAACTAATTGAAAGAAAAGCAGCACGCTGCCTTTGATCTCGGAGAAGACTCCCTGATGTTAGCACTTTGTTTTTTGGAAACAGAGAGCGAGAGAGAGAGAGAGAGAGAGAGCTTTTGTTCCTTGGCTAAGCTTGGACCAAGAAAATAAGTGCGAGAAATGAATACTGTTTAAATCTTAGCTCATTCCTTCACACAAATCTGAAAGGCGCATGTTTCACCAAAACAGCTAATGTTTCTTGTTGCTTTTGCTGATTGTAATTTATGATTAATGGCATTTTTCTGCAGTCAACATGACACAACGATCTGAAAATGTTTCTTACATAATCAGATCTGGGATTAACTAATGAACAGCGTAAAAATAACAGATTTTACAAGTTGTGCTTCTAGAATTGAAAACACATTTTATCATCACGTCATACGCAACACATGGACACCATATTATTCGACGAGTATACACAAGAGAAGAGATGCAAACTTTATAGCGTTTAGCTGCACTGTCACTCTGATGCGGTGTTTTTGCAATCGCCAAATATTCGTTGAACACTAACTGATCAAGATTGGAGTGGATCCAGGGTCTATCCCGGGAACGCTGGCTACAGTTTGGGAATAAACCCAATTACTCCTCAGAATACTGCATGAATTTATCACTCTTCAGCAACCATATTCAAAATTTCTTTGTTGATCATCATGTCTTGCGTTAAAGTACATCATCATGGAAATAACTTGCGGTGAAGATCCCTCCAAGCTCCTGACATCTCCGGTTCTTGGTTCCAGACCAGCAGTGTTCTGGCACCAGAACCGAACCACTTTTGCTAACCGAGAACCAGATGTTTGAGCTTGGAAAGTGCAGAACCTTGTCAGTGGAAAACGGCAATGAGAGCTATAGTGTTGTATTTTACAGCGAATTCGAATTTATTGGTCTCAAGTGTTTGATTGCTTAAACACCTGTTGCTATAGAGACAAAATTTACATTTGAAAATCTGCACAATACTCGATCATTTATCACATGTTAGCTCATCCGGCCGACAGGCGATTATCTCATGCCATCATGTGTTGTCCGGCGTCATCTACATTTCATGAAAATCGCTTCTTCTCTCTCAATTCTTCACCGATTTTGATTATTTTTGGCATGAAGGTAGGCGCACCTAGGGTGCATATAACTTCTACCCAGATTTGCTTCATTGCAATTATTAATGAAGTTATGGACTAATTAAGCCTTAATGAGCAGTTCAACAAAAATCACTTCTTCGTCAATTCCTCACCGTTTTGGATTCTTTTTGGCAAATAGGTCAGTATTCCTAGGGTGGATATCGCTTCTATATATAGCTTGTATATAAGTCTATATAGCTTGCAACATTTATTATACAAGGTGGCAGAGTATCTGGCAACCCTGTCATTATCCACAGGGTACAAAGTTGTGAATGAGGACTTTATGAAGATTAATATTTGTTAAACAGCTGATCTAAATGGCAAGGTATATCCCTGACCCAGTAGACAAGCCGCCACTGCGTACCAGCCATACAGTGTTCGGTGATTAGTTCAGAACATTATCCACTTATGGATTAGAACTAAAAGACAGATCTATTTGGCCAAATTAACACTTTCAAAATGATGCAATGAGAAGATCCTGATGGCTTGGCGTCCCGTCAGTGGCTCAATGATACACACACATTTACCATTTCCTCAAAATCAAGGAGTTTCCTGTCTGGAGACACCAACTGGTGATTCAGCATATACATTCAGTTTTGTCTCCTGTCTGAGGTTCTTCCTCATAACAGTTTCTTAAATCAATGTGCCACAGAAATCATATGAAGGTGAATTAACACCAGTCAGTCAAGAACACATTTTATTGGGTCAAGATACAACTAAAAATTAAATATTGTCCAATAAAAAACCCTGAATAGCAACACACCTGTAAAGTATGTGATAAAACAGAAATGTGTAGATCATGTGGAGAGCTTCTTGTTCAGAACATCCACTGTACTAGCTAGCTCATCATCGTCATCGGCTGTCCATCGCTAGCGATGATGACTGCTTCATTAGGATGCACAGAAACGCTGATGGGCCATGAGACCCGCACCAGAGTGATAGAGTTGCCCGCAGTGGCGGCACAAATGGTCTGGCTGAGCCACCACAGAATTTCTGGCCTCATGAGCTCTTGCATACTATTCTCCTGTCCTAACAAAGCACCTTGCACAGTAAGGTAAGACAAATTATGTCATGCCCTCATCGTGTTGTCTCTCTGGACCTCCAAACCCGATGCCAAGTGGTGCAGAAAAGTACCACAGACCTGATGGATATGGAAGTTGCCCAGCAGTGACAACTGACTTGCCGAGTGATGCCATCCATTGACCATTTGAGTGGCTCTTCCGCACGCCATCTGGTGGTGTGCCATTGACCCTGTTGGGTTCATCTGCCATATTGTACCGAAAAGAGTCCTGCTGCCAGCACCTTATTGGTGATGTACTTATTTAACCCATAGCTGGAACCCAGGCAGACCTGGGAGCAATGGTGATTAAGGTGTAACTCTACTTTCCCCCCAGTACTCAAGTCCTCCTGGACCTGAGACTCACCACTGGTTGCAGTTTAAGGTCATACCCAGGACTAAGCTAGCTAGCTAAAAAGCACTATGCTCATGAATGAGTTCAGCAAAATAAATAAATAAATAAATAAATGAAATAAAATTGAGCGATGTAAGATTAATAAATTGCCTTGAGGCCATTCGAATTGATGTGATGTTGATCTCTGAGAATATTCCAAGGCACTTCTTTTGACCTTCGTTTTTTAACCTGTTTCTCCCCTTAGCTCAGAATGTTAGCCACTGTTACCTCAGGAAAGTCCTCAGAGCTTGGTATATAGACCAATCCTCTACTTCTATTGTTCCAAAATCATGTCTCAGTGATTCTTTCCATGATGACGGCTAGCAAGTTGACCCCAAGAAAGCTAAACTTAAACTGGGCTAAATAATATAACAATGTACTGTTCATCAGTCGAATGGCCAATTTATGAATCTAGAATCCATTATGGAGGATACGAAATAAAGCTCAAGCTGTATGCAAGAAACGTCAGGACTTTCTTCTTCTTCTCGTGCAGGCAGCTTGGTAGCTTGAAAGCCATTCAGCATATTACTACCACCGACTACAGGGTAGTAAAACTGACAAATCTATGCAGTGTGGTTAAATCCTGTCACCCAGATCCGTGGTTGTTCAGAATTCTAAAATGAACTTTAGAATGATAGAATATATCAGTTTGATTTTCCTTTGGGCTTAGGAGAGTCAAGAGCAAGTAGGCGGTGACACCAATCCTATGTAGTTTATTTATTTCTTTTTCATGTATAGGTTACATTTCATTAGAACACATATCACTGTTTCAGGGACTCGACATTGTGAACAATGTGCTTTCCCACTAAATAAAGTTTTCCATGAAGTCCACAGTGGTTTAACTGGAGTCTGGTTAGCATTACATCACTAAGAAGTGAACATTGTTAATTCTTAGCTCCATCTTCTCTTCTTCCCACTGCTGTGCTCATAATCCACCAAATAATAATTGCAACTACTGTTATTTGCATCTTAATTCAGTTCAACTATAAGGCACACTGATACATATACTGCTTTGCTTTAAAGATTTTTTTCTGCAGCTTTATCTGCTTCTTCATTGCTTATTATCGATTTCTGGATAAGCTGACTTCATAGCCTTGATGAAAAAGACAATACAGTGATAAAAACAGCTCTTGTAGGAGATCTGGTCTAGCATTAGAGCCTTTCTCTCTTGTACTGGTTAGGACAGATGTAGAGTCTGAACACAGAGCTACTTTTGTGGGTTTAACTTCCACTCTTCATTTATTTTCCACACAGTTTCTATAGCATATACAGAGAAACCATCATTACCTCTGCCAACTGTGTTGGAGGAGGTTATGTTTTCGCCTCTGTTTGTTCCCAGTGTAAATCAAAGTAGTGAATGGATTTGGATGAAATTTGGTGGAAAGGTGAGCCATGGGCCAAGGAACAATTGAATAAATTTTGATGCAAATCCAGGTATTTATGTGGATCCATGATGTTGGTTTGTTCCCAGTGTAGCTCAAAAAGTCGTGAATGGATTTGGATGAAATTTGGTGGATACCTTTAGTATTATCCTTGGTTCAAATTATTTGATTTTGATGTTAATAACATGTGGGTTGGTAGAGATATGAACTCTACTGAATGCCCTCTGTTTCCACATCCTAAGTGCCTTTGAGGGATATACGTATACAGCACAACTACTCCTGTTGAGGTCTTTAGAACCATCTGTATCACTACAAAGAGCAGCATTATAAAGAGATTGTATATGGTTATTAGCTCTTTCTTTAGGTGAGAGGTCATTGTTACTGTCTTGGATTTATGAACTATTGTAAAATCTACAGCTACATGAGGCAGAAGCCAAGCTGGAAGTGAAATTCATGGGGGTCTGTACAGGACCCACATCTAACTATCTTAAGGCAGGACTCTGCAGGCCGAACTTAAATATATAACATGCACTTAATGAGAAACAGGTGTCAGTGAACTGGAAAGCCATAAGGGACATAACTGGGTGAGTCCATTTACTATTCTTGGGAGGATATATTTTATTCCACTAATACTTCAGGGATTTGCCCATGGTTACTTTTTTTTTTTTTTTACATCAGACCTTTTCTGTTTATATTTATTAATGTTGCTAAACATCCATGAAACAAGGTAGTTCCTGTTTATATGGAGTATCTGTTGTACAAGTCCCTGTGAATGAACTACAGATCAAGTGTATTAATATAAACCTGGGATGTGCAGTGGCACTATTGTCAGAGCTGCTGTTAGAGAGAATTAATCACCACCTTCAAAACATTTCCTCCTGTGTTTTGGTTGGTGGAATAGAATAGAATATCTTTATTTTCATTGTAAACAAATACAACAAAATTAAAATGCAATCCTTGGTGCAAAAAAGTGCATCTAAAAACCTATGGAAATAATACAACAAGATAAACTAATAAATATATAAATTAATAATATAAAAAGTTATTTAAAACAGCAGTCATCATTCGCAAACATTCACATCCTATGGTGTGGAGGGCATTGCACGATCCTGTATTGTAACATATTTGTATTATTAAATGCACAGGTTTGCTTTATTTAATGCCCTTATGGCACTGGCATAGAAACTGTTCCTAATCTTGTTTGTTCTAGATGTTAATGACCTGTAACGTCTGCCCGAAGGCAGCAGTTACAAACACAGTGTGTCTGGGGTGAGATGGGTCCCTGAGAATGTTTTGTGCTTTTTTATACTGCAGGAACTGTATAGATCCTCCAGAGATGGGAAAGGGCAGCCTATGATCTTCTGGGCCATAGTGACGACCCTCTGGAGTGCTTTCCTGTCTCCTACTGTGCAACTAGAAAACCACACACAGAAACAGTAAGTCAGTATGCTCTCAATGAAGCAATGGTATAAGGACACCAGTAGTTAAGATGGTAGTTCCTGAGCACTCTCAGGAAATACAGTCTTTGCTGTGCCTTCTTGATAACAGTTGTAGTGTTGACGCTCCAAATCAGGTCATCCTGAAGGTGGACCCCCAGAAACCAAAATCTTGAGACCCTCTCCACACAGTTCCCATTAATAAACAGGGGCAGAATGTCCATTTTCTTCCTTCTAAAGTTTATGATCAGCTCCTTAGTCTTGGTGGTGTTTAAGACCAGTTTGTTATTTGTACACCAATCCGACAGCTGCTCCACCTCATCTCGGTATGTGGACTCATCTCCACCGGAGATGAGCCCCACCACAGTGGTATCATCAGCAAACTTGATGATGCTGTTACTGGAGTGGGCAGGGATGCAGTTGTGGGTGTAGAAGGTGTAGAGTAGGGGGTTCAGCACACAGCCCTGAGGGGAGCCAGTGCTGATGCTGAGGGCAGAGGAAATGTAGGAGCCTACTCTCACTCTGGGAGCAATCAGTGAGGAAGTCCTTAATCCAATGACAAATGGTGTTGGATATTCCCAGGCTAGTAAGTTTGGTCACCAGTCTGTTCGGAAAGATGGTGTTAAAGGCGGAGCTAAAGTCCACAAAGAGCAGCTGTACATAGCTCCCCTGCTGCTCCAAATGGGACAAAGCAAGGTGGAGAGCCATGGCTTCTGCGTCCTCTGTGGCCCTATTAGCTCTGTAGGCAAACTGGTGAAGGTCAAACCTGGGTGAGAGGTGTGAAATAATTTGAGTTTGGATCAGTTTCTCGAAACACTTCATAATGATGGGTGTATGTAAGTGCTACTGGCCGGTAATCGTTAAAGCTGCTAATGGTGTTCTTCTTTGGGAGGGGGACGATTATGGAGGACTTTAAGCAGGGTGGGATGGCAGCCCGAGACAGGGACAGATTGACAATCTTGTAAAGACCCCAGTCAACTGATCTGGGCAGACCCACAGCACCCGTCCTGAGATGCCGTCAGGTGCTGCAGCTTTCCACAGGTTTACCGTGCTCAGCATGCACCTCACCTCATACTTCTCCACCATGAGACTGTGGCTGTTGTGGGCTTGTGAGTGTAGTATGGCTGCCTCTTGTGACTCTACCTCAAAGCGGGCGAAGAAGTGGTTCAGCTCCTCTGCCAATGAGGAGTCACCATCACCTATGAGATTTTTGGGTCTGTAGTTGATGATATGCTGGACCCCCTGCCACACCTGCCTGGAGTTGTTGCTCTGAAAACAGTCCTCTATCCTCCTCCTGTAAGCAGCTTTGGCCTCTCTGATGCCTCTCTTCATATTGGCTCTGGTAGCACTATATAATGCTCCATCACCAGACCTGAAGGCAGTGTTCCTCTCCCTGAGCAGGCTCTGCACTTTTATTGTCATCCAGGGCTTTTTGTTGGGATAATCCTGGATACACTTATCCACAGTGACAGTGTCTGTGCAGAACTTGATGTATCCCAGGACAGCTGTTGTGTACTGCTCTAAGTCCTGATGCTCAAAAACATCCTAGTTTGTTGACTCACAGTAGTTCTGTAGCTGTTGAGAGACACCTTCTGGCCATGTTTTAATAGTTCTGGATATGGTCCGAGTACTTTTCATGAGGGGGGTATATGCTGGGATCAAGAACAGGGACATGGGGGGCGCTAGTGCGCATGCAAAGGATGTAGACATGTTTAGTCTGTGCTCCTCTCCACGACTTACAAAATCATCTTTATACCGCATCTTTTTTGCCCATAGACCACAAGTGTGTGTGTGTGTATATATCTCCCTAAGAACTCTATCAAACTGAAAATTCAAAATGCCGAAGCCAAACGTCTCCAGCAAAGCCAAATCCACCTACAGTCAAGCTGCCGGAGCTGGAGCTAGTGCCACTGGTAGCTGCAGCCCTGCTGGCGATTCTCCCACCAGGTCGGACATGCCTCCAGATAAAACTTATGAACTGTGTAAGGAGCTGTGCAAAGAGGTGTCAGAGTCAGTCCTGCGCTGCATTAATGAATGTTTCGATGCCTTTGAGGCTAAGTTTCAATCACTCGCAGCCTCGCAGGCCGAACTGCAAGCTTGTGTAGCTAACCAGGAGCAAGCTACTAGTGACCTTGACATCCGCATGCTAGCACTTGAAGCTAAATACACTGAGCTGACGGGATGCAACACTCAGCTTCATACCAAGGTGCATGACCTGGAGGCCCGCTCTTGGAGGCACAACATCAAAATTGTGGGGATCCAAGAGGGTGAGGAGGACGGTAGACCCACGGAATTCTTCTCCAGATTAATCTCCAAACTGCTTGGCGACAAACACTTTCCGCATCCAGTAAAGGTCGACCGGGCGCACCGCTCCCTCCATCCGAAGCTGGCTGCCGGTGCCAGACCATGTACCATCCTGGCGTGCATCCATCACTTTCAGGAGAAGGAGTTGATTCTTCGCCTCGGCAGACAATAGTTCACGGAGTACAAGGGAGACAAGGTTCTTGTCTTCCCGGATTACACCAGTGAGGTCATGGCTCAGCGCCGCACCTTCAGAGAAGTGCAGCAGGCTCTGCACAACGAAGGAATAAAACACACTCTGTGATATGAACTTTATGTTTTTAACCCAGTTAAAGAAATAAATAATGGGTAAAGAAAAGCACTTATTTATTATTTTTTTTATATATCTGTTTAATTTTTTTATTTCCTGTAATAAATATGAATTTTTTATGGTATTATTTAAATGTATTATTTAAATAACATTTTTTATGTATTATTTAAATGTAAAAATGTACATTAGTTTACGTTTTACGTACCTTTACGAGGTCCAATCAATCAGGGTGAGGGTGTGGCCAGAACCAGAAGGGAGAGGAAAAAAAAAGAACGGAGAGTGAGGAACTGCATGGCAGCAGAATCGTTACGGCAGAGCAAAAGACTGAGAAAAATATGCTGCTTGAGGAACGTAGGTTGAGACAAACGGACAGTGAGTCTCAGAGGGACCGTTCAGTCAACGCAGCGTCATGTTTGAGTATACAGGCGGAGCATTCTGAAAAAGAGTGTTTGATGAAAAGTGCAGCTAAAAGCTAATGTAGCTCACATTAAAATTTAACCTGACGGCCTTCACGGGCAAGCAGCTTATTCAGTCACTCGCGAAGGTGAAGCCTGTTAGCCTGCAGTGAGTGTCTACCACGGACACTACCGGGAGAGCGGACGGGAGGAATCGTCTACGGCCCAAGCGGTAGCAGCATGCTGTACCGCGAAAAGGACAAGGATGAGGACGCCATTACTGCTGTGAGTTTTTGTTTCTTTTGCACGGTGGCGCAAAGCAGCCATTTTAGTTTTCTGGCTCCCATGAACACAAGCATCAACGCAGGCCTGCATCACTCCCCTGACACATTGGGTACCCATTGTATTTTCCTTTAGTGACTTAAAGTGCCGGCTATAGGTGAAATATTTTATTTGTTGTGTTTTTGAAACTTGGGTGCATATTGAAACAAACCCACTGAATTGACAGGGAAACTGGTTCTTTAAGTTTATTGATTTGTTTAGTGATTTAAGGGACAAATAATTTTGAGATTTGCATTTGAACAGTATTGTTTTTTTTATTTTCCATTATTGAAATATGTGATTGTGTGTGTGAATAGTTACAAAAGTAAATCATTAAAACTTGCCTGTATCTATTTGTTTTTCCCATGGCATATTATGAATAGTATTGTTTATGTTTGTTATTCTAGGGAGTACTTGTGTTTGAGGTAAGAGTGCTTTAGACGGAGGCTAAAAAACTCAAAGAGTACATATAGAAAAGGAAAAAAGAGATTTCAGTAGTATTTAATTTATGTACAGCAGTGATTAAACAACCTTAAAACAGTATTAAAACCACAGTTGGTTAAATCAAAAGTAACTTTAATAATAGAGTTCATACATAACAGGTCATAAATAGTGTATTACAGTATACTTACCTACCAGCATTACTTACCCATAAAGAAAGAGATCACTTGCACTTAACGAACTTGGGGAGCACACCTCAGTAAAATAGACCTGACATCTAGAGGGCACTACATAAAATGGGGGCTTGTCCAGGATCAGGTTAATTAGTGTTAAAAATAAGTGATTAGTGACTATAATTTTTGGTGTATGAACTATTTAAATATTGAGAAAATAAATAGCTAGCATAGTTCATTGAGAGATCTAACAGACAAAGTAAAAATGGAGACTCACGCTAGCAAGGCAGAACTAGTCCGTGAACTCAAACAGTGGTGTCGCGGGGAAGGACTAGATAAGACGCATTCCTTGATGGTCTTGGTTCCAGAGGGAATTGAGATTGCTCAGATTGAGGCAACCATGGAAACCATTAAAGCTTTGGGGTGGGTTCGCGTAAGAAGGTGGAACTTTAACCAGAGGCTTAACCTTTTGACTGTTCTCTGTGAGTGCAGAGAGGTGGTGGACTCCAGTAGAGTCCCTCCAGCAGTGATGCCTGATGGTGAAACAGAGGCAAGGAACCTGGTCATGGTGTCTGAAGATGCAGAGGTGGTTGAAGAGCCAAAGGGTTCTTTCGCAGAGGGTGATGGAAATGCCACCCTTGGTGGCTCTCCAGAGTCCATTATCCATGCTGTGGGTGAGTTGCTAGCCAGGATGGAGAAACTGTCTGGTGAGAACAGCAGTTACCACTGCTTGCGACTGTTTTCAGAAACTTTGCCTACCCCGGCTGGGGAAGAGGCATTAGAGCACTGGTTGGAACATGCGCACCTTATGGTAGAGGAGAGCGAGTGTTCTGCAAAGGAGAAAAGAATATGCATAATGGAAAGTCTTAAAGGTCCTGCTTTGGGTGTGGTGAAAGTGGTATGGAACTCTGACCCTGAGTGTGGTGTTTACAAGCTATTGAGAGTGCATTTGGGTCTGCTGAGACAGGTGAAGATCTGTATTTTTTTTCGGTTGTTGCAACAACAACCCAAGGAAAAGTTGTCTGATTTCTTGAGACAGTTACAGTTGTCTTTAACCAGAGTGGTTCAGCGAGGAGGCCTTCCACCTGACGGAGCAGATCATGCTCAGGTGGAGCAACTTCCCAGAGATGCTGTACACTCCGATCTGATGTTGATTCAGCTCAAGTTAAGAGAACGGAGGGAGCATCCGCCATCTTTCTTGGAGCTTTTGAGTGAAATCTGCAGTGGGGAAGAGTATGAGTCCTCCCGCATGAAACTGAACTCATCTGTGCGGTGGGTTCAGGCAAATGCCGACATGGATAGTAGTGAGGGGAAGATTCAAATTTTGAAATCGGACATTAAAGAACTGAAAGCAATGTTCACTGCTATGACGGCTACAAGTAGGCAGGTCTCTGCTGATAACAAAGAACCTGAGCAAACAACAAAAGTGCCCGTCACTGAGACATGGGTTGACACAGAAGTAGCTTCCCTGAAACAACAGGTAAAGAAACTGCAACATCAGCTGACAACTAAAAAGCCAAGAGTGTCTGATGCCCCTGCTGCAGCTTTAAAAATAGGACCAATCCAACAAGCTCAGAGTGCAGCCAGACAGCAAACAGCGAGCGATTCAGATGGAAATTTCTGTTATTGCTGTGGTGAGATTGACCACTTTTCTTCAAAATGTAGAAATCCAGAGAATCAGGCCAAAGTCATTCAAAAGCTGATACGATCTTTGAGAAAAGCTAAACAAGGTGGGTCGTCTGTAACACAGACAGAAAATGGCCTCAACATCTGCTCGGCTAAGAAAAGTGAAGTGGCCACTCTGAAATGGGACCTTCCATGAGGGCTGATTGGGCCTTCTTCTGTTGTTCCTGTTAAGATCAATGGTGCATCGTGTGACGCCCTTCTAGATAGCGGTTCACAGGTCACAATCATTTTTGAACATTGGTACAAGCTTCACTTACCTCATGTGCTGATCCAGCCAGTGTCCGGGTTAGCTATATGGGGGTTGAGTGACACAAGTTATCCTTACCTGGGATATGTAGTGGTAGATATGGAGTTTTCTGAGACTGTTACAGGTGGGAGTGAGACCATCTCGTTCTTGGCTATGATTTGTCCAACCCCACAAAGTCCTGAGCAAACTCCTGTTATCCTTGGCACCAATGCCAATCTGTTCCAGAGGTTAGCCAGACTGTGCAGAGACACAGCCGGGGTGGACATTGGTCAGACTTTGGGAATAAAAGCAAAGGCTTCCGCCTCTCTTCCAGACCAGTCAACCCTTGATCAATTCACGTCAACTTTATTGTCAAATATGCTATACATGCTCGACATACAGCACAGATGAAATTTCAGTCCTCTCTGACCCACGG